>CM035155.1:60468943-60981443 GCA_020205615.1 Panax quinquefolius
TATTCTATTCTTTATTATTCTGTTGGAATATCCTGTCTATGCGGATTACGCATGACCTGGTTCCATTCTTTATTATTCTATTGGAATATCCTGTCTGTGCGGATTACGCATGACCTGGTTCCATTCTTTATTATTCTATTAGAATAACCCATGCGTGCGATTACGTGACGCTTGGTGAATTCTTCTATTATTCCATTCTTTATTATTCTGTTGGAATAACCTATCTATTGTGGATTACCGCATGCATGGTGAATGATCCTTCGTATTCATTCCTTATTAAATTATGGAAATGATCTGTCTACGTGGATTACCGCATGACGGGCAAAAATCCATTTGCGGTTTCATATATTCTATTATACTCAGTTGGTTAAAGTTTTGGCTTCTATACTCCATGAAATTAGTGGAATATCCTTGATATTTGTGCTTCATCCAGTATCTTTTCATGGAAATATTCTTCTGAGCATTATTGAATTTTACTCCACAAAGAAGTAACATGTTGACAATTTGGATGTTATTGATTTTTAGATAAATTAAAATTATAAATCTTTAAAATTTATCCTTGAACTTGTTTTATTGAATTATTATGTCATTGTCATCATCCTCATGCTTATATTGTGATGAAAGTTATTTTTAGCTTACGTGCATAGATGGACTTCGTATGATTATGACCAGGAATTATTCGGTATAATCATGACGTAATGTGACGAATGATGTGGTAAAAGTCCTCATTGGCCTGTAGTTCAGTGATGGACAGTTGTTGGTGTGATTATGACCAGGGATTATTCGATATAGTCATGACCATTGATGATTACATGAATATCATTGGCCGTGATGCAGGGATGATTCGATTTTATTAATTAAGCTGAGTCTCAATGATAAAGTTGATGAAAAACTTTTTAAATCATAAAAGATAGTAGATTTTATGCTCTACTTGACTCTTCCAATGGATTGCTTGTTCCGCTGCAGTTAGACTTGTTGTCTATTATTTTCTATCAGTTTAACATTGTTGAAGGCTAATGATAATTTATTCTGCATTATCTTAGTCATAATATTTCTTACTGGGCTAGTTGAGCTCACCCTTTCTTTCATTTGTTCTCTTGAAATGAGAACGAAATGGGACTAGTCGGGAGAATGGAGTGACGGTCCGAGATGATAGCATTAGTAGTCCTCACTATTACATTAAATAGTGTGACAATAAATGTAATGAGGACTCCATTGAGTGTGGATATTATCTAGTTGACAATATTCTTATTAAAACTCTTAGATTATATTTTGTCGTATTTTTACATTGTTGTATAATTAAGTTGTATTTGAATTTTGTACCATGTATTTGGCGACTCAAGATGGGTGATGTATACTGCTTTTGGGGAGTCACACCAACAATATATGAGTATAATGTCCAGTGCTCGGCATGATAAGCATACTTCCGAGTAGCATTGAAACCCTCCCATTAGGGTTGGCTGGAGGAAGAAGATGTGTGATTTTCTTTTGAGTTGTCAGAAGAGAAAGAATATTCTTGAGCGAGTCCCCTAAGGGTGTGAATGTTCGAGGGCGCTTTGCATCTCCACCTTTAGGTAATGGAGGGTTTGAAGACTGTGCTTGGAAAGAAGAGTAATTTCTCCTCTGTATAGGCATGTTCTGACTGCCTTTTTGACCTTGTAGTATCAAGGAAACATCCTCCTCTTTCTTTTTATGGACCCTCCGGGGTTATTTCCATAAGATCCGGATTGGATGTGCTCAGCAACTGTTTTAAGAGTGGCTAGGTCTTGAATCTTTCCTAACTTCAATCCCATCTCAGCCATCTCTCTGTGCTTGATCATTTCAGAAAATGGTTTGCCAATACCAGCTAAGACTCTCTCATAGAAAAGAGCTTCTTGTATGTCTATGAAAGTCATGACCATTTCTGACTCTGTCATAGAAGGAATAACTTGAGCAGCAAAGCGCCTCCACCTTTGAGCGTACTCTCTGAAAGACTCATTAGACTGTTTGTTGACCATGGTAATCTGGTACCGGTCAGGAGCCATCTGAGATTGAAAACTGTACTGAGTGAGGAAGGCATGAGCTAGCTCTTCCCAGCTATAGATCTTTGAGTTGTCAAATCTGGTATACCATGAACAGGCTTCTCCAGACAGACTCTTCTGGAACAGCTGTATTCTAAGCTTCTCGTTTTCCGCATAAGATCCAAGTTCTCCGATGAACACCTTCAAATGTGTGTAAGGATCCCCTAATCCGTTATACTTTTCAAAGTCACGGGTTTTGAATTTCTCTGGATAATGAACACTAGGGAATATGCAAAGGTCAGCATATGAAACACTTCCATGTATTCCAATCCCTCTGAGAGAATGGATAGTTTCTGTGATGCCCCAAAATAGGTATACATCACCCATTTTTAATCGCCAAATATATGGTACAAAATTCAAATACAACTTAATTATACAACAGTCGTGTGAAATACAACAAAACATAATCTAAGAGTTTTAATAAGAATATTATCATCTAGACAATATCCACACTCAATGGAGTCCTCATTACATTTGTTGTCACACTATTTAACAGAATAGAGAGGACTACTAATGATATCATCTAGATCGTCACTCCGTTCCCCGACTAGTCTCAGCTACGTTCTTATTTCCTGAAGAGAACAGTGAAAGAAAGGGTGAGCTCAACTAGCCCAGTAAGAAGTATTATGACTAAGATAATGCAGAATAAATTATCATTAGCCTTCAACAATGTTAAACTGATAAAATATAATAGACATCAAGTTTAACTGCAGCAGAATAAGCAACCCATTAGAAGAGTCAAGTAGAGCATGATATCTACTATCTTCTATGATTTAAAATGTTTTCATCAATTTTTATCACTGAGACTCAGCTTAATAAATAAACCACATCATCGAGTCATCCCTGCACTACGAGCCAAGGATATTCATTAAATCATCAATGGTCATGACTATACCGAATAATCCCTGGTCATAATCATACCAAAAATCGTCCATCAATGCAATAATTGCTTAACGAGAGGATTTTTACCACATCATTCGTTATATTACGGCCATGATTATACCGAATAAAAACCTCGGTCATAATCATACCAAGTCCATCTACGCATCGTAAGCCAAAGATGACTTTCATCATAATATAAGCATGAGGATGATGACAATGATATAAGCAATAATCAAACGAAATTAAGGATAAATATTAAAGACTTTAAATTTATCCAAATATTATCAATTACTTAATAAACTCATAATCTAATATTATTAATATTATAATAATATTTTAATCACTTCTTAAACTTATAAATAATTTATTTCAATTGTTTACACTTTACCAAATAATGCATTTTAATCATTCAAAAATGCCATACTCATAAGATTTCATCACCAATGATCAAATCCCTCATCAAAAATCTACATATACCCTATAGGATTCCCAAGCCATAAAATCCTATTTTCCAATTTTGTTACTTCACATAACATATTTAATTCATTTACTCATAACTAGTTCATTTTCATGAAAAATACCAAATCAGTCTCAAAAATATTTCTTTTCTGGGATTTAGCAAAATATAGTCTCATATTGAACATATATTTTTCTCAGAATTTTTAAAATTCATTTACTATTTTTCATATGGCCAAAACTGCCGAATATTTAGACATTTATCATAAATTATACTTTTGTCCGAAAATTCCAAAATTTCTGTGGTATACTCCTGTTATATACATGTACTCCCAATAAAAATTTTACCAATTTTGGAGTTAACCACAAAGAGTTATAAGGATTTACTTTTAAAATAGTCTTTTCCCATAAAATTCATAACTCTTAATCTATATATCCAAAAATAGCCATTTTGGACACAATCTAGAAAACTCATCAAATTATCATTTCAAATTTTCTAGAATTTTTAGGTAAAAAAATTACAAAACTACCCCTGGCGAAACCCTTTTTAATGAAAATACTATTCATATGAATACAAAGGATCATTCACCATGCATACAGAATCCACATAGATAGGTTATTCCAAGAGAATAATAAAAATGGAATAATAGAAGAATTCACCATGCATGCGATAGACCGCATAGACAGGTTATTCTCAACAGAATAATAAAGAATGAACCAGGTCATACGTAAACCGCACAAATAGGATATTCCAACAGAATAATAAAGAATGGAACCAAGTCATGCAGAAACCGCATGCGATGTAGGATATTCCAAATGTAATAATAAAGAATGGAACCAGGTCATGCGTAAACCGCACATACGGGATATTCCAACAGAATAATAAAGAATGGAATAATAGAAGAATTTCACCATGTATGTGGTACTTCGCATAGACAGGTTATTCCAACATAATAATAAGGAATGGAATAATGAAGAATTTCACCATGTATGCGTGCCAGATATACAAAAGTTATTCCAATGTAATAATAAGGAATGGAATAGCAATAGCTCTTTTCATGAATACGAAAAAGAAATAATACCCTTACCTTAGAAAGATCTTTGGATATCTTTGAGTAGAGGTAGCGAGACTTCTTCTTCTCTTCTCTCTATAATTTCTCTCTATAATAATTGCTCTATAGCTTTAGTGAATTGGTGAGAAATGAAGGAAGAATGAACTTCTATTTATAAGAAAATATAGTTTCGATAATTGCACGTTTTGGGGCTCAAAATATTATAGTACAATACCTCAAACTTTTCTTTCATTTTTAATTTAGTCCTGAAAGTATTATCAAACTTGCACCACCTCCCCTAATAGTAAATAATGTGAATCAATAGTTATAATCATGTGAAAATATGAATTACAATATAGTACCTCCATCTATACCTCCATTTTTAACTTAGTCATGCAAGCATTATCAATCTTGCACCAACTCCCCTAATAGTACATGAATGTGATTCAATAGTACACATATGTGAACAAATAGTTATATAAGCATGTGAATTAGTAGCAATTAATTGCTCATTTATCCGATTAATTACCCGATTTATCAATATAACCCCCAGATATCAATTACCATCAGAATAGATGTTGATTTTCACTAACACTAATAATCCCAACATAATGGAACTATCAAATTCATCTTTAATCAACACGAACTTATTCATCATTAATATTATAACTCACAATATTAACAACCAGGTCGTTCCCAAGAAAGAGGGGGCTTTCCGATAAGGATTTCTCCTTATTGGCGCGCAATTAGATGACCAAACCTCTCCTTGACAGAACTTCTAGACATTGTAAATATTATAATTTAATAATATAAATAACTTTGTCATCTCAATTATTGATTTAATAATATAACATATTATGCAGATGATACTGTGACAATAATTGAATCAATAATATGAGAGATATGATGCAGCAATTACTGTAGCAATAATTGAGTATAACTTAGTGACTTGACACGTAAGCATCAATAACCAATACCGCAGTGCTACTATGTAACCACGCGTATTATTGTATTTTTACTACCGTGTAGTTCAGCGGTTTTAACTAAGAAAACTTTCACCGTTATTTTAATAAAAGATAATTATGTCATTTTCTAACTACGACAATACTTGGTTGTGGGGTCCACCAATGATTTGCCATCACGAATATTCCTGTTAAAATGAATATTCCCCAACCAATCGAATATTATATAACCACTTGCTTACTTTGCAAAATTTGTAAATATTACCCACAACTATAACATTATATCAAATCCACACCATAATATTTAAAAACATATTTCGAGAAAATTATTCTTTATTCATAAAAGTTGGGGTCTTACAGTTTCTTCCATTTGAAAGATCTTCTTCCTGATATCACCGGTGTCTGGATCTCCTTTGAGATGGGTGTTTTCAAGGTCTTTGTTGGTTGTATCCAACTGAGGTTTTGGATTTGTTTTATCCAAACCTTGTGTTCCTCCTTCTGTAGAGGATTCTGTATGTATAGGCATTTTGAGCCACGAGTAGATCGATACAATTCCTTGCGGAACGACCAAATATGTAATTTGTTTACTTAATCCGTCAAATTCTTCTCGAGAAATGGGATTAGACTGATCAGAAGAAGACGTGATTGGCTGCAGGCTCGTGGCCTTTTTAGATTTTGAGCGAAAAATAGGCCCAATTGTTTCCCTACAAAAGACTTATGTAGTTTAGTCTTAGGGATAATGCAAATGTTTACATTTATGTGATATACCCGTGTTAGGAATATTATCCTTTAAAGCGGATGTTAATTGATAGCATGTCATGTATGTGCAAATATTCTTCATATTTTCCATTACATAAAGATGAACATGGAATAAAATTATAAGTAAATGTTTTTATAAGTAATAGAAAATGGAAAGCATGAAGAGACTTTCCTCCGCGTTTGGTTTATCAGAGGTGACCTATCTCGAGGGTTACTCTCACGGCTTTTTTTTGGCATGAAGGTTCCCGGATCATCGCAATCTACTTGATGAGAAAGTTAATCCGGTCTTTCAACTGGAGAGAATCGGGTGGTGCCTTTCCCGAGCCTCGTTGGAATTAGTCTCCCTATGAGTCCAGTAATCAAACACCGACAAGATAGCCTCTTGGTGGAGGAACCACACAACATACATTCACATACAACGTGTCTCACCGTTTATGAAAATGATGACATGTGTGAAGCACTAATATCACAGATAGATATATTGCAGTGCAGTAAGAAAAATGCATTCGTACACATTCATCATAAATGTAAATGCAAAATTCACACACAAGCATATAATAGTTTTGAAAAGCTTGTAGTAGCAACTTAAACCCTCTTACTGGTGTCCCCAACAGAGTCGCCACCTGTCGACGTCGGGATTTTTATTTGTCCCTTTTCTGTTCTTGTTCTTTGGTGTTCTCATGTTATGTGAGATTTGTTTGAAAAAATAAGTGAAAAAGGTCCAACATGTATCATGTCGACGATTTGACTGTAAGAGTCGCCAATTGGTGTTTTTAACTGGTTGCACCAACGCAACCGAGAAAAGGTTTGCACATTGACCTAGTAATGTGACACTGCTAAATGGGTCTGTGAAACTGAGATTTATTTGGGTTCGGGGATTTGATTATGCGAAGGGAAGGTTTTAGGCACCCCCCGACATCCATGTTGCCAGGGTGACCGCCACTTTTCTAGAAACTATTATATGAATGTGTGACTGTGTGTGTGTGTGTATGTGGATCAATGTGCAAATTATTTGGAAGTAGTGATATGCCTCGTTCGAACCTATATACACAGGGTTTGAATTTATACAAAAATTCAGTTTTAAATAAGATATAGCAATGAGGTTTTGTAAAAGAGGTTTTTCAAACCCTGTGCTCAATAGTAATTGAGACCTTTGATACTTCCATTTTTATTATTAAATGCTCGACTTGTTTGCTTTTATTTTTGAGATGCGAGGCATCTTCGTAAAAATAATATATAGCAATGCCGAACTCCTCATGGGCATGAAAGTCATCTAAGAAAATTCAAACACCGTTAATAATTTACAAGCTGCTTACAGCTGAAAAAGTCCATCATGGGAACCGAATCTAGATTCAGTGGACTAAATCTGTGATCACATGATTCCTAGGCTCACATGATACCACAGTTTATATGAAACGCAGTAAGTAGTTACATACATATATATATATATACAGACATGATCAACCACCACAAAACACCTCCATCGGGGATCGGAAATGTAAATATAAAAAAGCGGTAAATATATATATAGAGACACGATCAACCACCACGAAGCACCTCCACGGGGGATCAGAAATGTAAATAAAGCAATAAATGTGATCAACCGCCACGAAGTAAACTCAAAGGGACTAAATGTAAAGAAAGCGGTAAAGGCGATCAACCGCCACGAAGTAAACTCCAGGTGGGACGAAATGTAAATAAAGTAGTAAAAGGCCACGAAGTGAACTCTAGGCTTTGGCAGAAATGTAAATGTAAATATATATATATATATATAAAAGCGATAAACGCACAGGATGTTTCTCAATCCCGGCTCGGTTTATCATTTGAGCGATTTGTCGCTATATATATAAAAGCAGTAAACGCACCGGATGTAAAATCCAGGCTCATCAAACAGAGTTCGACAGAGTTAATATAATATATATATATATATATATATATATATATATATATATATATAAGCAAGTAAATGCTCCGGACATAAGTTCAGGCTCAATCGAGGCATAACTTCGATAATGTTAGTCCATATATAAAAATATATACATATATAAGTATATATATATAGATAGAAATGAAAACCACAGACTAAAATTCGGGCATACACACACAACACGACTCTCAATGTGATGAATAATGTGTGCAAAGATGAAGAGAAAGGCTTTATAGAGTGTGAGAAGGCTTATAGTGGGCTGCCAAAGTAGGCTTCTATGACTCTAGATGGATAAACACTCAGCTCCCGCCGGTAAAATATAGCTATATGTGAGCTAACAAGTGTTTAAAATGAGAAAGCACTCAATATGGGGTGTGTACAGAGCAAATTGGACAGGGTTTCCTCGCCTCTTTTTCTCTTACAAATGGTCACCCCAAGCTCTATATTTATAGAGCTGGGAGCTGCAGGTGTACCTACAGCAGCCGTAGATGCACTCATGCACTACACAGGGGTGCCGGGCTCTGAGGGTCCCCTATCTCAAGTATGTGCACTCGTGCACTATGATGTCCTTCAAGTTGCAGAACTTCAACTCGAGCATTCAACGAGGTGTACAAGACCTTCTTCAAACCATTTTTATCAAAAGTTACTTAATAACATGGAATTAGAGGTTGTCTGAAGTCGGGGAAGAGGGACCATGCCCATGGTCTTCAAGCTTCAAATTCTATCCGGTGTCTTTGCCACGCCGTAATAGTCACTCGGGATTGGAACTCATGGCTCTTGTGGGACATTCTTTGTGTAGAAATGTATGTATGAAATGTTGAGATGGCACGTTGGGGTTGAGGTGGAAAGATGATGATTTTGCTCCTCACCAGGGGTTATCTCCCAGATGTAATTTGATTAGCAAAAGCGTTGCTCGGGGTTACATCTCGAGATTGGATCGCTGAATTGTTTGAATTTTCGCAGGTCATCTTTAAGTCTTCATGTCTTCCTAGTGTTATCTCCGGGTCTTTGGAATGAGTGCCTCGGCAGGAGGTCCGAGATTGAAAGTCGATTGCATGCATTTGAAACAAGCATTTACAGGGGTTATCACGAACTTCTGACGGCATTCCTGGGGTTATCTCCAAGGATGAAACTCGGATTATCTCCAGAGGTTGGAATTGATACTTCGGTGTGTGTTCGGGGTTGAGACCAAACTTGGTAGTATCGAGAATGGATGTAGTTGTCTTTAGGGTTATCTCGAAGATTTAAATCGCCTCCGCAATATTAGTAAAAAGTGCAGAGAAAATTTTGAGTGTCACAATATATTATTACCATCAAACTCGCTTTTGATTGAGCACTGGATATAATATGATGCGTTTACTATGCGTATTATATATATATATATATATATATATATATTTTAGGCCTGGAGTTTACTTCGTGGCCTTTTACTGCTTTATTTACATTTAGTCCCGCATGGAGTTTACTTCGTGGCGATTGATCGTTTTTACTACTTTCTTTACATTTAGTCCCGCCTGGAGTTTACTTCATGGCGGTTGATCGTTTTTATTTCTTTATTTACTTTTCCAATCCCCATGGAGTTGCTTTTGGTGGTGGTCGATTGTCTCTATATATATATTTACCGCTTTTATATATTTACATTTCCAAATTCCCCATGAAGTTCGCTTCGTGGTGGTTGACCATTCGTGGTGGTTGACCATTTATATATATATATTATATATATATATATATATATATATATATATAACTATTTGACTTTCATAAAAATTGCTACATCATGTGAGCCTAGGAATCATGTGATCACAGATTCAGTCTCCTGAATCTAGATTCGGTTCCCGTGATGGACATTTTTCATTGTAATCAGCTTGTACATTATTTACGGTGTTCGATTTTCCCTAGATGGCTATTATGACCAGAAGGAGTTCAGCACTGCTATATACCTTATTTTCTCGAAGATGCTTCACATCTCGAAAATAAAAACAATCAAGCCGAACATATAATAAAATGGAAGTATCAAAGGCCTCAATTACTATTGAGCATAAGGGTTTGAAAAACCTCTTTTACAAAATATCACTGCTATATCTTGTT
Source organism: Panax quinquefolius (assembly GCA_020205615.1). Lineage (NCBI taxonomy): Eukaryota > Viridiplantae > Streptophyta > Magnoliopsida > Apiales > Araliaceae > Panax > Panax quinquefolius. The sequence goes on from CM035155.1 coordinate 60,479,130, forward strand.
AAAACTGAATTTTTATACAAATTCAAACACTTTGTATATAGGTGCGAACGAGGCATAGCACTACTTCCAGATAATTTCACATTGACCCACACACACACACATTCAGATAACAGTTTAATTGAAAAGTGTCGGTCACCATGGTAACACGGAAGTTCAGGGGGTGCCTAACACCTTCCCTCCGCATAATCAAGCCCCCAGACCCTAATGAATCTCAGTTTCACAGACCTTTTAAGCAGTGTCACATGTGAGACCCCAGATTTTATCAATAAAGATTTAAATTTTGTCGAAATAATTTTTAATATTATGGTGTGAATTTGAGATAATATTATAGTTGTGGGTAGTATTTATAAATTTTGCAAAGTATGCAAGTGGTTATATTATATTCGATTGGTTTGGGAATATTCGGTTTAGCGAGGAATATTCAGATAACAGCTCAATCATTGGTGGACCCCATAATGTAAATTATTATCGGATTGAGAAAACGACAAAAAATATTTTATTGAAATAACGGCGGAAGTTTTACCGTTGATATTGTTGAACTACTTTCGGTAGTAAAAGTTAATATACGTGTGGTTGCATAAGAGTAGTAGCAGCACTGCAGTATTGATTATTGATGCTTATGTGAGAAGTCACTCGGTTTGATTCCATTATTGTCGATTAATAATATGAATTATTATAAGCGATAATGACGTTTTGTTTTATTCAGTATTATTAACGTAATAAAAGAGAAACATCATCTTTTTATATAAAATGAATACTTTATTAAAGTTATTCTATAAATAGAATATATGATATTTTATTATGCATAGTGTTGTATAGTGTTTTGCATAGTGTTGCATAGTGTTTGCATAGTAAAATGTTTTTATATAAATAGAATATATTATATTTTATTTAAAAGATTTTGCTTTAAATATGGACCGTCCGATTAAAGTAAATCAATCTGGACCGTTCATGGATTAATTACTATGCATTCTATTTTCCTATAAATAAGCTCATTCCTTCATTATTTTTTTACGAATTCTTTGAAACTCTAGAGAGAGAAATTATAGAGAGAAGCTATAGAGAAAATCTATAGAGAGAAAGAAGAAGAGTATTCGGTACTTCACTACTTTGATATCCCGGTGTCTTTTTTACGGTGAAGGGATATTATTTGTTGTATCCGTAAGGGGTGTTATTCTTTCTTATTCATGAAGAGAACTTCATTATTCCATTCATTATTATTACATTGGAATAACTTTGTAAAAGTGGCATACCCTATACATAACTCAGATACGTGGCATACCCTATACTTGGTGAAATCCTTATATTATTCCATTCTTATTTATTACATTGGAATAACTCAGTATACGTGGAATCCCCTATACTTGGTGATCTTCTTACATTATTCCATTCTTTATTATTACGTTGGAATATCACATGCGTGTGTTTTACAGGACGGGTTCCATTGTTTATTATTCCGCATTTATTATTTTGTTGGAATATCCTCGTCATGCGTGTTTTTACGGACGTGGGTTCCATTGTTTATTATTCAAACATTTATTATTCGTTGGATCATCTTGCCGAATTTCAATTTGACTCGTTCCGTTATTATTATTCTATTGGAATAACTTTCGTCTACATCTAAGCACCGCATGCATGGTGATTTCTTTTGTTATTCCATTCTTTATTATACCCAGTTGGTTAAAACTTTGACTTCTATACTCCATGAAATTAGTAGAATATCTTACTTTTCATGAAAATATATCCTTATTACGTTGACAATTTGACGTAATTCTTGAACTTGTTTTATTGAATTATTATGTCATTGTCATCATCCTCATGTTATATTATGTTATCTTTCGCTTACGTGCATAGATGAACCATAATCATGGCTCGATATAAATGATGTGACAAAAGTCCTCGATGGCACTGTAATGCGATGATGGATATATTTTTCATGGAAATATTCTTGAGTCTCAAGCCTTCTTGATGATTAACTAATTTACAGATTAAAGCGGGTTGTCTATTGTATTTTATCGGTTTAACACTTTGTTGAAGGCTAATGATAATTTATTACGCATTATCTTAGTCATAATACTCAGTCTGGGAACGTAGTAATGGTCCAGAGGATAGCATTAGTAGTCCTCACTATTATTCGTGAAATAGTGTGATAATAATTGTAATGAGGACTCTTTGAGTATGGATATTGTGCAGTGATGATATTCCTATTAGAACTCTCGGCTTTTTATGTATTGTCGTAATTTGACGGATGTAATTAAGTTTGTATTTGAATTTATGTACCATGTAAGTGGCGACCCAAGATGGGTGGCGTATATACCTAATTTTGGGGCGTCACATCACATCACCGGGTCGATGTGAAAACCTTTTCTCGATTGAGTTGATGCAACCATTTAAAAATACCAACTGGCGACTCTTACGGTCAATAAATCGACATATACATGTCGGACCTTTTCACAACTTATTTTTTAAACAAATCTCATCTAACATGAGAACACCAAAAGACAAAAACGTAAAAGGGACAAGTAAAAATCCGGCGTCGACGGTGGCGACTCTCTCACTGGGACATCCAGTAAAAGGGCTTAAGCCGTTACTACAAACTTTTCAAAACTGTTATTTGCTTGTGTGTGGATGTTGCATTTACATTTAAAATGTGTACGAATGCATTTACTTACTGCACTTAGTGCTTCGCTCACTACATCTGCTTGTGATATTAAATTGCTTCGCACATGACATCATTTCCATAACAATGAGACACGTTGTATATGAATGTATGTTGTGTGGTCCCTCCACCAGGAGGTTATCCTGTCAGTGTTTGATTACTGGACTCGTAGGGAGACTAATTCCAATGAGGCTCAGGAAAGGCACCACCCAAATTTGCTCCAGTTGAAAGATCGGATTAACTTCCCATCAAGTAAATTGCAATGATCAGGGAACCTTTATGCCAAAAAACCGTGAGAGTAACCTAATATAGGTCAGCCTCTGATAAACCCAACGCGGAGGGAAGTCTCTTCATAATTTTCCCTTTCAATTACTTATAAATTCAATTACTTGTAATTACATTCCATGTCAAATCTCTATGTAATGGAAAATATGAAGGCATTTGTGTACACGCATTCCTTTTTGCCATGTTATCTTACAAATAGCTAACATCCGTTTTGCAGGATAATACTCCTAAAACGGACACATCACATAGCATGTAACATTTATACATTCCCTAAGACTAAACTACATAAGTTTTTTGTAGGGAAATAATTGGGCATGTTACCCGCTTAAAGTCCAAAAAGGCAACGAGCCTACAGCCAGTTATGTCTTCATCTGACCAATCTAATCCTGCTCCTATCTCTTGTGAGGAGTTTAAAGGATTAAGCAACCAAATTATAGATTTTGTTGTTCTGCTTAAAGAACTACACCAGTCTAGTCAGGGTCCATGAATACCTATACATACAGAATCCTCTGCACAGGGAGGAACTCAAGGTTCTGACAAAGAAATTTTAGTACTTGATCTTCAGTTGGACAAAACCAACAAAACCCCTGAAATTACCCATCTCAGAGAAGATCTAGACACCGGTGATATCAGGAAGAAAGTCCTTTAAATGGAAGAGACCATTCGATCTATTAAAGGGATCGGAGCACACGGGAGTGTTTCATATGCTAACCATTGTATATTCCCTGGTGTTCATTATCCAGAGAAGTTCAAAACTCCCGACTTTGAAAAGTATGACGGGTTGGGAGATCCTTACACACATTTGAAGGTATTCATTGGAGAACTCGGATCTTATGCCGAGGATGAAAAGCTTAGAATGCAGCTGTTCCAAAAAAGTCTGACTGGAGAAGCCCAATCGTGGTACACCAGATTAGATAATTCCAAGATCCATAGTTGGGAGGAGCTAGCTCATGCCTTCCTCAGTTAGTACAGTTTTCAGTCTCAGATGGCTTCTGACCAGTACCAAATTACCAAGGTCAAGAAACAATCTAATGAGTCTTTCAAAAAGTATGCTCAAAGGTGGAGGTGCCTTGCTGCTCAAATTATTCCCTCTATGACTGAGTCTGAAATGGTGATGACCTTCATAGACATTGTAGCGCCCCCAAATCCGGCTATCTTCCAACCCGATAGATGGTACTATATTGTACTAACATTCATACATTCATTCAATTGAAAATCCTCAAAAGAACGAACATCTCTTCTATATTATCAAAATAATATTTACATTGTCCCAAGTTCTAAACCCATTATAAAGGTTCTTTGTCATAATATCAATTACATTATAACATTAAACCTATACTATTATATAGACAGCTTAACGATATGCCTTAGCTTTTCCTTTATCCTTATTCAATCCTTCGGGACGTTTAGTCTTAGCTGCATTCATATGGTTCAAGCAAGAGTGAGCATAACTAGCTCAGCAAGTATGACAATTTCAATAAACAACATACTTGTTACACACGAATCGTATATCTTCAATAACTGAACAATAGTTATGAAGTACTATTGATAATCCAAAACAACACTTCATTTTCCTTTCAAAATGTTTTACAATAATAACAATATTCAGTAAAACATTCACTCCGGTCAGAGACCTTGAGCATTTCATTCTTCTTTAAAAAGGATAACCCGAAACTAATTCTGTAAGCTTGGTATTACTTACGAGCACTTCTAGGTGATTAGCCTATTGTACTCTATGTTGATCAACACTACATTCATTAAACGTATGTATGTTTAATTGGTGGCAACCTCGCGTGCTTAACGACAAAAACATTTGTTTAACATTTCAGTCTTCTTTTGAGAACCATATCAAGTAGTTGACAAAAGCAAATAACATTTGATGACAGATGAATAGATTATCAATAATCTACTTAATATATCAAGTCCAGCCGAAAGGATTTGCTTTAACTTCATCATACATTAGTTCATTCGTAAGAATACATGAACTTCAAAACTTGTTCAGGTTGAACTGAGACAAGAGTTAGAATAATTGCCTTCAGCGTCTACTACGGTGTAATTACTTTATGATTGAATCTTTTAAGTCTCTAGAACATATGATCACATAATGCCTCATATTAGGTCATATATAATCAAGTATGTATATGACTATCTTACCCTTCATCTCAATCTAATTGTGTATTAGATTCATTTACTATACATTCCGGCTTATCATTATACTTGCATTCATACTTGACTAGGTTATCTCAACCTTTATACAACATCCTTAAGGTTTAACAAAGTTTAAACAATGTTACTTTACACCCCTTAGGTTGTGTTTACTTTTAAATCAATTAACTTTCTTTTCTTTGTAATTAAAAACATTCATCACTATCCTTGTTACGAAATTTGGCGTATACTACCGGCTTTATATATTTACATCTCATACTGTGTGGGCTTGAGTTAATGATGGCATTGTCCGGACTTGGCGCTGTCATATGAGTCCTTACTACAGTGGGCGTATGTTGTGGCGCCCTCTGTAGAAGGTCAGTCTTTGCAATGGTATGGCTGGCGCCATGATTTACACTATGGTTAGAGTTATACATGAAGTTTCTAGTGTGCTCGAGACATTATGGGCTTCATGGCGCCACTCAAATGGCCTAGGGTTAGCGCCAGCGGCGCCAACTCTGTGCACCAGAAAATTTTACAGATAATAAATTTTGTGAACTTCTCGGACGCATAACTTCTTTGTTATAAGTCTGATTTGGCTCGTTCAAAAGCCTACGGTTCACAAATTACATAATCTACGCATTCATGCAAGAATTTTATCTATTTGACTTCTTTTGCTAAAAATTAACCTATTGGTTCATTTTTAACGAAAACGATAAACGTTCGTGAACGTTCAACGCTCGTTTCTTCGTTCTAAGTCGGAATTCAGTCATTTTTGAGTCTGCAACTCTAGAATACTAAATATGACTTGTCTCCATCAAAAACCAACGTTTCCGAGTTCAAACACAAAATTTGACTTCTAATCCAGAAATTTCACGAATTCGACGATTATCGTCCAATCGTGCAATTTCTGGCAAATCTTCATTACTTATGATTTGTTCATTACATTCAATTCATTCTATGAACACATCAATACACCTAATACAACAACTTATTTTCACTATTGGATTTTGACTTTATTCATCCATGAGCTTATAACTTATTAAGTTATAAACTACTTTTAGCCCCATTGATCATAACTTATGAAAGTTAAAGTCTTTTTAATCACCATGCATTTATGTTCTCACATATAGTTTCATTCATGTATATATAATACATATACATACAAACCCTTAACTTTTCATACTAACATTCAAGGTTAACTTATAACAAGTTCATAACTTTTATAAGTTCAAATGACTTATTACCAACTTATGTGGCTTAAGTTCATTGCTTACACATTCTTCTTACTTCTTAACATTCATGACCCTTAATCCAACTTTTCTTATCAACCTATCATGAATAGAGATAGAAGATAATTAGAGAAGGAGTCTTACATTTGAAGTTCTTGTAAAGTAGCTTCTTCTTCTAAATGAAAGTGAATTATTTATAATTTAAGCTCCCTAACAATTAAGTACTTTATATGAATTGGATTGTTTGAACAAGTAACAAATGGCTTGTAAGACTTCTCTATTTATAGAATTTCCAAGGTTAGGGTAGTTTAGTCAATAAACCAATCCCACCTCCTTAAGTCACCTCCTTACTATTCATTAATTGGCTAGCACAAATCCTATCCTTTGCTTGGCCATTACTTCTTTTACTTGGTCATTACATTAACTTGATCACCACATTATCTTGGTCATTACTTCTAACACTTGGTCACCACACATTAACCATATCACTATGGTTTGCCCCATGGGTCAATCAACTCATGGATTCTAGCTTGGCTTAATTAACTTAACCTTTGGGCTTGCTTTAACAAACACTCACTTGCTTATTAATTAACATTGGGTCTTATCATTTAATTTACTTGGGCTTGTACCAATTGTTAACCATTCTTCCAAGTCCATTAACATTGCTTAATACATATACATATTGTCTATGTATTATTCTCGTATTATAATTCGTATACAAATTCATTATATACGATATTCCATCCTTCATACAAACTCGTATAATACTTCGTATTATACTCGTTTTCATTATCTTGTATAATACCTAAGTATCATACAATTATAACTTACTTACTAATATTTCGCTTTCCTTAATAATCTCAAAGTAAATCCGCAAGCGAAATATTACGTTTTCCATAACTAGATTATTATTACATAATCCGTCTTACATTGATATTCTATCATTACGTATTTCTCGGAATTTCAAAAATAATTCCCGAGCAAATATTGATGAATAGTGTTTTTTGGAAAATTTCTCGGAAAACTTTTATTTTCGTCTTAGAAATTCAAACACTTTAATTCCTTCACGTAGCTAAAATACTACGACATTCCCACATTATTAGGTTATAAAATGACAACCATCTTGATATCACATAGAATATGATTTTATTATTATTTAATTTAATAAAATCATTTTACAATAAAATTCGAATTTCTCGGTTGTTACATCCTTCCCCCCTTATAAAGATTCTGTCCCCAGAATCTCGTCTTACTTTAATCAAATAGATGAGGAAAATTTTTCTTCATCTTTTCTTCTAATTTCCACATTGCTTCTTCGGCATCGTGGTTCTTCCATAATACCTTTACTGATGGTATTACTTTGTTCCGCAGAACTTGCTCTTTCCTATCAATAATTTGAATCGGCGATTCTTAATAGGTTAAGTCCTTCTCGATATGAATCGGCTCATATTCGATTATGTGCTTATAATCCGGCTTATAAGGACGTAATATAGATACGTGAAACACGTTATGTATTCTTTCTAGGTCTGGAGGTAATGCTATCATATAAGCTACCTCTCCCACCCTTTTTAATAACTCAAAAGGTCCTATAAACCTTGGACTTAACTTTCCTTTCTTTCCAAAACATATCCAGGGAGATACCTTTAAAAATACATACGAGCCTACTTCAAACTCTTGATTTAACCTATGTGAGTCTGCATACTTCTTCTGTCTGTCTTGAAGGATAACAAGACGCATCCAAATTAACTTTATTACATCCTCTGTCTGCTGCACCAATTCTAGTCCTAGCATCCGGCGTTCTCCCACTTCATCCCAATATAATGGTGTTCTGCACCTTCTTCCATACAAAGCTTCATAAGGCGGCATGCCTATGCTTGCATGATAATTGTTATTATACGCAAACTCTACAAGTGGTAGGTGATCATCCCAACTACCCTTAAAATTCATGACGCAAGACCTCAACATGTCTTCTAACGTCTGAATTGTCCTCTTGCTCTGCCCATCAGTTTGTGGATGATAAGTTGTGCTTAACTTCAACTGTGTTCCCAGCTGTTCTTGAAACTTCTCCAAAAGTTCGATGTGAATCATGGATCACGATCTGACACAATCGATACTGGTACTCCGTGTCTGGAAATAATTTCCTTAACATAAAGTTTAGCTAACTGGTCTAAGTTATACTTGACCCTAATTGGTAAAAAGTGAGCCGATTTCGTCAATCGGTCTGCTATTACCCAAATCGAATCATACCCTTTTGTAGTTGTCAGAAGTCCCACCACGAAGTCCATCGTGATATGCTCCCACTTCTATTCTGGAATCTCCAATGACTATAACAAGCCACTCAGTCTTTGATGTTCACCCTTAACTTTTTGACAAGTTAAGAATCTACTCATGTATTCAGCTATTTCTCTCTTCATGTTTGGCCACCAAAAACTCTATTGAAGGTCCTGATACATCTTAGTGCTATCAGGATGTATCGAGTACCTTGAACTATGAGCTTCTTGTAACACTTGCTCCTTTAATTTGGTCTCATTCGGAACCCAAATTCTTCCTTCAAATCTTAATAATCCCTCATTATCAAGACTATACTTAGTATCTTCTTTATCGGTTAACCGCTTCTTCATTTGGTTACACTCATCAATCCTGAGTTGTACCTCCTTGACTCTCTCTATGATAGTAGATTGCATATCCGTCGTAAAAAGTATATGTCCTGATTCACTCGGCATCTTCAATTCTATCTCCATCCTATCATTCTCTGTTATTAACTCATTTTGAGTCGTTAACATAGACAACTTTTCCCGACCCTTCCTACTTAAAGCGCGTCAAGAACTACATCAAGCTTTTCCTGTGGTGATACTGAGATTTCACACTCGTAATCCTTTATCAACTCTAGCCATCTTCTCATCTCATATTCAACTCCTTACGAGTGAAGATATACTTTAGACTCTTATGGTCCGTATATATCTCACATTTCTCCCCATAAAGATAATGTCTTCATATCTTTAGGGCAAAATATCATGCATGCCGGTTCGGATCATGAGTAGGATAAACTTTCTCATAATCCTTCAACCGCTGTAGTGATGCATACACACAATGACTTTGTCATCTTGCATGAGCACCCAACCAAGTCTCTATGCGAAGCATCGCTATAAACTACAAAATTTCGTGTCATGTGTGTAATGACAAAGCAGGGCTTCACTTAACCTTTTCTTCAGTTTTTGAAAACTGTCTTCACATTTTTTCGTCCACACGTATTTTACCATCTTCCTTGTCAGGTTAGTCAATGGAGTACCTATCTTCAAAAAATCTTGGATAAATTTTCGATAGTATCCTGCTAACCCTAGGAAACTCCGCACCTCAGTCGGCGATTTCGGTTGTTCCGACTCATCATCATCGCTTCTACCTTCATTTGGATCCACTGAAATCCCTTCTTGGTCAATGACATGACCTAAAAATTGTACCTTCTCCAGCCAAAATTCACACTTAGTGAATTTCGCATATAACTTCTCCTTTCTTAGTGTCTCCAACACTAATCTCAAGTGTTCAGCATGATCTTCTGGCATCTTAAATAGACTAGAATATCATCGATAAACACTACGACGAACTTGTCCAAATATGGTTTGAACACTCGGTTCATCATGTCCATAAATGCAGCCGGTGCATTCGTCAACCCAAATGACATTACCAGAAACTCGTAATGACCATAACGAGTCCTAAATGTCGTCTTTGGTATGTCCTCCTTTCTAACCTTCAGTTGGTGATACCCCGTCCGCAAATCTATTTTAGAAAAATACTTTGCCCCTTTCAACTAATCAAAAAGATCATCGATCCTGGGCAATGTGTATTTATTCTTTATCATTAACTTGTTCAACTCTCGATAGTCGATACAAAGCCTTAACGATCCGTCTTTCTTCTTGACAAACAATACCGGTGCACCCCATGGGGAAACACTCGGTTGAATGTACTTCCTATCCAATAGTTCCTGTAACTGAACCATTAGCTCCTTCATCTCCACAGGCGCCATACGATACGGTGCCCTTGAGACTGGTGCCGCTCCTGGCACAATGTCTATTACAAATTTGATCTCACGATCCGGTGGTAAACCCGGTAATTCACTTGGAAACACATCCATGAATTCGTTTACTATGGGTATTTGTTCTATGGTTGCTCCCACTCGTTGGGTGTCAACAACATGGCACAAGTAACCCACACATCCTTTCCTTAAAAGTTTTCTAGTTTGTGTCATCGTAAGACAACAGGAACGTCCCGGTGATTTATTACCGTAAAATACTACAGGAGGTTGTTTCAATGTCCTAATGCTCACGCATTTCTTCTGGCAATCTATAATTACTCCATGGTTAATCAACCAATCCATTCTGAGAATTACATCGAATTCTCCCAACTTTATCGGTATTAAATCCACCGATAATTTACAACCCCGTATATCTACGCAACAATTCCAATGAATATCTTCAACATGAATTATTTCTTCGTTTGCTACCTTAATATTCAAAGGTATAAGCAACTTTTCGGAAAGTAATTCTAATCATCTAGCAAAATCATATGCTATAAACGAACAAGTAGCACCCGAATCAAATAGCACGTAAACATTTATGTTATTTATCGGGATAATACCTGCAACTATATCCCCTGATGCCACCGCATCTTGGACCATCATATTAAAGGTGCGGGCCATTGATCTACCAGGCTGAGCTGGACCACTAATAGCTAACTTACCGCTATTAGTGCCCTTATTTCCATCTATCCCCTTCTTTGGACAGTTCTTTGCTATGTGGTTAGTTGATCCACATACAAAACATTCATGGTTTTTCTTTGGATTGGGACAGTTAGGCGAAATATAAAATCCCATCCACAGATTTATAACATAACGCCTTTCCTTTTTAGATGAGACTCTAAATGAGTCTTCCCACGAGTTTTCTGAGCCTCCATCCTCCTTTTAGGATCCCCTTTCTTTACTCTGGTATTCCCAGAGTTAAAACCCTTCCTCTTTTGACCGTCGCCACTACCACTGGCTCCTTCGGTCTTGATTCCCCCATCAACTTTTCCCTTGTTTTTCTTATCCTTGTGGTACTGGCTGAGAGCCTCATTCCCACCTTGGCAATTATTTCCTTCTCTAATATGGTTCCAAAGGAAGTGCTTTGGAACACAGAAATTCGGCTATAGAGCCAGGGTTTTAAGCCCTGCTCGAATCATCTAGCCTTTCTTACTTCAGTGTCCACTTGATGTGGAGCAAATCTTTCCAATTCATTAAACTTGGCAGCATACTGGGGAACCGTCATATCCCCTTGTTTCAAATCAAGAAACCTCATTTTCATCCTTCCTTGCATACTTGTGGGAAAGTAGTTCTCGAAGAAAATCTCCTTGAACCTCGCCCACGTTAAATTTTCTATTCCGGCCCTAGCCTTGTTTGCCTCCCACCAGAAATTGGCCTCCCCTTTCATCATATAGGTTGCAAAAGCAACCTTTTGACCTTCTTTAACATTTGCTATAACAAATGCTTTCTCGATTTCTTTCACCCAAGTTTGGGCTTCTACTTGGTCCGTAGTTCCTTTGAACTCCAGCGGACCGACACTTTTGAAATCCTTAAAAGTAGTAGCTCGTACTACCCCTGGATTTATGGGTATATTAGCCCCAGTTCTATTAAACGCGGCCGTTAAAAGATTAACGAACTCTTGCATTGGATTAATCGAACCTCCCTCCAATTGGTTAACATTAGAATCTTGATTTTGTTGTCTCCTTCTTGGCAGCATTTTGCTGTTAAGAAAATAACACGTCATTATTACTTTCTTCTTCTTGTTTTGTTATTATTAATAATGAAACAATAACTCATAACCATTACTCAATATGTTCCATAAAAAGACTTATATTGATTCATAACTTGTAGTATAACACTACATTGTTTACATTACTCAAATTTTTTAGTCGATTACATTACCATCCATGAATTGCTTTCCAAAATTGGGATTTACAAAAGACTACCCTTGATATCTGAGAAGAGGGTTTTACGTCACTACTAGATACATAATATTTACATATCTAAACTATTCCAGCTATTACTAGATTACATCTGCCGAATGGCATTCTCAAAGTCTTTCGTGGCCAGACCGGTAATGACATCCCGACTAATAGTATGTCGAGTCTGCCCTTCTTCTATCGGATACCCACTACTACTGTCATTGGAAATCCACATGAGAACTCCTATATATATAGGACATCCTCTCTACCTTCCGTTTCGTAGTCTTTAGCTCCTGCTTGAGCTCAAAGACTTCGTGTTTCAGCTCGTGGACCTTGTCCTTGGCCAAAACACGATCGTCGTGTTCCTCTTCCCACATACCTTCCATACTCAATTTGTCCTCCCGGACAGCTTGGAGTTCCTCTTTCAACTCCTTAACTTCTTGACAGTAATGGACATTTCTATCCAATACTGACATGAACAGTGCCTTCATTGACTCCCTCGTAGTCAACTCTTTTGTAGGTGGAACCTAATCAAAGGACATCACGTCTACCTCTTCCTCTAGCATGCCATCAAATATAGACACGTAGTCTAAATCATCCGAGTCTCCAGACTTGATTGTCACCACCTCTGGTTCTACTGCTACGGGATTGGGTAGTATCTCTACTCGATTACCCGAATCCTCGTTCACTACATGTATATCTCTATACATATCATTTTCTCCTGACATCTACAATAAAATAATATAGTTTGATTAGAACACGTCGGTAGAATAATAAAACACATAACGTAATATAATGCATTTTATAGAGTTATCTTTCATCTTTTACTTCTTTATTCTTTCTTAAGGTTATGACTTAAGGTTCTAATTTCCCCCTTAAGTTTTATAACCTAGGATTTGATACCAACCTGTAGCGCCCCCAAATCCGGGTATCTTCCAACCCGATAGATGGTGCTATACTGTACTAACATTCATACATTCATTCAATTGAAAATCCTCAAAAGAACAAACATCTCTTCTATATTATCAAAATAATATTTACATTGTCCCAAGTTCTAAACCCATTATAAAGGTTCTTTGTCATAATATCAATTACATTATAACATTAAACCTATACTATTATATAGACAACTTAACGATCTGCCTTAGCTTTTCCTTTATCCTTATTCGATCCTTCGAGAAGTTCAGTCTTAGCTGCATTCATATGGTTCAAGCAAGAGTGAGCATAACTAGCTCAGCAAGTATGACAATTTCAATAAACAACATGCTTGTCAAACACAAATCGTATATCTTCAATAACTGAACAATAGTTATGAAGTGATATTGATAATCCAAAATAGCACTTCATTTTCCTTTCAAAATGTTTTACAATAATAACAATATTCAGTAAAACATTCACTCCGGTCAGAGACCTTGAGCATTTCATTCTTCTTTAAAATGGACAACCCGAAACTAATTCCGTAAGCCCGGTATTACTTACGAGCACTTCTAGGTGATTAGCCTATTATACTCTATGTTGATCAACACTACATTCATTAAACGTATGTACGTTTAATTGGTGGCAACCTCGCGTGCCTGTCGTTTAACGACAAAAACATTTGTTTAACATTTTAGTCTTCTTTTGAGAACCATATCAAGTAGTTGACAAAAGACAATAACGTTTGATGACAGATGAATAGATTATCAATAATCCACTCAATATATCAAGTCTAGCCGAAAGGATTGGCTTTAACTTCATCATACATTAGTTCATGCGTAAGAATACATGAACTTCAAAACTTGTTCAGGTTGAACTGAGACAAGAGTTAGAATACTTGCCTTCAGCGTCTACTAAGGTGTAATTACTTTGTGATTGAATCTTTTATGTCTCTACAACACATGATCACATAATGCCTCATATTAGGTCATATATAATCAAGTATGTATATGACTATCTTACCCTTCATCTCAATCTAATTGTGTATTAGATTCATTTACTATACGTTCCGGCTTATCATTATACTTGCATTCATACTTGACTAGGTTATCTCAACCTTTATACAACATCCTTAAGGTTTAACAAAGTTTAAACAATGTTACTTTACACCCCTTAGGTAGTGTTTACTTTTAAATCAATTAACTTTCTTTTCTTTGTAATTAAAAACATTCATCACTATCCTTGTTTCGAAATTTGGCGTTGCGGTATGCCTTTACTTTATCTACATCTCATCTTGTGGCCATGAGTTAATGATGGCATTGTCCCGGACTTGGCTGCTGTCATGAGTCCTTACTCGATGGCCGCGTTATGCCACCACTGCAGAAGGTGTTGTCAGATTGCATGGCATGAATGCTGGCGCCATGATTTACACTATGGTTCGGCGTGGCATGAGTTTCCAGTGTACTCGAGACACATTACATATGACTGCGGTGCCACTCAAATTCCTAGGGTTGGCCAGCAATACCAACTCTCGGCACCGTGAAAAATTTTCTGAGATAATAAATTTTGTGAACTTCCCGGACGCATAACTTCTTTCGTTATAAGTCCGATTTGGCTCGTTCAAAAGCCTACGGTTCACAAATTACATAATCTACGCGTTCATGCAAGAATTTTATCTATTTGACTTCATTTGTTAAAAATTCACCTATTGGTTCATTTTTAACGAAAACGATAAACGTTCGTGAACGTTCAACGCTTCGTTCTTCGTTCTAAGTCGGAATTCGGTTATTTTCGAGTCCGCAACTCTAGAATACCAAATATGACTTGTCTCCATCGAAAACCAACGTTTCCGAGTTCAAACACAAAATTTGACTTTTAATCCGGATATTTCACGAATTCGACGATTATCGTCCAATCGTGCAATTTCCGCAAATCTTCATTACTTATGATTTGTTCATTACATTCAATTAATTCTATGAACACATCAATATACCTAATACAACAACTTATTTTCACTATTGGATTTTGACTTTATTCATCCATGAGCTTATAACTTATTAAGTTATAAACTACTTTTAGCTCCATTGATCATAACTTATGAAAGTTAAAGTCTTTTAATCACCATGCATATCGTTCTCATATATATAGTTTCATTGTATATATATATAATACATATACATACAAACCCTTAACTTTTCATACTAACATTAAAGGTTAACTTATAACAAGTTCATAACTTTTATAAGTTCAAATGACTTATTACCAACTTATGTGGCTTAAGTTCATTGCTTACACATTCTTCTTACTTCTTAACATTCATGTCCCTTAATCCAACTTTTCTTATCAACCTATCATGAATAGAGATAGAAGATAATTAGAGAAGGAGTCTTACATTTGAAGTTCTTGTAAAGTAGCTTCTTCATCTAAATGAAAGTGACTTATTTGTAACTTAAGCTCCCTAACAATTAAGCACTTTATATGAATTAGACTGTTTGAACAAGTAATAAATGTCTTGTAAGCCTTCTCTATTTATAGAATTTCCAAGGTTAGGGTAGTTTAGTCAATAAACCAACCCCACCTCCTTAAGTCACCTCCTTACTATTCATTAATTGGCTAGCACAAATCCTATCCTTTGCTTGGCCATTACTTCTTTTACTTGGTCATTACATTAACTTGATCACCACATTATCTTGGTCATTACTTCTAACACTTGGTCACCACACATTAACCATATCAATATGGTTTGCCCCATGAGTCAATCAACTCATGGATTCTAGCTTGGCTTAATTAACTTAACCTTTGGGCTTGCTTTAACAAACACTCACTTGCTTATTAATTAACATTGGGTCTTACCATTTAATTTACCTGGGCTTGTACCAATTGTTAACCAATCTTCCAAGTCCATTAACATTGCTTAATACATATACATATTGTCTATGTATTATCTCGTATTATAATTCGTATACAAATTCATTATATACGATATTCCATCCTTCATACAAACTCGTATAATACTTCGTATTATACTCG
Organism: Panax quinquefolius; assembly: GCA_020205615.1. NCBI lineage: Eukaryota > Viridiplantae > Streptophyta > Magnoliopsida > Apiales > Araliaceae > Panax > Panax quinquefolius. The sequence continues at coordinate 60,495,369 of CM035155.1, forward strand.
TTTTCATTATCTTGTATAATACCTAAGTATCATACAATTATAACTTACTTACTAATATTTCGTTTTCCTTAATAATCTCAAAGTAAATCCGCAAGCGAAATATTACGTTTTCCATAACAAGATTATTATTACATAATCCGTCCTACATTGATATTCTATCATTACGTATTTCTCGGAATTTTAAAAATAATTCCCGAGCAAATACCGATGAATAGTGTTTTTTGGACAATTTCTCAGAAAACTTTTATTTTCGTCTTAGAAATTCAAACACTTTAATTCCTTCACGTAGCTAAAATACTACGACATTCCCACATTATTAGGTTATAAAATGACAATCATCTTGATATCACATAGAATATGATTTTATTATTATTTAATTTAATAAAATCATTTTACAATAAAATTCGAATTTCTCGGTCGTTACAGACATACAAGAAGCTCCCTTCTATGAAAGAGTCTTAGCTGGCATAGGCAAGCCATTTTCTAAAATGATTAAACAAGGAGAGATGGTTGAGATAAGATTGAAGTCAGGAAAGATTCAAGACCTAGCCGCTTTAAAAGCTGTGAGCAAATAAAGTCTGGAAGTTATGGAAACAACCCTAGGAGGGTCCATAAGAAGAAAGAGGAGGATGTTTCCTTGATACTACAAGGCCAGAAAGGCAGTCAGAACATGCCTATCCAGAGGAAAAACTACTCTCCCTTTCAAGCATAGTCTTCTAGCCCTATATTGCCAAAGAATATAGAAGTCCGGCACAATCGAGTGTTCACATCCCTAGGGGATTCACTCGAGAATATTCTCAATCTTCTGACTACTCAGAAGAAAATTACCCATCTTCTTTCGCCAGCCAACCGAATGGGAAGGGTTTCAATGCTACCCGAAAATGTGTCTATCACGCTAGAGCTCTAGGACATGATACTCAGGATTGTTGGGGCTTGAAACACAAGATCCATAACTTAATTGATAACAGGGAAATCGTGGTGACCAAACCCGACCAACCTCATGTGCAAGACAACCCTCTTCCTCAACACAAAGAAGAAGAGGTTAATATGATTAATTGGAGCAATGGACAGAGTTCCAATTATGGTGGTGAATCCTCCCAAACTAGCAAGGATGGTTCTGATAAATGGGATTCTGCACAGTTCCAGTATATAATGGAACAGAAAATGAAGGCTCTTTGTAAGTAAGTCAACCAATTGGCAGAACTGGTGATCCATCAGCACCAAGTCACACACTAATTAGTCAGTCAGGAGCATGCTAGTCTCCTTCCCCTTGTTATGCATACTCCATTAACTCCAGAAAGTGAAACTATGGAGGATAAAGTTGCAAAAAGAGCAAGTGCTAATGCCCGTCGGGATTTTGCCAACAAGAGGGAATTACCTATCTCGGCCAACTAATGGAGGAAATATTTCAGATGTTGGTCAATGAAGGAAGAATCACAACTCTGCTACCTCCAATTAATCCCCGTTCAAGACGGTTTAATTCTAATGGAGTATGCCAGTATCACTCCCACTCTCGCGGATACAACACTGAATAATGCTGGGCACTCCGCCATCTTATTCATAATCTAATTGACAGTGGTGTCATGCAGTTGGCAGACAATGACACTATGTTACTTGAGAGTGGGAACACAATTCCTACGAACTGGAAGGAAGTCATAGCAGTTATATCTGTTGAGGATGATTTGGCTGCCAAACCACCCATAATACAAGAAATTCAACTCAAAGGTGTTGACAATCCTTTGAAAATGGCTACGCATAAAGCCAATCACATTGTCATCTAGGCCACGGTATCTGTTGTCAACTCGAAAAAAGTGCCATGGAATTATGGAAAGGCTGAAGGATCCATATCCCACATAACTGCTACAGTGTTGAAGGAGAATCCACTATATCTTCCCTACCAGATGATGAAGCCTCCCCATTAGATCAAAAGGGAAAATTTCCATGGAGAAGATTGAAGAGTTCCTCCGTACTAAGGGCCATAATGAAGCCAAGGTGGTTCTAAGCTTGAGAGAAGCTCCATAACAAATTTTCATACTGGACTTGGTTTTCTCTTCCGAAGATCACCGGAAGGTCTTGCTAAAGGTTTTGGAAGAAGCCCATTTACCGAAATCAGTGGATGGTGAAAAATTCTAGCATCTGGTTGATCACATTTTTAACAACAATGTGATATCTTTCACTGATAATGACATACCTCCCGAAGGGACTAGTCATTGCAAACCGTTACACATAGCGGTTCTGTCCTCCGGATACATGGTGGGAGGAGTCCTGATAGACGGAGGATCATCTTTACATATATGTCCCTATGACACTTTGAAGAAACTAAACATCAATCTCAAGAGGATCAAAAGAAGCCATACGATTATCAAAGCTTTTGATAGATCCCGACGAAATGCAGTAGGAGAGATTGAACTGCCTGTGGAGATTGGTCCACATACTTTTAGCGTAGCCTTTCATGTGCTCAAAATAGCCATAGGATACAATCTGCTCTTGGGAAGACCATGAATTCATATGGCCGGAGCCGTCCCTTCCAACCTTCACCAGCAACTCAAGTACATTATCAATAATAGCCTAATCATTATCAATCAATGGTTGGAATGTCCTAAACAAGGTGACATACCACTCATCAGCTTTAATGTAAAAGTTGAACCGATCAGTTTTCATGCCCTAGAGATGAGCAACACTCACTATCATCCTATTGGGGCGCCACCTCTCACACCCAAGATTTTTGCCGATGTAATGTCGGCAATTCAAGAGATGATATCATTGGGTCATCAACCTGGACATGGGTTGGGCAAAGATCATCAGGGCATTGAGCGCCCAATTCAAGTTCCCGATTAAGCGAGGGACAATTTGGATTAGGCTATTCTGCTAGCTCCAGTCATAGGAATCCTCACAAACACAAACAGATTCCTTCATCTTCTGCCACACGGTGATTTTCTCAACCTATAGATCCTGAGCCTGTATGGTCTCCAGTAAAGGTGCCTGCCCATGTAATGGCTATGTTATTTCCTAAACCGATACCGATCAAAGCAAAAGAGGTCATAATTCCTGATCCCAAAGTGGAAGAAAGGGAAAGGAGACGTAAACAGGACATCACTACGTGATTGTCAAACATACGCATCATTGTCCATACTGAGGGCATGAATAGAGACATCTCAGACGATGATTGTCCAGATATCATGGTTATCATTCGGAAGAAGGAGGACGATGACAGCCCCTTCATCACTGCTATCCAACAAGACTTCACCCTTGGCAATTGGAGCAGCATTCCATGCATTTGTCGACAAGGGTAAAAAGGGCAGAAAATGCCTATGCCCTGTACGTAGGAATAACTGCTTACTTTTTTGTAAAGTATTAGCAGTTGTTTTGTCATTACGTGCTAACACTTTGTATGATTGAACAGTTTCATATATTAAGTGAAATCATATTTTATTTCAGGACTCTGAATTTAGATGTGCCTATACTTGTTGATGAGGTGCCTTTTCTCCACAAGGGCTATAACTTTGATGAAAAGTTGGATTCAGACTTGATGGAAATACAAGAGGACACTAAGATACCTCAGGATATCAAAGAATGGGTCGAGGATAAACCCAAGCCAAATCTTGATCAAACCACCTCTTTCAATCTTGGAACCATAGAAAACCCTAAGCTAATCCAGATTGGAACAGACCTCACTCCAAACTAAAGGAATGACATGGTTACGCTATTAACCTAATTCCAGAATGTGTTTGCATGGTCTCATGAAGACATGGTGGGTTTATCCACTAACATCGTCATTCATCGCCTCCCCATAAAGAGGGATTCAAGCCAGTCAGGCAAGAGCTCAGGCGATTAAAACCTGAGTGGAGTTTAAAGGTTAAAGAAGAAATTATGAAACAATTTCAAGCTGGCATCATCATGGTGTCTACATACCCTGAATGGCTCTCCGTGAGAAAAAGCTGCATTCATCACGCCTTGGGAACCTTTTGCTATAGGCGCTTGTCATTCGGCCTCATCGATGGGACCTACCTTTCAAAGAGCTATGATGGCTCTTTTCCACGACTTAATGCACAAAGAGATAGAGATCTATGTGGATGACATCATTTTTAAGTCTCGAAGGAAGAAGACCACTTAGACCATCTCAAAAAGCTCTTCAACGAAGTTGCGTAAGTACAACTTGAAGTTGAATCCGACCAAGTGTGCCTTTGGCGTTAAATTAGACAAGTAGCTAGGTTTCTAGTCGACCACAAAGGATTGGTGGATCCCACAAAATGCGAGTTATCACTGAAATGCCCATTCCTCAGACAGAGAAGGAAATACGAGGATTTTTGGGAAGTATCAACTTCATTAGCCGATTCATCTCCCAACTCACAGCAACCTATGAGCCTATATTCAAGCTGTTAAAGAAGAACTCCTCCATGAAATGGAATTATGAGTGTCAGAAAGCCTTCCTTACAATCAAAGAGCAGCTAGTCAAAGCTCCTATTTTGGTACCACCCAGAGATGGTATTCCCATGTTCATGTACCTGTCCATTAATGACAATGCCATGGGATGCATGTTGGGACAGAAAGATGATAGAGGCCAAGGGCGAGCTACTACTACCTCAGCAAAAGATTCAGCAATAGTGAACACATGTACACTCTAATTGAGAAGACTTGTTGTGTGTTAGCATGGGCTTCCATGAGGTTACAACACTACCTCCATGGTCACACAACCCATCTCATATCACGCGTGGATCCTCTCAAGTACGTGTTCAGTAAACCAATGTTAAATTGTCAACTATCCAAATGGTAGTTGATCCTACAAACAATTGACATCGTCTCACGTGACGCAAAAGTCTATCAAAGGTCAAGGAATTGCGGATCAATCGCCGCCGCACCTTCGTGGGATTTCAAACCTTTGAAATATACTTCCCAGAAGAAGGGTAATGGCGATTCAAAGAACACCATCGAGACGATACACACCAATCATGGAAAATTTATTTTGATGGAGCTGTTAATATGGAAGGTTATGGGGCTGGAGAAGTTCTAGTAGCCATTACGGGGGAGAAGTATCTCGTCGCCGTCAAATTGTAGTTTGTCAGTACCAACAACACAGCTGAGTATGAAGGCTGTATCATGGGGCTAAAACTTGCCCAATCAATGGGCATCAGGCGGTTAACTGTCTTTGGAGATTCTGAATTGGTAATCAGACAAACCACTGGAATCTATCACACCAAAGAACTACATTTCTTTGCTTTATCATCTGGCGGAGTTATCCAGATGGCTTTGAGTTCGAAGAAAAAACTTCCTCCACATTCCCGGAATAGGAATGACTTTTGCGGATCGCTTAGCAACTTTGACCTCCTTGATCAACATACTTGACAAGGAAAACATGCCAAGCATCACATTTACCCTACAAAAGGCTCCAGCCTATGGGAATTACATCAGAGAAGTATCGGATGAGCTACCTCCCATCTAGAACCCTTGGTATCAGCACATCAAGGAGTATCTACGAGATGGATCTACACCCATTAAGCGAATTTAATTCACCGAGAAAAGCGGGATTCATCAAATGGCTATGAAATTCTACGGCGGAGATGCACTCTACAAGCGAGATACAGGACTAGGTCTCCTCGGATGTGCGGACAAAAACCAAGCTCGAGAGGCTTATGGATGAAATCCGTGGTGGAGTATGTGGGCCCACAAATGGCGGCCCTCTACTTGTCAAAAGATCCTCGAATGGGGCATTCTTGGCTCTCTCTCAAAGTTGACCGTGATGATCACGTCAAGAGATGATATCAATGCCAAATTTATTGCAATGCTATTCACGCCCTCGAGGAGCTCCTGATATGAGTTCACCCCTGGCCCTTCTCAATGTGGGGAATGGACGTGATCGGGCCCATCGAGCCCAAAGCCAGTAATGGGCATTGGTTTATCTTCACCATGATTGACTACTTCACCAAATGGGTAGAAGCAGCCTCCTTCCCCCGGGTTACCAAAGAAGTCATCATTGGTTTCATCAGAAACAATGTCATTTGTCGATATGGACAACCAAAGGTAATTGTTTCAAACAATGCTAAGAACCTCAACAACAAAATGATGGAAGAGTTATGTAGACAATTCCACATCAAACATCCAACTTCATCATCTACCGTTCAAAGATGAATGGTGTTATTGAAGTAGCTAATAAGAACATCAAGAAGATCATGCAAAAGATGTCCACCAATCACAAAGGATGGCCTAACCTCTTACCGCTGACTCTATTAGCCTACAGAACTTTAATGCATACTTCCACTGGGGAAACCCCCTACTCATTAACCTATGGGATGGAAGCAGTGCTCCCCATAGAGGTGGAAATGGAATCTCTCAGAGTGTTGATGATAGACTCAAATTTGGATGAAGACCAATGGTTACAAGATAGGTATCACCAATTGTCTCTAATAGACGAAAGGCGAAGTGATGCTATCTTTGATAGTCAGTTATACCAACAGAGGATCGCCAGATCCTACAACAGTAAAGTCTTGCTATGGCAGTTTAAACAACATGACTTGGTTTTGAAGAAGATTATTGAAAACCAAGATCAATCTAACGGAAAATTGCCCCAAACTGGGAAGGCCCGTTTGTTGTCAAGGAGGTATTGATAGGAGGAGCTCTCAGATTACAAGAAATGGATGGCGACGAATTTCCATAGCTCATCAACTCAGACACCGTGAAATGGTAATATGTCTGAAGTTACCATCAAGCAAAAATTCTGGTTTTGGATCACTAGATCCCCAGTTATTTTAGGTTTTCTAACCCTTACTACATATAACCTTTCTTCATACCCATTTACCCCATCAGGGAAACACACTCTTCAAGCCAATAGCATGGTTTTGGATCAGCAGATCCTTCACGCCACTTCATTTCAAAACCTATCATACAACTTTGGTTATCCCATCAGGGATTGAACCTTTCATACCTGCAATTTTGTCCCACTAAGGATAAGACTTTTCACACCTACAGTTTGTCCTGTACATGGGATCAAACTTTCTCCCCTGCAGTTTGTCCTGAACATGGGATCAAACTTTTTGGCTGCATCTCATCCTGCACATGGGGAGAACTACGTCGACCTGATCTCCCCGATACTTGGGAGTACGTAGGCAACCATTTTTTAATGGCCCGGTCGCAATAAAGAAAAAACAAAACAAAACAAAAACAAAAACACACTTCTACATCCTTCTACACCCTTTCACATACAGCGTTGAACCTCTTACACCAGGTTCTAACTACGCAGACTTGATCTCTTCTTCAATAGGAGTACGTAGGCAGCCATTTATGGTTCGGTCTTACCCCCTACCAAAACACAAAAACTTGTCACATGGTATTGGGATCAACCTTCAATCCATCACACTTCATGGCTTCAGACCAAAGGGATGGAACTAACCGATCTCCCCATAAATGGGAGAATTGGTGACCATCTAAGCTGCGGTTAAATCCTCAAAGAGAAACACCAACCCATAAGAGATGGAACTACCTGGGCCCCCCCATACAAAGGAGTACCGGCAACCATCTGTGGTGCGGCCAACCTCAGAGAGGAAAGCCACGATCCTCTCAACTTCTACATCGAAAACAATCCCAAGACACCAAAGGGTAGGGATACACACATATCAACGATCCATTCTGAAAGATCCTCAGACATCTTAATGTCCACCCATCAAGGATGAGTTCAGAATACATCAAGATCACAAGCCCTGAAGAAACAGGCAAATATCAAACAAGTAGCAAGGCACAACTAAAAGGGAAGTGAATCAAAATATATTTCCCTGCCATATATAATACTGTTTGATATATACAACATGTAGTGTACATGACAAAATGGCTAAGCTAGTCTGTGCAGGAAAACACAAGCCCATCTACAAATCAGTGTATATGTAAGCTATCAAGTCCAACATGCCCATCTTTTTCCAGAAAGAAGGAGGTATGTATTTATGAGCTTACGCCCGAGGGTATCTACTACGAGCAATAGATCCTGCCCAACTGCATGGTGATATGATGCTCATCAATATATGCACTCATCTCGGAAATCATGCCAGTAGTAAGGGATCTCACTGTTGTACTATTTATAACGGCTACATCCCGGGCAGATATGGCAGCATCCCGCTCAACAATCAAAGCATCTCTGGATGATCTAACCTCATCAGCAATAGCGGTGTCTCTATAAGATAAGGCATCCTCTATCTCTCTAATAGAGCGGCATCTCTCCCAGCAAAAGCTGTCAACATCAAGGCCCTAGCCTGATCTCTCTCAAATGTCATCAAATGAAGACTCCGCTCTAGATACTCTCTCTTGAATCTGAGGGGTCACGAATGGCGTCGTCATTTGGGAGAATCCATCACATTCTTTGCAACCCAAACAAAAGCTCCTCCTCAATGGGAAAATCAATGTCCACTAGGGGCTCTCCACCCTCCAAATCAATCCCCAGCTCTGTGGATACAACCGTAGCCGATGTAGTCTTTGTCTCCATCCATGCAGAATACTCTGTCAAATAGCCCGGATGGCTAACAGAAAACTTAGCTAGCTCACGCTGATCCCAACAGGCATACACCCTAGATTTGTCCTCTGTTGACAAGTGGCGAGAAGCCAAGCGCTGACCCAATGCCCCCTCAAAAGGATGGAAGTCCTGAAACTGGTCGAACTGTGACATCACAGCCAGTGGGTGGTAAGTAGCCATGCCCCTCAAACCAGTTAGAGGGAGATAATCCATGCCAGGTGCATAAGTAATGAAGCTGTAGGGTGAACTGAGCCCTGTACACGGTAAAATATCAAATGGATCTCCGATCCCTGCCAAAAACACCGACTAGGATATAGCATTTGTGCACTCCGCTGGCTGAAAGGAGTAAGACATAGCTATCTCATAGGTAAAATAGTATCTATGTCGTCGGAAGGTGACAATCGGTCTCAGATGTGACATGAACCACACATACAACATGACCGAGTCTCCTATGAATACCCATGCGGGATAGGTATGATAATACGTGGCGGATCTCAATGTCTTTGTCACAATCATCGGCATGATGGTATGACCCTCCCTGAGAGCTCTCATTGCCATGACAACACCGATGTCTAGCTCATCCATATACCGTGGCATATATACGTATGATAATACACACATCAGCAATACGTCTACTTTGGTTACATGCCACTGATCCTTTAGCATGGTGAAATCCCAGAATGTCATACATAACTGTCCTCTGAGCCAAATTTGTCTATCAGAAAATGCTGGGACACCACATGGCTGGATGTAATCTCATCCTGTACTACCCTACGCCTCAGTTCGGTGAGGGTCATAAACTGCCAGCTCATATCATCGATAGCCATCCGCGTGCAAGGTCTGTCAAGTAGTAGAGCCGTCAATCGCACAAACTACTCTAAAGTGAGAGTCAACTCTTGGGTCCCAAACCGAAAAACCTGCCTCTCTGGTACCCAATGCTCCAGCATACCCTCTACAAAGCCCGCGGGAACCTGAAACATCAGAAGGGTCATGCAATGCTGTAATAACTAATCTACGATCACCTTGTCTGGAGGTGATAAACTATCATGCCATGACCTCAAATGGGAGGCTACCAATACTAGTGGGGTGTGATCAATGCGGCTGACTGTCGAATAAGACATCTATGTGGGTAGTATCATAAGACCATCCAGGGTCAATCTTTGAATATCTACGGACATACATACATATGCATAACATAATACATGCATGATCAATAATATATGGCAATATGATGTAGGGAATAACAATATATACATTCCTAAGTACATCATCATCTAATACATCTCTGTACAGCTAAAAATATAGGGAAATGGGGCACAGACACCCAACAACTAACAGAAGCCTATCAAAAGATATAGCGAGAATGGGGCACAGCCACCCAGTATCTAATAGAGGCCTATCAAAAGATATAACGAGAATACACATCAGAAGAAGACAATGGTGTCAATATACACATCATCAATCTGTCCACCTAATGTAACTCCTTCTAAGTCCTTTGGATCTTCGTCGAGAGGGATGTCGAGCCTATATCTGATGGAGGATCTACACCGTGCAAAGCCATATCGTAATCGAGGGGCCAAATTGTGAGACCCCAAATTTTATGAATAAAGATTTAAATTTCTCAAAATATTTTTTTGAATATTATGGTGTGGATTTGATATAATGTTATAGTTGTGGGTAATATTTATAAATTTTGCAAAGTATGCAAGTTGTTATAAAATATTCGTTTTGTCGGGGAATATTCTTTTTGCCATCGGGGAATATCCGTACGACGGCACAATCATTGGTGGACCCCACAACTGAAGTATTGTTGTAGTTAGAAAATGACAGAATTATCATTTTATAAAAATAACGGCAAAAGTGTTATCGTTAAAACTATTGAACTACATTAGTAAAAAAAGTCTGATGTCTGGCGTGGTTGCATAGTAGCTACGGTATTGATTATTGATGCTTATGTAAGAAGTCACTCGGTTATACTCAATTATTACTACGATAATTCTTTGCATCATATCTCTCATATTATTGATTTGATTATTGTCACAGATTATCTGCATAATATTTTATATATTATTAAATCAATATTTGAGGCGACAAAGTTATTCATATTATTAAATTACAATATTTACAATGTCTAGAAGTTACATCAATGAGAGGTTTGGTCATCTAATTTGCGCCTGATAAGGAGAAATCCTTATCGGAAAGCCCCTCTTTCGGGGGAGCGACCTAGTTGTTAAATATTGTGAGTTATAATATTAATAATGAATAAGTTTGTGTTGATTAAAGATGAATTTGATAGTTCCATTGTGTTGGGATTATTGGTGTTAGTGGAAATCGACATCTATTAGATGATAATTGATGTGCAGGGGTTATATTGATAAATTGGGTAATTAATCGAATAAATGAGCAATTAATTGCTACTAATTCACATGCTTATATAACTATTTGTTCACATGTGTGTACTATTGAATCACATTCTTTTACTATTAGGGGAGTTGGTGCAAGTTTGATAATACTTGCATTTACTAAGTTAAAAATGGAGGTATAGATGGAGGTACTATATCGTAATTCGTATTTTTACATGATTATAACTATTGATTCACATGATTGAACTATTGATTCACATTATTTACTATTAGGGGGAGGTGGTGCAAGTTTGATAATACTTGTAGGACTAAATTAAAAAATAAAAGAAAAGTTGGAGGTATTGTCTTTGTAATATTTGGGCCCCAAAAAATGTGCAATTATCGAAACTATATTTTCCTATAAATAGAAGCTCATTCTTCCTTCATTTCTCACCAATTCACTAAAGCTATAGAGCAATTATTATAGAGAGAAATATAGAGAGAGAAAGAAGAAAAAAATCGCTACCTCTCTATTCCGATTATCCAGTTTTTTTACAGGTGAGGGGTATTATTTCTTTCGTATTCATGAAGAGAGCTATTTTTATTCCATTCCTTATTATTACATTGGAATAACTTTATCATAGGAATACCGCATACATGGTGAAATTCTTACGTTATTCCATTCTTTATTATTCGTTAGAATATCACTTGCCGGGCGTATTACGCTGACTAGTTCCATTAATTATTATTATGTTGGAATAACTTTACATACTATGCGGTCTATCGCATGCATGGTGATTTCTATTGTTATTCCATTCTTTATTATTCGTTGGAATATCACCGCCGGTGTGCGTATTACGCTGACACAGTTCCATTATTTATTATTCTATTGGAATAACACATGCATGCGATTCTATCGCGTGCATGGTGATTTTGTTGTTATTCCATTCTTTATTATTTTGTTGAAATATCACGCCTATGGGTGCGTATTACGCTTCTTCAGTTCCATTATTTATTATTACATTGGAATAACTTGTCTATGTGGATTACCCCATGCATGGTGAATGATCCTTCGTATTCATTCCTTATTAAATTGTGAAAATTATGCATTTACGTGGATTCTGCATAATGGAGTTAAAATCCATTTGCAGTTTCGTAATTTTTCGGACATTCAAAAATTCTGGAAAAATTTGGGAGGATATTATGATAAGTTTTCTAACATCTCCAAGTGGAATCACTGAAAGAAGAGTTGTAGATTTTTGTATGGACTATTTTTAACAAAGCATGAAAAAGTGAAAAAAAGAGAAAAAGCTACTGTCCATAATTTTGTAAGGGCTGTTTCGGCTACTTAATTTGTTAGAAAAATTCCGGCCTTTTGGACATAGAAATATATGGTATAGAGTACCTCCTGTCCAAAAATGAGCTCATTCCGACTTAAAATGAGCAAGTTATGACTATTTCAATATTTAGGTTTTAAATAAAAAAATGCTATAACCTAGGAGTTCTATAACTCCGATGACCATGAAATTTAAACTGGAAGCTCACGTTAACATGTGTAAGATCTTGCCAAGATTTGGGAATTTCTGGAGTTAAACTTGAGGTAGCTAATTTCTTAAGGGATTAATTAGAAATTGATTTTTGAAAAATACTTAAGGGAGTTGAAAAATTATAAAAAAAAATACTTGTTGTGTATGAAATATATGTATATATGTTTGGACAAAGGATAGAAAAATAATAAGTTGATTTGGTAATTTTTCATGGAAATGGTTTAGTTACAAACATAAGAGTTAAATATGTTATGTGAAGTTGAAGAATTGGTAAATAGGATTTTAGGGCTTGAAAATCCTATATAAGATATATCTTTATTTTTTGATGAGTTATTTGATCATTGGTGATGAAATCTTATGAATATGGCATTTTTGAATGATTAAATGCATTATTTGATAAATTGTAAATAATTAAATTAAATTGTTTATAAGTTTAAGAAGTGATTAAAATATTGTTATAATATTAACAATATTAGATTATGAGTTATTTAAGTGATGGATAATATTTGGATAAATTTAAAGTCTTTAATATTTATCCTTGATTTCGTTTGATTTGTTTTCGTTTGACTAATGTTTATATCTTTGTCATCATCCTCATGTTTATATTGTGATGAAAGTCATCTTTGGCTTACGTGCATAGATGGACTTGGTATGATTATGACCAGGGATCATTCGGTATAATTATGACTTATAATGTTATAAATGATGTGGTAAAAGTCCTCAGTGGCCTGTAGTGCATTGATGGATAATTTTTGGTATGATTATGACCAGGGATTATTCGGTATAGTCATGACCATTGATGATTTAATGAATATCCTTGGCCCGTAGTGCAGGGATGATTCGATGATGTGGTTTATTTATTATGCTGAGTCTCAACGATAAAAAAAAATTTGATGAAAACATTTTTAAATCATAGAAGATACTAGATATCATGCTCTACTTGACTCTTCTAATGGATTGCTTATTCCGCTGCAGTTAAACTTGATGTCTATTATATTTTATCAGTTTAACATTGTTGAAGACTAATGATAATTTATTCTGCATTATCTTAGTCATAATATTTTTCTTACTGGGCTAGTTGAGCTCACCTTTTCTTTCACTGTACTCTTCAGGAAATGAGAACGTAGTCGAGACTAGTCGAGAGAGCAGAGTGGCGGTCAGGATATGATAGCATTAGTAGTCCTCACTATTACGTTAAATAGTGTGATAATAAATGTAATGAGGACTCCATTGAGTGTGGATATTGTGCAGATGACAATATTCTTATTAAAACTCTTAGATTATGTTTTATCGTATTTTACACGACATTGTTGTACAATTAAGTTGTATTTTAATTTTGTACCATGTAAGTGGCGACCCAAGATGGGTGATGTATACCTGTTTTGGGGGCCACACCAAATACCGAATTTGGAAAGATCAAAAGTATCTGCCTCTAAAGGATCTATGCACAAGTGCCAGATAAAGAAATATGTCCGGTCCAACTGCCGGGTTAAACTGTCAATCTATGTCAAATGAGTCGGATCTCAGACATAGGCCATCCAATCCGTCATCATCACGGATCCAAGAACCATATCCCCCATAAATTGAGTGGCGCGGGTCTGGGCTCCGATGGTATGAGGGGACCACAAATGATGGAACATATCTTGAGTATACGGACCCTCTGACAGTGTAAAGCCATCAACACCCATCAATGGGATATCAATGACGGGCGACTGTGACACAGGCCAATAACGCCTGGCAGAAGGCAAGATCGATACACGAATCTCCCCTGTAGTGCTCCTAATAGCACGTTCTCCTAAATAGAGCTCCCATCCTCCATCTATGAAGAGAGGAATCCTACGGGTGGATATCACATACTCGACACCAGTCGGGTACCCATCCTCAAACCCAATGGTTAATGTTCCTCGAAATAGGGAATCCAAGTGATAGCATCAACTGTCAATAACTCAGCAAATCAGAGCGGCAATGGGTGAAACCTCATTTCTGAGGAACCTCGCCAAGATGGAGTAAAGCCATCGTCGTCCTCGTGGATTGGTCTCCAAACCTAACACACTCACAGGATGCAAGCATGGGAGCCTCTCATAGGCCCAGAATTGCCAACACAAAGGCAAACATCTCATTGTCGATCAACGCTCTTAACTGCATACATGGAAATCAAAAGAAATATTTACCACCAGAAATGGGTAAAATCCTAGCTAAAGGCTCGCTAAGCCCTATGAACGCGTCACGCATGCCCTTAAGGAAATAGGCGAAGGTATAGGAACCCCAATCATACTCTCTGATGCAGTCCACATCTCGTGTGGCGCTGACTAAAGCGAATGATACCATGGAAGAGTTATCCGCTATAAAGTAGCCCCTAATGATTATCAGGAACAATCACCGAAGAATGTGATCCCTGACTCTCACATCATCGAGTATGGCTCACTCAATAGCCCGCTTATAGCATATATGCTCAAAGGACACATGAGGCGTATTCGCCCACGTATGGCGCCTCGGTCGGGACTCTAGCAAGGATTTAACGGCAGTCGGGGTAATATCCGTCGTCGTCATGCGAAACCGACGACACCCTCAAACTCCATACTTGTGATAAATTGCCAATCCATCGACATCATCATTATCTCACAATCTAACAAATGGAGAGACTGAGTCTGGTGAAACCAGCACTCAGACAAAGCTGTGAGATAACCCCAGGGACAATGACGGGGGAGGATGGAAAAGAATGCCTCAAAGCCCCAACTATGCATAATTGTTCGATAATCGGGATGCAGAGCCGAATATGTAGAGTGAATACTGAACCAGTTTCCTCGAGGCTGCGTAAAGCCGGAAACCTACATTAGAAAGTAAATCAACATCAGAATCCTTACTCTTCATCAATAAGAAAAAAGAAGATCAAAATCTAGCTTGTACCTCTTTTGCAAGCAAGTAAACTGACGGGTGTCGACTCAAATCACCCAGAAGCTCTGGGATCGTCACCTGAATGCCTGGAAGATCCCTATGGGGAACATGAGAAGCAAGAGCGGGGTCTGAAACCGGTACATCATCCTCCTCGTCCTCAACATTCGGTACCTCAACCTGGACAGAATGTATCACCGCCTCTGCCAGACGATGAGGCTGCCTAACTGAACGAGGTCGAGGCACATCAGAAGCCCTCCTTTGCACACCTGAAGTGGTCCTGCAAAAACTACTCGACTGATCCAGATCCATATATATCTGGACACAAGTCTCTAAATCACCTCAGAAAGGGTGTGGTAAACTCTAACCTAGAGCTTTTCAAAATGCATTTTATGACTGATTGCATGCATTACTTTAACATACGCCTACAGTAGAGTTAAAAATGCATGACTACCCAATGCCTACATTTTGGAAAAATTTTGCCATAATCTCCTTTGTAAACAGGACTATCCACATGCACATAGGCATGACTAGGTGGCCATTCAGTAGCACACCTACCACCATCATAAACATCCTATATGCATTACACTACCAAAGACATAATCTGTAAGGGTAGCCTAATTACCAGGATTACTTTGCTTTACAACCTTTGCTCATTTGTCCTCAAATAGGATAAGAAATAACATGAAAAGGTGCCAATTTGACTGTGTTAAAAGTTAAATTTTTCACATCATTGTGTTGAAAGATGGTTAAATACTAACATTTCTTGTGTTGAATATTTTTATCAAGTCGTATAGCGTACGCATATTCACTACTATGTGTTTAGAAGCATTTCATGTGATAACTCATTTTCAATGAGATAAAAGCTGGAAAGAAGACATGCATACATTACCAAGGCGGTGTAGAACACTTATGCGGTGATGTAATTTGTCGAAAAGGCGCCGAACTCAGCCAGATCACGAAGAAGAGCTCTCGAATTTCTGTGTGGCCTTGATGTAAAATGACTTGTAGAAAGCCACAGGTGCCTTAAAAGCCACCCACGGTGGCAGCGGTGTACATGGCTCCCCTAGGTAGGGCCCACCCCTCGGCTGATCCGATTCAAAAGTCAAAATGTGACGACCCCAAAATAGGTCCATTCCATCCAACCCATTCTCCGAGTCGCCAAATACATGGTACGTAAACAACTACAACTTTATTATCACAACATCTTAGTACAATATTTATACTCAAATAAATCCTCATCACATTTATTGATACATTATTTTACAATAATGGTGAGGACTACTAAACAACTCTCTCTAGAACCTTCATTCCATACCCCACTAGTACTCGCTACATTCTCGCCTCCCGAGAAGAAAAAATGGAACAACAAGGAAAAGGGTGAGCTCAACTAGCCCAAGAAGAATGTTATGACTAAGATAATATACAACAAATTATCGTTAGTCTCCAACAGGAAAAATCGATAGAATACAATAGACAACAAGTTTCGAGATCAATATTCGCAGAATGGAAATAATAATTCATAGAAGAGTTACGTAGAGAATGAAATCTACTATAATCTATGAATTCAACAAGTCCATCATCAATATTTTATCCCCGTAACATCAATCACTATTCTTCTCAAATCAAATATTCATCTTTGCACTAAAGGCCAAAGATATTCATCAATCGGTCCATGTTCATCTCAACACTGCTCATCTTTGCATTCTGAATCCAAAGATATTCATCGATCAATCGTGTTCATTTAAACACTATCATCTTTTGCACTATGAGCCAAAGATATTCTTGAAATCATTCATCTGCACCTTACAGGCCAAAGATATTCAATAATATCATCATTTAAGACTCGAGGATGATGAAAATATTTTAAAGAACGAATCCGGTGAAACAAAATGACAAGGATTAAGGATTAATGATTCGTACTTTGTTTTATCCATGTCCAACAATACCTCAAAAATAATCATAGTGGTGTAAAATTCAAGAATGATCAAAACATGGATACAATCAAAGCTAGTATCCGTAATAGATATTTTGGACTAAAAGAAGACATTTTATTTTTCTATTGAATAGTACAAGTATCGTGAATAAGGTCAGATATCGTGAATAAGTCAGAGATATCGTGAATAATAACTCTCACACACCCAGAGATAGAAATTCCACAAAAAACATCTTCACGCTTCATGAATAGTACTCGTGAATAGTAACTCATGAATAGTAACCCGAGCATGAAAAAGTTCCAAATTTGATAAAAAGTACCAACCAATATTTCAAAGATAATGATATTGAAGAATTAATATCATTTGAGAAGAAAATAACATCCCTTACCTCAAAGAATCGATTACTGCCTAAGGAAAGGTCCAAGTGATGTTGAATGAAACTTGTCTTGAACAAAGAACTCTCAAAGTATCTAAATACTCACAAAATACGCTCAATAATATAGAGAGAGAGAGAAAACTTTGTTTCGGTGTGATTTTCAATTCTAACTTAGCTCTATTTATAGGAAAATGTTAGCCCAATCAAGCAGACTTGACACCAAGCAACTGATGGCTTTACTCGCTACTATTGTCACCCACCACATTTGAAATAAAATTCAGCACATTTTTTCACCAACCACAAGTGGGGCCCACTCAATTCTAGAATTTTCCACCAAAATCAATTATAAACCTAATTTAAGAATCCGACACCTCTTAAAATTCACAACAAATCATTCGCATTTTTAACGGTTCAAAATTTGTGGACATATACTTATGTATGTATAACATACCCAAAAATTACAACGATCCAACGGTCGGATTAAAAATTATAACCCCGCGAATATATCTCAAACCCCGATTTGATTTTTTAATACCTCCAATCCGATAAAATACCGATAAAACACCTCAACATTAATTCCTTCATTAATAACCACATAAATAAATCCATCATTTATATTCATATAAAATAAATATTTCCTTATCATATGAATCAATAATTAATTATTCACAAATAATATTACGTAATCACAATTATGACAACCAAAGCCGTTCCGTGAAAAGAGGGGCTTTCCAATAAGGATCTCTCATCGGGCGCGCAATTAGGTGACCAAACCTCTCCTTAGGCAGAACTTTCTAGACATTGCCAATAATGTTATCTAATAATATTATTCAAATAATATGAATTATTGATCCGATAATGGGAAATATCGTGCAAAGGTGACAATTATCAAACAAAGAATAATATAAAATACCAACGCAAAGAATTATTGAATCAATAAAATAAAATATCAAATTATTGAGAAAAGGCCATCTTACGCACGAATCAATAATTCAACAATATTGTCGTAATACCGTGCTCTCTGTAGACCACACGACATCAGATTTTAACCACCGGGTATTCCAACGGTCTTCTCAGAATAACTACAGCCTTAACTAAGAATAACTACGCCAAGCTATTTATAACCACCCAAACTTTGTATGCTTTTCCTCATCCAATCGCTTCCGTTATGGGGCCACATTATATTACGGCCATCGTCGAATATTATTCTCCGAAAGATTTAATATTCTACGACCAAACGAATATTCCCGACAAGCATACGAATATTCCACCCACATTAAACGAATATTCCTATGAAAAAATGAATATTTTATAACCACTTGCTTATTTTGAAATATTTGCGTATTTAACCCTTAACTATCCACATTAATCAAATCAACCCTTACTATTTCAAAATAATAAATAAAGGAAATTCCTTTTATTTAAAAAATTCGGTCTTACGAGAAAAGGCCAAATCTGGAAGAAAGATGCTTCTGCGATTGAGCGAAAGAGCCTAAAATCACGGTTTTATAGACCAAATTGTGGGTATACATATCACTCATTGGTATTCGCCCAGACATAGGGTTTACTATACCGATGATCATAGTTGTTGCACACTACACTCGACAATACCTCACGAAGGTCCGATGCCATCAATTCGGGGTCGGAACCCCAAAACCTTTCTCCCTAGCAGAAACTCTATCCAACTCATCCTTTGATGCACACGCCAACGAAGGTCAAACATCCTTGACCTTTATCCTCGGCGAGAGATCTCATCCGTTGATGTACATTTCAACAAAAGTCAAGCAACCTTGACATCATCATTGTTAGTAGTTAAACCCAATGAAGCATCGGGGAATGCTCGATGGCGGTATCTATTGATGCACATCTCAGCGAAGGTCAGGCAACCCTAACAACACAGACTGTTGGAAGTAACTTCGACAGAGCAATGGAAAGACCTGGCAATAGAAACTAGGGAAAAATATTCTCATCGGAGAGGACCAATGATGGAATATGTTATACATATCTTCAACAGACTAAGCTCTATCCGCCAGTCTCTTGTACATGAGAATACATCCTCAATGGAAAGTCTGTACCAGGGATTAAGGACTTTGATGATAACCCCAACGTCAACATCACGGAAGTTCACGAGAACTTTGGATCACACGCGTCTAGCAAACTCATCAAAGTAAATGCTGTGATAACTCTAACCCTCATCGGAAGTAAGGGGAGCAAACAGTTATCACATCCCATTGGAAAACAATCCAACAAACCACATGCATCATGCATATACATCATGTTGCAGTTCATTGCATCATGATTATCTTATCATATTTCAAGTGTCTAGTATTCTTTATCCTATCCGTGACATTGCATTGCATGAATATGATAAAGAGGGGAATCTGTAGACACTCGAAATTTTTTCGCATTCCTGTTACTAACGTTGTAGGAGGGCAGAATCGTCTTTCAGAGATAACCATGGAGGACAGCTCAGCTCGATCCCAGAGATAAGCCTAAGATAATCAGTTCTTACCATCTCGGAGATAACCCCGAGATAATCAGTCTCATCCCGAAGATAACCTCAGGAGTTTCAATCTCAACCTCGGAGACAACCCCGAGGAATACAGTTCCAGTTCTGAAAATAACACCAAAAATGGTAGTTTTCCATCTCGGAGATAACCCCGAGATACTCAATTCCAGTCCCAAAAATAACACCCGGAGTTTTAACATCAACCTCGGAGATGACCCCGAGGAGTGCAGTTGTAGTTCCGGAGATAACCCCGGAAAAGCTCATTTCAACCTTTGTAGTCAACTTGACCTCGGAGATAACCCCGAGGCACTTAGTTTCAAACCAGGAGACAACCTCGGGAGGTCGGGCACACCTCGAGAGACAACCACGAGGACATTCAACACTTATAGCGACCCGATCTCAAAGATAACCTTGAGCAACGATTGTTATATATCATTCAAACCGGAGACTGACCGGTGAAGGGCAAAATCATCATTTTGCCACCTCGATCCCACATGTGCGCCGTCTCAACACATTTCAACATACATTCGACATAGCAGTGTCCTACAAGAACCAATAGCTCCAATCCCGAGTGACTACTACACAGGACAACACACATGATAGAATTTGAAGACTTGAAGACCCGAGGCATGATCTCCTCTTCCCGACTTTCAGACAACCTCTAATCCCGTATCATTGTGTAGATCTCGGCAATAGCACTCCAAAAAGGTCTATACACCTCAATCGGATGCCCAGTTGAAGTTACGAAAGTTCAAGTGGACATCACGTTGCATGCGTGCTGCGTCTTGAGACAATGGGACCCATGGAGCCCAGGGGCACCACAGGCGGCGTGCAGTAGTACACTGCTGCTCCCTATAAATAGAGGGCTTGGGGTGGCCATTTTGTAAGAGAAAAAGCGAGGAAGCTCGTCGATTTGCTCTGCATACACTTTATAAATGAGTGCTTTCTCATTTTAAACACTTGTGAGCTCATATATTGCTATATTTTACCGGTGGAAACCGAGTGTTCATCCATTTAAAGCTATTGAAGTCTTCTTTGGCAGTCCACTGTAAGCCTTCTTACATTTCTTAAAGCCTTTTCTCCACATTCTGCGAAACACCGTTCTTCACGTTGAGAGTCGTGTTGCGTATGTATGCAGGACTTGATTAAAGTGGCTTTTTATTTCTTTTTTATATATATATATATATATATATATATATATATATATATATATATATGGACTAACATCATCGAGTTATGCCTCGATTGAGTCTGGACTCACGTCCGGAGCGTTTATTACTTTTGTATATATATACTTATATATAAACTG
Source organism: Panax quinquefolius (assembly GCA_020205615.1). Lineage (NCBI taxonomy): Eukaryota > Viridiplantae > Streptophyta > Magnoliopsida > Apiales > Araliaceae > Panax > Panax quinquefolius. Next base: position 60,516,772 of record CM035155.1, read on the forward strand.
TTGTTGAACTATGTTCGATGAGCCTGGATTTACATCCAGGAGCGTTTATAGCTTATATATATATATATATATATATATATATATATATATATATATATTGGATGAGCCTAGAACTTTTATTGGATGAGCCTAGATTTTATATATAGATATTTATCGCTTTATATATATATATATATATAAATACTTATATATATATTATTACCATCAAAACTTTGTTTGATTGAGCACAGATATAATATCCGGTCGTTTATCGCTTATATATATATAAATATATATATATATACACATTTCATTGTCGGACATTGGAGTTTACTTACATTGACCTTTTTACCGCTTTATTTACATTTAGTCACTTTGAGTTTACTTCGTGGTGGTTGATCGTTTTTTGCTTTCTTTACATTTAGTCACTTTGAGTTTACTTCGTGGTGGTTGATCGATTTTTTGCTTTATTTACTTTTCAAATCCCCTATGGAGTTGCTTCCGTGGTGGTCGATTGTCTCTCTCTATATATTTATCGCTTTTATATTTTTACATTTCCAGTCCCCCATGAAGTTCGCTTCGTAGTGGTTGACTGTCTGTATATATATATTTACAGCTTTTATATATATAACTATTTACAGCTTCCATACAAACTGCTGCATCATGTGAGTCTAGGAATCATGTGATCACAGATTCAGTCTCCTGAATCTAGATTCGGTTCTCGTGATGGATATTTTCGGCTATAATCAACTTATACATTATTTACGGTGTTTGAATTTCCTTAGATGGCTATTATGCCCACAAGGAGTTCGGCACTACTATATACCTTTATTTTCTCGAAGATGCTTTGCATCTTAAAAATAAAAGTAATTAAGCCGAACATATAATAAAATAGAAGTATCAAAGGCCTCAATTATTATTGAGCATAAGGGTTTGAAAAACCTCTTTTATAAAACATCACTTCTATATCTTGTTAAAACTGAATTTTTATACAAATTCAAATCCTTTGTATATAGGTGCGAACGAGGCATAACACTACTTCCAAATAATTGCACATTGACCCCCACACACACACATTGGATATAAGTTTAATTGAAAAGTGTCACGATCCGTAGTGGTACACGGATGGATGTGAGGTGCCTAACATCTTCCCTCCGCATAATCAAGTCCCCGGACCCTAATGAATCTCGGTTTCACAGACCTGTTAAGCAGTGTCACATCACTAGTCAATGTGCAAACCTTTTCTCGGTTGAGTTGGTGCAACCATTTAAAAATACCAACTGGCGACTTTTACAGTCCAATCGTCGACATATATATGTCAGACCTTTTCACAACTTGTTTTTTTAAATAAATATCACCTAACATAAGAACACCAAAAGACATGAAAAGGGACCGTCTATATTACAGACCCATCACCATGCATTGCAATTTGAGTAATTCTAAAAAGTTTTAGATTTTTTCCCCTAGAGTTCCAATTATATCGTAAAAGTCACCCACATGAAACACATAATCAACTTAAAATGATTAAAAAGATGAGATGTATTTAATTTTAAAATAGATAAAATAAATTAAATAATCTTATATAATAAACTATTTTATAAATATTTTATAAATCGTTGATGTGGCATATTTATTTTCAACGTATTATGTGGTAGAAATAAGCGATATAAAATATGATATATAGGCGGTTTATAAAATAATTTTATACTAAATAAATTTAACAACAATATCAAAATTGATTGAATTGTTTGATCTGTACCCCAAAAAAAAAAAAAATTACCGGACATCATCTTCTACCTCCTCCTCGTACCTAACTTTCTAAGCGTTGCAATGTGAGCTAAGGATGCTCTAGCTCTCATTGTTGACCCCTGAAAAAAAAAACTAACTTTTTATTTCTTTATCTTTTTATTCTATTTCTAGAAAACCTTTCTTTTAAATTATTCTGTAAAAATCCACCAGTTGTCATCACGAAGTTCCTAGCTTTTGGACCAAATACAGGAAAAGTTCGCAGCTTGAGGTAAGATCTTATTGTTTTTATGTTCATTTCTAGCCCCCTTTTTTTCTGGCTGAATAAAAATATGTGGCGGGCAGGAAAAGTTATTTTCTAGCCTTGATTGCTTGAAATCTAGGATTTCTTTATGATATGGGTAATATTTAAAACTCAGTATTGATTTAGGGGGTCTGTTTGTTTTGCTGTGTGTCTTGCAGATTTGGGATTTGTATTGTACGTTGTCGAATTGGGTTTTTTGGGGTGTTTTGTTGTTTGATTCTATTTGGTCCGAATAATGTCGATTCTGTCTAAAAGTGAATCAATTCACATAAGGGAAGTTTGGAATGATAATCTTGAAGACGAGTTTGCGTTAATTTCAGAGATAGTAGATGACTATCCTTTCATAGCTATGGACACTGAGTTCCTCGGCATTGTTCTTCGTCCAATAGGGAATTTTAAGAGTTCCACCAAATACAATGTTTAATGGAATTTATTATTTATCCTCTTATTTTATTACCATAATTTGTGTAAAAGTTGTTATTAAGTCATCATTTAAGGGATGGAGTAAGACTTTTTTTTATTATTTGTGAAATGGATTGAGTAATTTATTACAAAAAAATATAATTTTAGAATTTTCGCAAACAAAACCTTATCATGTAATAAATGAGATTTTAATTTTTGATATGAAAGAAAGAAAATATAATATTAACCTTAAATAGAAAATATTTAATTTACTTCAAAAAGTATGCTGAAAATATATGAACTTACTTTACAATAATCGTTAAATCCACATTACTATTATTTATAGTTCTGAAAAAAAAAGAAAAATTATTACTATTATTTGATGGTTGATATTCTACAAGTGATAAGTCATAAGAGGGGCTTTATCTACAATTGTTGAAAGTGTTGAGGAAGTAACAGTAATTTTAGCCTGTTCTTTTGATATTCCTCGTCTATTTGTTTTGGTCGGAGCTCAACACCGACGGGAAGCTCTCATTCTAAAAAAAAAAGGAAAAAAAGAAATTCAAGCATTGAGATCCATCTGATTCGAGAAACACACACACCTCCATAATTCATCTTTATTCAAGTTAATCCTCGTCTCATTCCTCTCGTCTCGATCTTCCTTATTTTCACACTGCATATTTTGCTCCATCTCAAATCCGTATCAAGCAAATGGCTCCTATCTCATATCTTATTTGGGATGTGATTACAAGTTACGAGCATTTTCCTTATGATTTTCTGCTGTAAGCATTAATGGTAGTTTGTGTCAGCACTATTGAAGCATCTATTTTAGTAATAACTTATATATTCATACCTAATTAGGGTTTTTTTCATGTTTTTATATATTTTTTTGTTTAATTATTTTTTGAATTCCATCCCGGTTGGCGTATAGTTGAAATTGTATAAATTTCTGTTTATTTATGTTGTTTATATTTTCCATGTAAAAGATCTATCCAAAATTGAGATGGGTGGTTGTTTTTAATTTCTATTTTTGAGATGTATTTGATTGTTACTGTAAGCTGGCTTGTTGATTTTTGCCTCTAAGAATCATAACCAGGACACCCTTTTGTCTTCTGGCTTTTCATTTGTTTCTCTCTTCTGATTCTTCTTTTCTTTGATATCGTTTAACTTGTGTGCAAAATATAGTACAGTATATGGTGAATTTTATGACCATATAATGAGTTTTATATGCATCAAAATGGGTTGTACATAGCCTTCTTCAATGGAGCCTCTATTTTTGTGCCATTTGTGGGGGGTATCAGCATTTGTTTCATTTTTTTTATTACCATTTCCCCTTCTTTGGGATAATCAGGTTTTTATATAGCGAGGCCTTTCCTTTTTCCATATTGTTTTTGTTTGTTTTCCATATTGTTATTGTGCTTGTGTGTTTAATGTCCAGGAGCTAAATGATCTGGTCTCAATCATCATTGTTATCAGAGTTATGAATAGTGTTCTAAAATCCCGCCTAGGCCCCCATTGGCGCCCGCCTAGGCGCTAGGCCCCTCGGGCGCCTCACCTAGGCCCAAGACAACAAAAAATTCCTCTAGAAAATTAGGCGGAGAGTTTTTTTTTATTTTAATAACTACCCAAACAGAGATCTTGATATATTTATTTTCTAATGATTTATCATATTCATAATATCTGAGTTGTAATATATCAAATCACAACAAGAAGTGAACAATATCAAGTCAAAATGGATAATTTTATTATATTTGTAATTTTTGAACTTGTACCAACTTCAAATTATATAAATGATGATACATTTGTAATATTTAGTTTAATTCAATATAATTCTTCAATATATGTTTAGTTTTTTAAGTTTTAATATTGAATTAAATTCTTGAAATTTTAAATTTTATTATTTTAACCTTTAAATTTTATTATTTAATAGCAATCTTATTTATGAATAAAACTATACGTTGTTTGAACTTTGAACAATTGTATATTTGTGTTTGACCTTTAACATTAGCAATATGGATATGTTTTTGAACTTTAAGCAAATGCCTTTATTATCTTTATTATAGATTGTTTTGCTTTATATTATTGTTTTGTTTGGATAAATGTAAGATATAATATTAAAATTGGCTTAAAATAAAATTTTCCGCCCAGGCCCGGCCTAGGCCCCCTTCGGCTGCCCGCCTCCCGCCTAGCGCATTTTAGAACATTGGTTATGAATCTTCTGATCAACTGGCATGTATTGGTAATGCACAAAAAGTTCCTTTTTTCTTGTTTGCTTAAAGGATATTTTCATTACTAGGCCCTTCATTTAGGAAAAAAAGGTCTTACAAACTGAATGCACTACACACACTTAACAGGGTATTATACTATTCTTTTCTTTATCTTCTTAAATACAAGGTGCAGATTCCACCTAGTATATTAGTGATAACATATTAGGAAATTCATTGAAGTAAATGGTCTAGTAATAGAAATGTATCTCTAATTTTGAAACGGTGGGAAGTTGCATCTCAATTACTATATCTTCAGCGTAGCAGTTAACGAACTTCTTTTTCTCCGTCTCTCTCTTTTTCTATTTGCACTACTTTTATAACCTGATTTGTAGCCAATAATATGATATATGTGTAGGATGAGTCAATTTGAGTTGTCCATCTTTACTCTTTAACGAACCAAAGGCTTTATAGAATTCAAAAACTAGTGTGACGGACTACAAGAATTTGTTAGTTAATTTCATATTTTCTTTCTTTTAGTTGTAAACAGGTTAACTTTTTTTCTCTTTTGATTTTTGTTTAATTGCATATTCAAAATTTTTGAAATTGTTAGAAATCTTAGCTCTGCTCTTTTTGTTTTGATTTAGATGTTCAAATAAGTGTTATTTATGGGGAAAACCTTGAGGTATGAACTGTAAATCATAATTTGGCAGAGCCAAGACCATTAGATACAACAAAAACCTTTCTTTCTCGTCTTGCAATTTGAGTGGATTGGTGAGTCACAAGTAGCATGGCCTTAAAAGCCAATACTGAACTTGCTGGCTAAAGGCTTATAAGGCACTCTCTATTCTCACAATTTGTATGTAGGACTGGGGTATTATATTACTTTTTCCAGATAAAAGTGTAAAACACAGGCAGCTTAGCAAGTATTGGAATTGACCTGATTAGGTTCGATGCATCTCACCCTGGCCCTTATAAAATACAGTATTGTAGTTGGCTCTGTTTGCTGTATACTCACTGTAACACTATTCTTATAAAAAATACAGTAACTTTTAATTAGGTTTATTGTTGTTTTGTTAATGTTTGGTCTTAGTGTTGTGCTTTTAGTAGATTTGTTATTACAAAGCTACTTTCGTTTTGCTACAGATTTTTTTTTTGTTAATGATCGAAGTATTCCTAATGGGGGAGCATCTTGATAAATTAAATTGAAAAATGAGCATTGAAGTTCCTGGTTCCTGAACTTCCACTGTGGCCTGTGCTAATGTTGTCTGCTTGATTGTTATAGAAGTTCCTTTTATATTTGGTCAATGCTATAGACTGTACAATTGGTAGGGTCATGACTTGTGAGTTGTGGGTTTGCAGACGTCTTTAGTGACTCATTGTGTTATTACTCACTTCAGATGCCTAGATGCCTAGATGCCTCAAGGAATAATATGTAGTTTAATATGTGAAGTACGGGTTGATTTTTAGCTGTTTGGCTTCCTTCATCTTATCTGCTTTGCAATTTGGTTTTCAAGTTGCAGTTTTATATAGTACTTGACCTTGACACATTTACCTTATCTTGGAAACACAAAACACCGACGGGAAGCTCTCATTCTAAAAAAAAAAGAAATTCAAACATCGGGATCCATCTGATTCGAGAAACACATACACCAACATAATTCATCTTTATTCAAGCTAATCCTCGTCTCATTCCTCTCGTCTCGATCTTCCTTATTTTCACAGTGTATATTTTGCTCCATCTCCAAATCTGTAAGACCCCAACTTTTGATAAATAAAATTGAATTTCCTTTATTAATTATTTTGAAATAGTAAGGGGTGGATTTGGTTAATGTGGTTAGTTATGGGTAAAATGTGCAAATTTTGCGAAATAAGCAAGTGGTTATAAAATATTCATTGTTGTCAGGGAATATTCGTTTTGGTCGTGGAATATTCTTGTTGACGGGGAATATTAAATGCGACAGTATGCAACCATTTGTGGGCCCCATAGCGGAAAAGCGATTAGGAAGAAAATGACAAGTTTGAGTTTTTATAAATGTGGCGTAGTTATTACTGAATTAACACCGTTGGAATACACGGTGGTTAAAATACGATGTCTGGCGTGGTTGTATAGTAGCACACGGTATTCTTGAATTATTGATTCTTACGTAAGAAGACACTACTCAATAATTGTTAAGATAATTATTATTCAATATTTTATTTTATTGATTCAATAATTGCTATGTTGATATTTTATATTATTGATTGATAATTGTCAACGCCACAATATTTTCTATTATCAGATCAATAATTCATATTATTTGAATAATATTATTAGGTAGCATTATTGGCAATGTCTAAAGAAGCTCTGTCTAGTAAAAGGGTTTGGTCACCTAATTGTGCGCCAGTAAGGAGAAATTCTTATCGGAAAGCCCCTTCTTTTTTGAAAACGACCTGATTGTCAATATTGTAGTTCTGTAATATTATTTGTAAATGATTAATTGTTGATATATATGATAAGAAAATATTTATTCAATGTAGATTTAAATGGAGGAATTTTTAGCATGTGACATTTGTTGAAAGTTGGTATTTTTTCTTTTCCGATAAAATAATTCATTCAAATATATTATTATAATATTACATTATAGTATTATGATGTGATTATATAATAATATGATTTTTATAATTTGAGTGGTAACATTATTATAGTAAATTCATGGTATAAAGTAAAATGAAGCGGAAGAGAACAAATTGAATTTAAATTCGTACGATATAAGCAATGATGTCATCGGAGCGAAGAGGTATGCAATGATGTCATCGGAGCAAAGAGGTATGCAATGATGTTATCGGAACGATGAGGTAAGCGACGATGTCATAGATTATGGCAAAAAGACTATTTTACCCTTGCTTTGCCAAGCCTATAAATAGAAGCTCATTTTTTCATTATTTTTCACCAATTCACTAAAGCTATAGAGAGAGAAAGTATAGAGAGAATAAGAGAGAGAAGCGTATTTTGCTATTACACTAGTACAATTTTCGAAATTTTATTAAGGTAAGGTGTATTTTTTCTATTGTATTCGTGAAGAGAGTTATTTCTTTCAATACTCGTAATGGTTGTTATTCCATTCTTTATTATTCTGTTGGAATAATTTGTTTACGCGGACTACCGCATGCATGGTGAAATCTTTTTGTTATTCTATTCTTTATTATTCTGTGGGAATAACTTGTCTACGCGGACTACTGCATGCCTGGTGAATAACCCTTTTGTATTCATTTGTTATTAAATTATGGAAATGATCATCTGACACGCGGACTACCGCATTTACGCTTGAAAATCCATTTTTGGTTTCATATATTGTTCATTTTGATTCTAACTCTAAACTTACTATGGTAAGTATTGCTTCTATAATTCTGAAATGATCGGAAATTCTTTTGAGTTTTACGCTTCATCTAATGTCATTTCTTTGGAATATTGGTCAAACTTTCTTGTGAAATTCTTACCTTTTCGTCGAGGTTACTATTCACGTATCACGACCTTATTCACGAATCGACACTATTCACGAGAAAAATTAAATTTTCTTTTCTTTGTCCAAGTTATCTATTATGGTTACTTATATTTGATTGTATCCATGTTTTGATCTTCATTCTTGAATTTTGCTCCACAATTGATTATTATGGAGTATTTTTGAACTGGATAAACTAAAGTACTGAATCCCTAATCTTTGTCTTTATATCTCACCGAATTTGTTTTCTTTAAAAATATTTTCATCATCCTCTCATCCTAAATGGTGATATAAGCTTGAATATCTTTGGCACGTAGTGTAAAGATGAATGATTACTTGATGAATATCTTTGGCTGTAGGCAAAGATGAATGATTACTTGATGAATATCTTTGGCCTATAGTGTAAAGATGGACGGGTGTTGAGATGAACATGACCAGCTGATGAATATCTTTGGCCTGTAGTGCAAAGATGAATATTTGATTCAAGATGTATATTGATTGATATTACAGGGATAAAATATTGATGATAGACTTTTAAATCATAGAAGATAGTAGATTTCATTCTCTATTTAACTCTTCTAATGAATTATTATTTCCGATGCGAATAGTGATCTAAAACTTGTTGTCCATTATATTTTATCTGATTTATTGAAGGCTAACGATAATTTGTTCTACTTTATTTTAGTCATAATATTCTTTATTGTGCTAGTTGAGCTCACCCTTTTTCTTTTTGTTCTATTTTTTTCTCGAGAGCGAGAATATAGTGGGAACCAAATGGGTATAAAGTGATGTTTCAAGATAGTTATTTTAGCGATCCTCACTATTTTGTAAAATAAGTGCATCAATAATTATAATGAGGACTTATTTAAGTGTGGATGTGTGAAGACAATATTTGTATTTAAACTTCGATTTATGTGTTGTTGTCGTTATTTTGTGCGACAATTGTATTAATGAAGTTGTAGTTGTTTCTGTACCATGTATTTGGCGACTCAGAATAGGTGGTGTATACCTATTTTGGGGGCGTTACAGTTGGTATAGGGATATGGTCTCTGGCGGAGATCGGGGAATAGAATTAAGAGGGGAGAAACGAGTAAATCCTTTGGTAGTGTGTCCTATCTAAGCTTATTTGTTGGTTGGTCGGTTAAAATATAGGGGTATTATGTGGTATGTCATTTTCTTTAGTTAACCCTTGTTTTGTGGTAGTATTTGAGAATGGCAGCTGGAAATGTTAACAATAGAGTGAATGAGACCGTGGAGACACCTTTAATCACCAACCAGGGGAACGTGCAACAGGAAGACAATATTCCTCCTGTAAACAACACTACCGAACAAACGATGAATGATGAGATGTTTAGAAGCTTTTTGCAGTTCATGCAAAATCAGACGAGGGAGACTTGTGTACAAAATACGGGAGGAAATAATAACGAGCGGTTTGTCACAGCCAAGCAGTTCAAAGTGTTAGGACCACTAGAGTTTTGGAGAAAGTCAGATCTGATTAAGGTGGAAACGTGGGTCAAGCAAATTACCAAGATATTTGATGTCTTGGGATGCACGGAGGAACAGAAGGTTCCATTCGCCACCTTTATGTTCCGTGGTGAGATAGATTATTGGTGGGAATCGTGAAGCGTACCTGACCGGCCGCACTTTTCAATGTCTTGGGAAAGCGTTTAAGAAAGCATTCGATGATAAGTACTTTCCTGAAAGTATTCATCATATGAAGGAGGTGGAGTTTATTAAACTGGAACAGAACAACATGAATGTGTCCCAGTACGAGGCCAAGTTCGCGGAACGTATGACGCGGATGTTTATGAGAGGATTAAAATCCGAAATTCGTCAGTACCTTATTTCTCACAAATTTTCTTTATATTCAGATGTTGTCAACATGACTCAATTATTAGAGCGAGATAATGAGTATGTTCAACCGAAGGACCACAATTAGGGTCATACCGATGGCAGCAGTCATCGGAGCAATGATAACCAGCGGGGAGGAAAATATCTGGACAAAAGTGGCAACCACTCTGGTGGTAATCGGGGCCATGATAGTAGAAGAAGAGAGTCGGGGGGAGACTTCAAAAAGAGAAAGTACAACAACAACATTGACGGGAAGACACCAACACCAACACCAACAACAAATTCTAGGGGAGGAGAACGACCGCCAGTTAGATGTTACACATGCGGCAACCTTCCAAGGTGTGTTTTAGTTGTGGAAAAGACGATCATATAACCCGATTTTGTCTAGTAGCGAAATCAAGTCCAGCGGGGATGGTGACTCCAAAGGCTGTCCCAGACAAGTCAGAGTTAGTGGTTCCTGGAAGAACGTTTGTCGTGACTGACCAAAACGCGAGGAACCCGAACGAGGTGATCACAGGTAAGTTAATCAAAACTCTTGCGAAGTTTATACTTTATTAGATACCGGTTCTACCCATTCTTTTATCTCTCTTGATTATGTTCAACATTTGAACTTGACTCCGGAGAAATTAGACTTTGACTTATCCGTTGAGACTCCGTTAGGAGAAACTTTTATTACATCAACTGTTTATAAATTTTGCTTGATCCAAGTTGGCACCACCACATTACCTGTTGATCTAATCTCTTTAAAGATACTTGCATTTGATGTGATTTTAGGGATTGATTGGTTAACTACTCACATGCCAAAATTGATTGTTTTTGTAAAGTTGTTAGTTTTCATATTCCTAACCAATCATATATCTTGAATTCAAGCAACCAAACCACTAAAGTCAATCAATCCTTTGTCATATCAAGTCATAAAGCCATTCGTTTATTGAAAAACGCATGTCAAGCTTTCTTAGCCCATGTTATGAAAACCGTATATATTAACATACTTGAATATATATATATATATATATATATATATATACACACACACACACACACACACACACACAACACCGGACATCATCTTCTACCTCCTCCTCATACCTCACTTTCTAATAGTTACAATGTGAGCTAAGGATGCCCTAGCTCTCATTGTTGAACCCCCGAAAAAAAAACTCTATTTTTTCTTTGTCTTTTTATTTTATTTCTAGAAAACCTTTCTTTTAAATTATTCCGTAAAAATCCATCAGTTCTTATCACAATCCTAGCTTTTGGACCAAATACAGGAAAAGTTCGCAGCTCTAAGGTAAGATCTTATTGTTTTTATGTTCATTTCTAGCCCCCTTTTTTTTGATTGAGTACAAATAGGGGGTGGGTATACAGGAAAAGTTCTTTTCTAGCCTTGATTGCTTGAAATCTAGGGTTTCTTTATGATATGGGTAATATTTAAAACTCAGTATTGATTTAGAGGGTCTGTTTGTTTTGCTGCGTCTCTTGCAGATTTGGAATTTGTTTTGTATTGTACGTTGTCGAATTGAGTTTTTTGGGGTGTTTTGTTGTTTGATTCTATTTGGTCCGAATAATGTCGATTCTGTCTAAAAGTGAATCAATTCACATAAGGGAAGTTTGGAATGATAATCTTGAAGACGAGTTTGCGTTTCAGAGATAGTAGATGACTATCCTTTCATAGCTATGGACACTGAGTTCCCTGGCATTGTTCTTCGTCCAATAGGGAATTTTAAGAGTTCAACCGAATACAATTTTCATACCTTGAAGGCCAATGTTGATCTTTTGAAGTTGATTCAACTGGGTCTAACATTCGCTGATGAAAATGGGAATCTTCCCACTTGTGGAACTGAGAAGTGCTGTATCTGGCAATTTAATTTCCACGAATTCAATCTCAATGAGGATGTCTATGCTAATGACTCCATCGAGCTTCTGAGCCAGAGTGGCATTGATTTTAAGAAGAACAATGAAAAGGGTATTGATGCTCATCGATTCAGTGAGCTATTGATGTCATCAGGGATTGTTTTGAATGATAATGTTCATTGGGTGGCCTTTTACAGTGGGTATGATTTGGTACTTGCTTAAGATACTTGTCAAAATTTGCCTGATACATAAGCAGGGTTCTTGATTTGCTCAAAATGTATTTCCCAACTCTATATGATATCAAGCATCTCATGAGGTTCTGCAATAGTCTTCATGGTGGCCTGAACAAGCTTGCAGAACTTTTGGATATTGAGAGAATTGGTATCTGTCACCAAGCTGGTTCAGATAGTTTGCTTACTTGTTGTACCTTCATGAAGTTGAAAGAAAGCTTCTTTGGTGGTTCACCTGAGAAATATGCTGGTGTGTTGTATGGTCTTGGTGTTGAGAATGGACAAATTACATATTAAAAAATGAAGTTATAAAATAAGAATATAGTTATTTGGCTACATATGAGTTCGCTACTATCTTCCTTTTATGTTTCTGTATATATTTTCTCATTATCTTGGATGCTTTCGGTTAATAATCTTTGTTAGTTTTTACTTTTACAAAGAAAATACAAAATAAAATAAAATAAAAACTGTGGAGGAATTGCAGAAGCTTTTCGGTACAAGGGGAGACCTATTATGCACATTGGTTTCCTTTTTTCTTCGGCTCTCTGTTTGGTTGAGTGAAGTTTATGCTGCTGCTGCTGCTTCTTCTATTGTTGTCTCTTTTGTTGATTTTGTAGTGGTCTTTAATTAGCAGATCCTTTGGCTTGGCATACTCTCCTTCTCCGTGAAAGAACATGGGCATTGGCGCTGTTTGGGGTTTCTTCTAATAGAAAACAAAAGAACAAAGCTGCTGATATTCACTTCTGCTAATTTGAGCAAGTCTCCTTAAAACATGTATGAATACAGATAACTATATGTTTTATTACTGATTATTGTTGTTCTTTTTAATCAGCCCATGTGCCAAATTTTTATATGCAAGAACAGATTAAATAGAAACAGAAGTATATTTTAACTTTTCAACATCAGAAATTTCCAGCCCTTAAAAAGAAATGCAGCCATATCATGTTTTTTATCCAATCTCCTAGCAATTGAGAAAACTTCACCTACAGCTCCTAAGAGAAAAATGGCACACAAGAAACTTAAAAAATGTCCACTACTTTGTTATACTCCACAATACAATGTGTTAAAACCAGTATGCATCATCCATCCTTACAAACACTTGGGCAATAACATTCCGTGCTTACAATCAGAAAAACAATGTTATTACTTCCACACTGGCATGCTTGCTGTCCCAAAATTTCAAATGGGCCTGCCAAAAGACAAAATATGTTGCCATATAAGTTGTTCAACACTGAGTCGGGGTGGAGTAACCCAAGAACAAAGCAAGTCAAGATTGAACACAATAGTGTGAAACAGTAATCAGCTCAGCTGGAACAATTTTTCCCCAGTGTATATTGCAACAGACGATATGTCAGACCATGACACCAATGAACCTAGCCAAGCTTGAAAGACAGTAATCCCTAGTGTAGTCAAGTAGTATGCCATGTCAACTGTTAGATAGGAATAATTAATTGAACTCTCAACCTGTCAATCATTTCAAAATCCCCTGTACAACATGCTTTCATGTTGGCTCACCTAAAGCCCCGCTTTAAAAGTTCCGTAATCGGCCTTTAGTTACATACTTGAAAAACCAGGATCCAAGTGGAAACAACCGGTAAAAAAAAATTGTCAATGTATTGCAGTCTATCATATTTAGACTGCTTTAGAAATGCAATTTCACTTCCGTGAATGTGTGTATGATAGAGATTGAAGTGGTGTCTCCATCATAGACTCGATAACCTGATCACATTTGTTGAAGAGCCATTATTTATAAGTATTACCTGTGTACAAAGTCCAAGCTGAATCCCAGCCAATCAATACGTACTTATTTCCCTGAATTTTCTATAATTCATTTCAGAATTCTTTTACCCAACTTACATTCCTACCTACCTTGGAGAAGTTCATGGAAGAAAGAAAGGCAAATAACATGCAGAAAGATAACGGAATAAAGTGAGAGCACAAGAAAATATGTTACAAAAACAGAATCTTAAACAGAAGGTTAAAACCCATTGCGGTAGAGAGGATCACAGGCTATGCAGAGAAGTAGAACACTTGTTTATAGCTACAGTCCTTGTGTGGATGTTTATAAATGAAAATGTTCATTAACATCTTGGGCTTCACATTTAGTAGAGCTCTCCCAGACTCATCCGCCACATAGAAGTCAACACATGCACCCTGTACCAACGAACGTTGGCCTGAATGGAAGGAGCTCTGGTCGCTTAAGCAAGAGGTCTCGCTTTCGAGCATGCAGCAAACTTCCGGTTTCGACGCCTGACTGCACCTTAGAGGATTAGTCATGGGCAATCTTAAAGTGTGAGTCTAAGATTTGGGAAACCAAAAAAACACATGCACCCTGTAACCTTCACCTCCGTTTCGACTTATGTTTACTTTTAGTTCATAAACTGCCTAAATAATTATTGTCAACATCTGATGGTTATACTCGTCTTCAGCAAGTACGTCACTCAACCTTTAGTCAGATCTCTATATTATCAGCTAAAGTTCTGCAAAACTAATAATTGAACATCCTGATACTCGGCCCAGTCTGACTTCCTTCTTTATGAACCTAGCATTAATCTCACATTGGCAGTGTTTTTCTAAAACAGCCCATTTTCTCATCAAAATGAAGTAACTATGATCAACCCTTCACACAATAATAATTAATAATAACTCTACATTTTACTTTTTCTCTTATAGACGGCCCCCAGTATTGAAGTTATCATCAGTATCAATGAATGGAAAAGAAGGAATTATGATGGGAATCGATGACTTAGTTCCCTTGTTTATTATCTTGTTTATTTATTTTCTTTATTCATAATTATGGACTTGTTTTAATTAGTTGGGGTATTTTTGTCTTTAGTTATTTTCTTGGTCCCCAAATCCAATTTAAAGTTGTTTTGTTTAAATACCGATAGAATCTTCACACGAAGGACATTCTAAATATTGAGATTATTATTGACTTTTCTTATATCGTAGAGATATTTATCTAGAGTTAATAAACGTCGAGTTGAGTCTCTAAACCCTAGAGTTTAAGCGCAAAGCTTAAATCCTAGTTCTACATATATATCAATTAATAACAAAATTTGTTTTACAAAGGTTGTCCTACATCATTTATGGTATCAAAGTCGTACCTTGGAAATCACTCTTCACATGTCATCGTCAGAAGTCCAGCCAAAACCATCAAGCACGCAGCCACCACCACCGCTTCTATCATCATCAACCAGTTTGCTCATCCCCAAAATTACCCAACCATCCATCGACCCAAGATTGACGATCTAAACAACAACGACCAACCCGACTTCAAAAGATAGTCACCAAGACTGATCGATCGTGATCATATCACCATCACCAACATACTAAACTATACCAAACCGCTGTAGACACTCGAAATTTTCTTTTCTTGTTACTAACTATGCAGGAAGGCAAAAACATCTTTTTCACACTCTAGAGGTAACCCTAGAGGACCACAACCTCAATTCCAACCTCGGAGATAACCACGAGGATATTGAGTCAACAACATGACAACCTCAAAGATAACACTGCGAAAAGACAACTACAAATGTGCGAAAATCGGAGAAAACCCCGGGAAGGTCAAAATGTTTATTCTGTCGACTCAACTTCACTTCAAGTCAAATACACTCATTTCAACTCAAATCTCTTCAAAAGAAGTCCCACAAGAACCATATCTTAACTTTGGGCTTGAACCACGCCAAACGATTTTTACCGAATTGCACGACGGAGACCCAGAATGCTATTTTGGTCATGGACCCATCTTCCGGAATTAAAAGGTCAAATCTCATGTCATTGCGTAACTCTCGACACAAGCGTAGAAGAAGGTCACATATACCTCGTTCGGATGCTCGGATTGAAGTTTTGCAAGTTTGAGCGGACATTACAGTGCACGAGTGCACGATTGCTTGAGACAACGAGACCATGAAGCCGGGGACACCTCGACCGGTACCAAGTAGTGCAAGCTGCATTGCCAGTAGTACCTGCGACCATCAGTCTATAAATATAAACCTTGGGCCAGCCATTTTGGGAGAGAGAAGAGAGAGAAAAGGCGAGGAAGCCCTGTCCAATTTACTCTGTACACACCCATATTGAGTGTTTCCTCAGTTTAAACATCTGTTAGCTCACATATAGCTATACTTTTATCCGGCGGGAGCTGAGTGTTTATCCACATAGAGTCATAGAAGTCTACATTGGCAGCCCACTGTAAGCCTTCTTACATTCTATAAAGCCTTTCTTTTCATATTAGCACACACTGTTATACACATTGAGAGTCGTGTTGTGTGTGTTTGCGGACTTTGGTCCGTGGTTTTCATTTCTGTCTGTATATATATACTTATATATATGTATATATTTTATATATGGACTAACATTATCGAGTTATGCCTCGATTGAGCCTAGACTTATGTCTGGAGCGTTTACTTGCTTTTATATATATATATATATATATATATATATATATATATATATATATATATATATATATTGTTATGGATATATATATGATGAGCACGGATTTTATATCCTGAGCATTTACGCTTATATATATATATATATATATATATATATATATATATATATTCGTCAGCACGGAGTTTTACGTGGCCTTTTCTGATTTATTTACATTTTCGTCACGCTGAAGTTTACTTCGTGGCGATTGATCGCTTCTGACTTTATTTACATTTAGTCTCGCACGGAGTTTACTTTGTGTCGGGTTGATCGCTTTTACTGACTTTATTTACATTTCGTCCCACAGAGTTTACTTCGTGGTGGTTGATCAATATCCATATATATATATATATATATATATATATATATATATATATATTACTGCTTTTATATATTTACATTTTCGATCCCCCATGGGGTTGTTTCATGGTGGTTGATCATGTCTGTATATATATATTTACAGCTTTTATATATATAATTGCTTACTGCTTTCCATACAAACTGCAATATCATGTGAGCCTAGGAATCATGTGATCACAGATTCAGCCCATTGAATCTAGATTCGATTCCGTGATGGACGTTTTTTTTTAGTATGGCGACTTTGTACATTATTCTGATGTTCGAATTTCCTTGGATGTTATCATGCCCATGAGGAGTTTAGCACATCTTTGTATATTATTTTCTCGAAGATGTCTCGATCTCAAAAATAAAAGCAAACAAGTAGAACATTTAATAATAAAATGGAAGTATCAAAGGCCTCAATTACTATTGAGCATGAGGTTTGAAAAACCTCTTTTACAAAACTTCATTGATATATCCGGTTAAACCGAATTTTCTATAAATTCAAAACCCTTTGTATATAGGTGCGAACGAGGTACAACACTACTTCCAAATAATTGCACATTGATCCAGACACACATTCATATAATAGTTTCTTTGAAAAGTGGCGATCACCGTGGCAACACGGATGTCGGGGGGTGGTTAACACCTTCCCTCGGCATAATCAAGCCCCCGAACTCAAATGAATCTCGGTTTCACAGACCCGTTTAGCAGTGTCACATCACTGGGTCAATGTGAAAACCTTTTCGATTGCGTTGGTGCAACCGATTAAATACACCAACCTGGCGACTCTTAAAATCAAATCGTCGACATTATACACGTATGGGACCTTTTTCACTTATTTTTCAAACAAATCTCACATTAACATGAGAATACCAAAGAACAAGTAGTGAAAAGTGGCAAATAAAAATCCCGGCGTCGACAAGAAGAGAAGCGAAAAAGGACCAAAAAAGACACAGAGAATGAGAAGAAGAGAAGTGCAAGAATACATACTGTTAACGCCAAATTTTGTACGCCTGACGAAATCACAAAAATAGCAGGCCAAAATTGCGCTAACGGTTGATGGAGTAGTTGATTATATAAAACTCACGAAATACATTCACATAAACATAAATAAAGAAATATAAAGTGTGAACAAAAGATTTACGTGGAAACCCAATTGGGAAAAAACCACGGAGAGAGAGAGAGAGAGAGAGAGAGAGAGTAATCCACTATAATAATATTGGGAGTACAAGTTGATAATATGGAGAGTAAAAGTTGTGTATTTGTGTTGTATCTCTTGTGTTCTTGTATCTTGTGTCCTCCCCCAAATCCTAGCTTGTAGCCGTATATATAGAAGCCACCTCCCCCCGCATCCAACTAGGAAAATGACTCCTTTTGTAGAATCACCTTATAACTACTGAATCCAATTAGGAGTAGGAGTCCTAATTAAACCTCCTTATCCCACCAAATAAGGAAACACAATCCTATTTTAATAAGTACTCTCCACTGTCACAATAAATACATATGGGCCATCACCAGATCCGGACCATTAAGTAGACTGGGTTGCACCATGGCTAAACCCAAATAATCACATCCCAACATTACCCCCCAGTCTCTTATTTATAAGGAACTTATAAATGAGAGAGTATACAAATTTATCCCAACAAAACGACCATATTTTCCGAAGACAAAATATCACACCTGAACTCTATGTGCCTAACTAAAATTGTTGGCTCCGCACTACTCTTGTTTACTCCTAAATAGATAAACAATTGCCCTTATAATATTGCTACTAAAGAACCAACCTTATACCAACCGAACCAACCTTATCACTACCGAAGATATAAAGAACCAACCTTATACCAACCGAACCAACCATATCACTACCGAAGATATATAAAGAACCAACCGAACCAACCGAACCAACCTTATCACTACCGAAGATATAAAGAACCAACCTTATATATACCAACCGAACCAACCTTATACCAATCGAACCAACCTTATCACTACCGAAGATAAAAAGAACCAACCTTATACCAACTGAACCAACCTTATCACTACCGAAGATATAAAGAACCAACCTTATACCAACCGAACCAACCTTATCACTAGTAAAGATATAAAGAACCAACCTTATACCAACCGAACTAACCTTATTACTACTGAATCCAATTAGGAGTAGGAGTCCTAATTAAACCTCCTTATCCCACTAAATAAGGAAACACAATCTTTCTTTAATAAGGACTCTCTCAATGTCAAAATAAATATATATTATGGGTCAACACCAAATCTAGCCCATTAAATAAATTGAGTTACACCTTGGCTAGACCCAAATAATCACACTCCAACATTGTCCCCCAGTCTCTTATTTATAACTTATAAATAAGAGAGTATTCAAAAAGTCTCCGTGGGATTTTTATCCTCGGGATTTATATCCTCGAAATTTATATCCTCAGAATTCATATCCTCGGGATTTTTATCCTCGGAATTTTTATCCTCGAAATTTATATCCGCGGGATTTATATCCTCAGGATTTATATCCTCGGGATTTTTACCCTTCGGATTTATATCATCGGAATTTATATCCTCCGAATTTATATCCCCCGAATTTTTATCCTTGGGATTTATATCTTCCGGATTTACATCCTCAAGATTTATATCCTCGGGATTTATATCCTCGGAATTTTTATCCTCAGGATTTACATCCTTGGGATTTATATCCTCCGGATTTACATCCTCGGGATTTACATCCTCGGAATTTATATCCTCCGGATTTATATCCTCCGGATTTATATCCTCCGAATTTTTATCCTCGGGATTTTTATCCTCCGGATTTACATCCTCCGGATTTATATCCTTGGGATTTATATCCTCGGGAGATCAAAGCCTTCTTGAAGGACGTTTGTCCAACCTTATAACCCCTCCAACCTTATGCCTCTATAATATCTGTCCCGACCCCTGTGGGAGGCTTCAATCAGACTTTATATTCGCCGAAAGTAAACAGTCAAAGACATGATGAAATTTTTGATCAACCCATCCTGATGATGCCACTGACCGAACGACAGTTTCTTGAGATTCTCTTGCAAGGTATCACTGTTGCTTTCCAAGTCATGGGCAATTTGGTATGATCCATTCAGTATAGCACATGTAACTGGTCCAAGGTTTCTTCCTTTCCCCCCCAACCTTAACCTGTTGTTGCTGCCATTATTGTGGGTAATATGAGTTTACCTGATTTTTGTAACGGGTTTGCTCATGAACCACTAAATGAGCTGATTTTGACAGAGCCGAGACACCAAAAAGGTTAATCGTGGTGGGTTTAGTCTGAGATTGTAATTGTTGGTGATGATCATCGGATATCCAGAAAAATCCTCTATAGTTTTGATTAATGGATCTCGCCGGTTGAAGCAAAGCAGCTACGGAGATAATCCTCGTCCATCCAATTATGAAGGTCACCGACCCAGATTGTCTGATTCTCTTCGCCGTAGTAGGATCCACGTTGATGAGGCGGAGGTGGGTCTTTGTCAGAGTGCATCTCTTCTTTGGTGTAGATGATGTTGATTGTACGAAAAATAGTGGGTGTGTAAATAATGTGGCGACATCATTTGTTGTTTGATTAACATCATGCCACGGCGGATATCTTGCATCGCCACCACTTCTTCTTCTTTTTGGGTCTATTGGCTTTACCACCATTGCCATCCGGTTTGTTGTTGGGTCTGTTGCCGGATCGAGAACTTCTTTTGGTATTATTCCTCGCTTCTCTCACTCCCCGCTCTCTCTCTAAAAATATAACCCACAAAAGATTCAAAGAAGTAAACCTTATATATATATATATCGGGTATAAATTTATAATATGGAATTTGTTATATGTATGAACCTGAAGTTTTTGAGGAGTGAGAATTGGGAAGAGCTAGAGGAAGAAAGGCGAGTGTCTGTTCATGCTTGCAAAAAATAATAAAGAAAGAGACAAAAGACTTAGCTTTAGTTGAATTAGTGATGGTTCTGCATGTGATCTGGATCAAAATACTTCAAATAATTGCATCGTCTTCATTATATCTCGGTAATTGGTGATTAAAAAAATAACAGTATAAAATCTTTCCCACAGACAGCGCCAATGTTAACGCTAAATTCTGTATGCCGGACGAAATCACCAAAACAGTAGGCCAAAATTGCGCTAACGGTTGATGGAGTAGTTGATTATATCAAACTCGCGAAA
Source organism: Panax quinquefolius (assembly GCA_020205615.1). Classification (NCBI taxonomy): domain Eukaryota; kingdom Viridiplantae; phylum Streptophyta; class Magnoliopsida; order Apiales; family Araliaceae; genus Panax; species Panax quinquefolius. The sequence continues at coordinate 60,537,795 of CM035155.1, forward strand.
TACATTCACATAAACATAAATAAAGAAATATAAAGTGTGAACACATGATTTACGTGAAAACCCAATTGGGATATAAATCCCGAGGATAAAAATCCAGAGGATATAAATCCGAAGGATGTAAATTCCGAGGATGTAAATCCCGAGGATGTAAATCCGGAGGATATAAATTCGAAGGATATAAATCCCGAGGATGTAAATCCCGAGGATAAAAATCCCGAGGATATAAATCCCAAGGATATAAATCCGAAGGATATAAATTCGGAGGATATAAATCCCGAGGATGTAAATCCCGAGGATGTAAATCCGGAGGATAAAAATCCTGAGGATATAAATCCCGAGGGTATAAATCCGGAGGATATAAATCCCGAGGATATAAATCACGAGGATAAAAATCCCAAGGATAAAAATCCGGAGGATATAAATTCGGAGGATAAAAATCCCGAGGATAAAAATCCCACGGAGACTTTTTGAATAGTCTCTTATAAATAAGTTCCTTATAAATAAGAGACTGGGGGGCAATGTTGGAGGGTGATTATTTGGGTCTAGCCAATGTGTAACCCAATTTATTTAATGGCCTAGATTTGGTGTTGACCCATAATATATATTTATTTTAACGTTGAGAGAGTCCTTATTAAAGAAGGATTGTGTTTCCTTATTTGGTGGGATAAGGAGGTTTAATTAGGACTCCTACTCCTAATTGGATTCAGTAGTTATAAGGTTAGTTCGGTTGGTATAAGGTTGGTTGTTTATATCTTCGGTGGTGATAAGGTTGGTTCAGTTGGTATAAGGTTGGTTCTTTATATCTTTGGTAGTGATAAGGTTGGTTCGGTTGGTATATATAAGGTTGGTTCAGTTGGTATAAGGTTGGTTCTTTATATCTTCGGTAGTGATAAGGTTAGTTCGGTTAGTATAAGGTTGGTTCTTTAGTAGCAATATTATAAGGGCAATTGTTTATCTATTTAGGAGTAAACAAGAGTAGTGAGGCGACAATATGGGGAGCCAACAATTTTAGTTCGGCACATGGAGTTCAGGTGTTATATTTTGTCTTCAGAAAATATGGTCGTTTTGTTGGGATAAACTTGTATACTCTCTCATTTATAAGTTCCTTATAAATAAGAGACTGAGGGCAATGTTGGGATGTGATTATTTGGGTCTAGCCATGGTGCAACCCAGTCTATTTAATGGTCCGAATATGGTGATGGCCCATATGTATTTGTTGTGACAGTGGAGAGTCCTTATTAAAATAAGATTGTGTTTTCTTATTTGGTGGGATAAGGAGGTTTAATTAGGACTCCTACTCCTAATTGGATTCAGCAGTTATATGGTGATTCTATAAAGGACTCCTACTCTTAATTGGATTCTGGTGGATATGACATCTATAAATACAAAAACACAAGAGATACAACACAAATACACAACTTGTACTCTCCATATTATCAACTTGTGCTCCCAATATTATTATAGTGGATTACTCTCTCTCTCCGTGGTTTTTTCCCAATTGGGTTTCCACGTAAAATCTTGTGTTCACACTTTATATCTCTTTATTTATGTTTATGTGAATGTATTTCTTGAGTTTGATATAATCAACTACTCTATCAACCGTTAGCGCAATTTTGGCCTGCTGTTTTAGTGATTTCGTCAGGCGTACAAAATCTGGCGTTAACACATACTATGCGCGTCGCTATCATTGAACTCTCTCTTCATTCTCATCTTCATATTCGCTGCTGCGTTTGTTTTAGAAACAAGGGTGATAACCCTAAAATTTCTAGCTTTCCTAATTCGTAAAACCCAACCCATTATATTTTCCTCACTAAATTACCACTTTATCCCAATAGCTACTGGCAAATTCATTTTATACCCTGATTCTTTCCTTAAACTTGTAACCTTGGTAGTTTTCACCTCTGTCTCACACTTTATGATCAGTTAGGTAAAAAAAAGAACAAAAACTGCTTCTAAAACTTTTCACAAAATTTAATAGGATAAGGACTTCAATATCTTGGATTTTTTTACTCGTTGTTTAGTACTCCCTACGTCCCAGAATAAAAGTCTTTATTACTTAAATGATCTATTTATAATAATAATTTGTATATAATACTCTTATTATTAATTGTTATATTTCTATTCTCTATGCATATTTATGGAGCATCATTAGTAATGTGTAGAAAACTATGCAATTAAATGAGAATTTAAATATGGACAATTTTTTTATTTTGTCCTCTTTCTTAATATACGCAAAAAGTCAACCAGGACTTTTATCCTGGGACGGAGGGAGTACTAAATTTTTCAAAATATGTTTGGTTTTATTCTCTTAAACTGCACATTATTCCTATTAGTTGGACATCATTTAGTCGTGATTGTAGATATTTTGAAAATTACAATTGCATTTGTTGTAAGTTATAATTTAATTGCTACAATTAATTATCTCAGTATTGCATTTTCATCATGATGACCCGTAGTGGAACTCAATATGGCCCAACAATAAACGACAAATTAGATCTCTTAATCACTAAAATGGCTAATATAGAAAATTGTGTGGATGCTATGTCTGAGGAACTTGTCATATTATCTGAGAGGGTTCGACTCGTTGAGTGATGAACATAACCTTTAGTTGAGCCTATAAGAGAAAATGCGAGAAATGATGGCATTCCTGTTAATGAAGAAATACCTGAGGGAGAACCTGAGCTGAATAGTTCAAGGGAACACCTTGAGCCTAGAAATATTGAGTACCAAAATATTGACCCTCAAAATATTGAGTACCTCGAGAGACAAACTGTAGACATCGAGACGTTGGGTATGGTGAACGTAAAGATTATAAATACCATGGACCTAGGAATGTCGACCTTTATGACTGAGGTTATAATGATGACACTAGAAAAATTAAGGTTGATGCACCCGAGTTTGACGGTAGGTTTCATACTAATGTCTTCCTTGATTGGTTGTCCAGTATGGATAAATTTTTCGATTAGTATGAGATGTCCGATGAGCGTAGAGTTCGCTATGCCAAGATGAAGTTAGTCAAACAAGAAAATTTGTACTGGGCTATTGTTGAAAGAGATATTGAACGTTTGAGGGATCCACCCATTAGGCATTGGGCAGAAATGAAAACCCGTCTCCGAAAATATTATCTACCCTAAAACAACCCGGGTCAAATCCCGAGTCCGTAACAAATCTCGGGTCAAATTCCAAGTCCAAATCGAATAACATCCATCCAAATAAGGTCTTAAACCACTGGCCCAATAGTATCTTCTTGGGTCATCTTAGCCCACTATAGGCTTACCCAAAAGGTCATGACTTGAAGGTACTATTGGTAGGTACTTAATTCCTTATATTTACATAAATTTTTCCCATATCTTTCGATGTGGGACTGGAGTGTTACAAACTCCCCCACTTAAATTTCTGACGTCCTCGTTAGAATCGATCACACACACGGTCTATAGATCTTTCCCTTTTTAGCCATTGTGGGATAATATCGGCTGGCTTCGTGTCCCCACCTCCGGACCTCCTTCTCTCCATTGTAGGATAATACCACTAGCCTTCGTGTCCCCACCTTCAACAACCCGATCGGATGACCCGACTTGAGCATTCGAGAGTCGGCTCTGTTACCATATGAAATAATCCGGGCCAAATCTAGAGTCCAAAACAAATCTCAGGTCAAATCCCAAGTTTAAATTGAATAACATTCATCCAAATTAGGCATTAAACCACTGACCCAATAATATCTTCTTGGGTCATCTTAGCCCATCACAGGCTCACCTAAAAGGTCAAGACTTGAAGGTATTATTGGTAGTTACTTAATTCCTTATATACAGACAATTTTTTTTTCATATCTTTCAATGTGCGACTGGGGTGTTACATACCCATCGGTCACAATAATAGGATGTTTGAACAGTTTACAAATCTGAGGCAAGACAATTTGTCTATCTCTGATTATGTTAATAGGTATAGGGAGTTGATGGAGCGTTGTGAGCTCGTTGAGGAGACGGGGTTGACCATCATTAAGTTTAGAGAGGGGTTGAGAGATGATATTAAATTCCAGATTTTTCCCAGCCAACTCACTTGCCTTGATGATGCTTACCAGGCTGCCTCAGATCAGGAATACAATGTGAGGAGATCCATTTTTCAAAGAGGGACCTTCTACCTAGGTCAATTTAATAGACGCAATGCCCCACACAACAAGTCTTTTTCACACCTAAAGAAACTTCTAGGGCTAATAACACTGTGAGTGGACCAAGTCGGGACCCTAAACTAAGGAAGAGTATTCTAGTACCCAAACCTACCATCAGTAACAGGGATAGGTGTTTCTCCTGCAAAGAGATTGGCCACAAGTTCATTGAGTGCCCTAACAAATATTGAGTGGGAGTGGTTCATGAAGGGCAGGATGAAGAAAGTGAGTCGAGGGAAGGTGAGTAATACACGGTGGATGAGGAGGTGGATGAGCAGCTTGAACAAATTGATCAACCATTGAATGTTATAAAGTGCATCTTCGTTCCTAAGGAGGAAGATCGAAAGAGAACTGCTAGATATATAACAGAGGTGGTGGTAATGTATCTCTTCCAAGCTGATCATTGATGGGAGAAGTTGTTTAAATGTGAATGCCAAGACAGTTGTAGAACGATTGAAGCTAAAGGTATAACCACACCCCCAACCTTATAGTGTTGATTGGGTCAATAAGACATCTATTCATGTGTCACATAGGTGTCTAGTGTCGATCCACCTTTAGGGTTATAAGGAAAAAGTTTGTTGTGATGTCCTTTCTATGGATGTTGCACACATTCTTTTAGGGTAACCTTGGCTATATGATCATGACGTGGCCTATTATGGGAAATCGAATACTTATGTGTTAACACAAGGGACATAAGATTACTTTAGCACCTGTGAGACCTTGACTGTCTCCCAATGGTCAACTAAAAGAAAATAATATGCCTATATAAGAAACCATTTTTTTCCATATCCTTAGTTAGAGGGCCTTTGAGAGGAGTGTGAGAGAGGAGAAGGTTGTGTACGTTGTTTTGGCTAGGGAGGTTAGGGACATTCCTGAGAAGAGTAGTACTGTTTAATCTAGTGATGTTAGGCAGATTCTCATGAGTTTGCTGATGTGATACCTGGTGAGTTACCTAGCGGATTACAACCTCTTAGAGATGTCCAACATGTTATTTGCCTCGTATCGGGGTTTTCTTTACCTAACCTATATGAAATAAATAATACCCCTTACCTCAGAAGAAGACTGGATACTGGAGTAGTGAAGTAGCAGACTGCTGTTCTTCTATCTCTCTATAGCTTCTCTCTATATAGTTTCTCTCTCTATAATTGCTCTTGTGAATCTTAATGAATTGGTGAGAATGAAGGAAGAATGAGCTTCTATTTATAGGAAAATATAGTTTCAATAATTGCACATTTTGGGGCTCGAAATATTACAGTATAATACCTTCATCTTTTCCTTCATTTTTAATTTAGTCCTGCAAGTATTATCAAACTTGCACCACCTCCCCTAATAGTATATCATGTGAATCAATAGTATAATCATGTGAATCAATAGTTCTATACATGTAAAAATAATAATTACAGTATAGTACCTTCATCTATACCTCCATTTTTAATTTAATCATGCAAGTATTATCAATCTTGCACCACCTCCCCTAATAGTACATGCATGTGAATCAATAGTACACACATATGAACAAATTGTTATAAGCATGTGAATTAATAGCAAGTAATTGCTCATTTATTCGATTAATTATCCTATTGGTCAATATAACCTCCAGACATCAATTATTATTGGAATAGATGTCAATTTCCACTAACACTAATAATCCCAACACAATGGAACTATCAATTTCATCTTTAAATAACACGAACTTATTCATCATTAATATTATAACTAACAATATTTAACAACCAGGTCATTCCCAGGAAAGAGGGGGCTTTTCGATAAGGATTTCTCCTTATTAGCGCGCAATTAGGTGACCAAACCTCTCCTTGACATAACTTCAGACATCATCAATATTGCAAATAATAATATGAATAACTTTATTGCGTCTCAATTATTGATTTAATAATATAACATATTATGCGGATGATCTTGTGACAATAATTGAATCAATAATACGAGAGAGATATGATAACGACCATTCAGAAAGCAATAATTGAGTATAACTGAGTGACTTCTTACGTAAGCATCAATAATCAATCTTGTGTGCTACTATGAAATCACGCCAGACATCGTTTTTTCTTTTACCACCGGGTAGTTCAACGATTAACGGTAAAACTTTCGTCGTTATTTTTATAAAAAGATATTTCTGTCGTTTTCTAACTACGACAATACTTCCATTGTGGGGTTCACCAATGATTGTGCCGTCGTATGAATATTCCCTGTTAAAATGAATATTCCCCGACCAATCGAATATTCCCCGACACAACGAATATTTTATATCAACTTACTTACTTTGCAAAATTTTCATAAATCACCCTTAACTTTAACCTTTATCAATGTAACCATTTACTAAATAAAATAACAATTATAAAAAAATTGAATACTTTCATTTCATAAAATTTGGGGTCTTACACGTCGCATCGGGAACAAAATCAATTTAATGTTCAATTCCCCGAATAGGTGGTAGTCCATGAGGAAGCTCTTCGGGAAGTACATCTTTGAATTCCTGTAAGAGAGATGAAACAACACTAGGCATAGATTCATTAGCGTTATTATTCAAAAGCGTCTCTTTATACCGAAGTAAAATCATAGGCTGTTTAGAAATCAAAATTCTTCTCACATCACTCTTTTTTGCTAGTATATTTATTTTTCTCTCATCTTTCTTTTTCTCTCTTTTTTTGCTTCTTGATTTTTCTTTTCTTCACTCTCTTTTCTTTGTACATAATCTTTCTGCAAATGAATTTGATCCTCGTGTACTTGTTGTGGTGACAAAGGACGCAAAGCGATTTTCTTCTTGCCGTAAACAAAGGAATATACGTTGGTAAACCCATCATGTTGAACCTTCCTATCAAACTGCCATGGTCTACCCAATAACATATGCCCCGCCTGCATAGGCACCACATCACACAATACCTCATCAACATACAAACCAATAGCAAATGGAACTAACACCTGTTTGGTTACTTTAATGTCTGCATTATCATTGAGCCACTGCAAACGATACGGTTGTGGATGTTTGGTAGTAGATAACCCCAATTTCTCCACCATCGTAGTGCTTGCCACATTTGTACAACTGCCTCCATCTATGACTACACAACAGATTTTCCCATTCACAAGACATCGAGTATGGAATAGATTTTCCCATTTTTCACTGCTCTCCTCCTTAACCTGCGTACTTAGTGCTCTTCTTGTAACTAGAATTTCACCATGTATCGCATCCTCATCTATCTCCTCTAATGGTGGCATAGAATCAGTGTCGCTCTCTTCCCCCTCGATCTCCATATCTCCATTGTCAAGTAACAACATTTTCCTCTAATTTGGACATTGGCTAGAAATATGTCCCCTTCCTTGACACTTAAAGCATACAATATCTCGGCTAGTCGATCCTTATATATCTCGGCTAGTCGATCCTTGCTTAGGTTCCACCTTTAGTTTGATCGCAACTTTCCTTTCCTCTCTCTTTGCCAAATTAGGTCTCCATAATGAACTAGCATTAGATTTTCCTCATTGTCCTCCTCGCCTTTTGAGCTGTTTCTCTATCTTAGTAGCCATATGTACCAGTTCTTCTAACTCCAAATAATGTTGTCGTTCAACCAAGTCTAAAATCTCCCAGTTTAGTCCTGTCGAGAACTTAGCCATCGCTGTTTCATTAACCTCAATCACATTAGCCCGATCCTTCAACATTTCCATCTCCCTGTAATATTCATCCACGCTCCGACTTCTTTGTTTAAGAGTTTGTAAACTACGAATGATCTCCCATTGATAGTATGCTGGTACAAACCTCTTTTTCATGATAGCTTTCATCTCCGCCCAAGTTGTAATCGGCCGCTCTTCACACCTTCTCCGATTAGCTGTCAACTAATCCCACCATATCAATGCATATCCAGAAAACTCCGTAACGGCCAATTTGATTTTTTTAAGGTCTGAATAATTGTGACAGTCAAAGATTCGCTCCATCTTGGTTACCCAATCTAAATAAGCCTCAGGATCACCCGTGCCTTGGAAAGCTGGAATCTTCATTTTTATGCTATCTAAATTGCCATCTTCTCTGTCATGACCTCTTCTTTCCCTAGCACCTCCGTGTCTTTGATGTCGAAAATTAGATTCACGATCTTCCACTGCACTACTGTCCTCACCGTAAGGGTCTTCCTTTCTTGTGTCAGTTTGTTGTGTCCTCGTCTTGTTTTGCACCCCATGAGTGTTTTGGGATAGCTCAGCCATAGACACCCTCATCTCTTCTAATTGTTCTTGCATTTGCTCCATAGTCTTTCTCAATCTTCGATCCCATTCTTTATGCATGGCTTCCATCTGGAATTTTAATTCAGTTGTTGAGGGTTGTTCCTCATAAGTTCCTTTATCCTTCGAGTTAGACATATTTCCTGCAAAATAAGGGTTAGTAGAAAATAGCTTCCTCACCACTCCCTTACGTGTTTCGCTTGAATCAATGGTTCACTCGTGTATACTCTCAATAAATTGGCTTTTACCCTCAATTAATCTCACCACTAAGCCTTTTACCTCAAAATATTCTCTCTAATAGGTTCTTCTTAAATTCCCCTAGCAAAATTCTTGGTTTTACTAATCAATTCAAAAATTACTTATCACAAAACAAAATTATAGATGGTGTGACTATCAAAATACCACAAAATCACCGATTGATTGCCTTGTACTCCTCTTGTATGCCTCAGATTTGTAATTTGTAGCTCCGTTTTAGAATTGGTGATGATGGAACGGTATGAACTCTTTGTTGCAATTTGATGATTTGATGGTGTGCTATAAATTTGGTTAGCACAATGGAAAATAAAATTTTTTTTTTACCCTTTTTTTTACAATATATATTTTGAAAGAAAAGTAAAGATAAGTAACTCGTTAGAAAGGCTTAGCTTTGATACCAAATGAAAGACTTCACGACACGTTTGCGTGAGGTGGTCATCGCCCGGATCGTTTCTAGCACAGTTGTTGGGTGAATTGTTTGCAACACCTTAACCCCTTGTATATACTTTAGACGGTAATCTTGGTATAATTGATCGCATTCGGAATCTATGTTGAATGGACACCAACGACACCTTGACCCCTCGCTTATATTGAAGCGGTAATCTCGGTACTATCGACAATTGATGCGGTAGAAGATGCCACACACAACTATGAATTGTTGTATGATAAGTCAAATTGAATCTCAAAGAAATAACTAAGAATTACTTATTCTTAGGAATTCTTCAAAGAACCAAAAGTAGAGAATAAACTCACAAATATATTGAATAATAATAATGAATAATGTGTTTGATTACATCAAATTAGACCTCTATTTATACTACTCAAAACAATTCAAATCCTAATAGGAATTTATAAACTATAACCCTAATAGAAGTCAATTTGGAAAAGAATTCTAATTAAAAAAACATATCCTAATTACAATAGAATTATAAAAATCTAAAATCTGCAATTCTTGAGTGTAAAAATTCTTTGCCGCGTGGATGGATATAAAATCACATTTGTTGGCGTGACTAATTGTTTGAGTTCTCGATAATAATGAAATAAGGATTGCTGCATGTGAATCACATAAGGAAGTAGTGACACGCTTGTCGATACCAGCTAATAAACTAAATCACTAATACTTGGCATATCATCTAAGTATCCAACAAGTTAAAGTCTGATAACTTGAAAAGTTGCGGCCCACATGATGTTAATAAATTAATAACCCAACCCACATGAATAATAAACTTCCTTTGCATATGAAATATGTGGACTTTGCTAAGAAGATTAGGATTGGGCTTGTATTAAATTGACCCAAATTTGTGTCTCATGCACTTTAGCCTCCTCTTTAGATTTCCTTGCGTTAGTTTCAGCCCAAACATCTTGGATCAATCCATTGAGACCTTGTTTGAACCTCTTAGTTCTAGCCTTTCTTGATCCCCACGTCCCTGTAGTCTTATTTGAGTCCACGCATGCCATGTCCTCATCACACCATCATCATCATCAGGTCCTACCACTCCAACGCGGTCCATGATCATCAGGCCATGATTGTTATCATTTAATACAATTTGCAAATCATCCTCACTATCACTATTCCACTCATCTGCTTCACCAGAATAAACATCTTTACTGTTATTTGCAGAACCTGAAACACCAGGAATCGATAGTCCTGGAATCAGTGAGTCTCCCATACCATTATTAACATCTCCTAGATCAAAATTATCACTTCTACCTGCCAAAATTTCATCAGTTTCATCTCCCTCTTCGACAATAACATTCATCTCATACTCATCTACAAACTTTGGATCATCAAAACCCCTTTTCTGGCTGTCGGAATGTTTCACCTCATCAACACTCCCCAAAACCCTAGCTGGCGATTCATCCAGCTTTATCCTCCCTCCAACTAAATTCTCATTTTTATTTAATTCCTTCAAATCCTGATGAGAATCAGAATCCTTGGGATCAAAACCTGGGACTTTCTTGTTAGAATTGAGAACTTGGAAGATATTTTTTTCGTCGTTGTTGGGTTAAATCTATATACGCACAACACGCAAGTATACGTGGTCAACAAGTAATAAAGTGATGGGTAGAGTATCGTTCCCACAGAGAACAACTAGCAAAAATCTTAACTTACAATTATCAATTTCCTATTAATCCTAATTTTATTAAACTATTCAAATTAATGATTATAATTAAAAATTCTAAATTAAAGAATAACCAACTACCACAAAACAATCACAAATATCAAAATCTAAAATTTCAAACAATTAATGGAGAATTAGACTTATGTGTCAGGAATAAACATGTGAATGATATTCCTATTTATATATGATTTGATTATGATATATATATATATATATATATATATATATATGAATGAAAATGCAAGTATGCCTGCATTAAGAAAAGCTGTAAAGTCCTTTGATAGACAATAAAAACACATGTACAAGGACTTAGAATGAATTGATCAAATGTGTTAGGTTGATCCTACATAAGAAAAATAGCTTTGTAAAGTCCTTAAAAAGAAATGATGTACAAGGACTATAAATATAGAAAGATCAAGCATGTTAAGTTGATCTTATGATGTAATATATAGGCTTGTCTGATTATCGAGCACTGCACCAGAAATCGTACTCTGCCAGGAGAGTCAAGGAAAACTCAAGAGCTATCAAGGCAGAATCGTAGTCTACAAGATAGTAGATCTCAGAGTTCGTAGACTTTCAGGAGAGACGAGGAAGGATCGTAGTGTGTCAAGGAGAACTTCTTTAGAACCGTAGTCTGCTGAGGAAGTCATGTTCAGAATCGTAGGGACAGCTTGCCTACGAGCCGACCGAGTATCTGCCAAAGCTAAGTCAAGAATTGTAGACTACACTTAGAATCGTAGAGTCTACTAATCATACCAGAGGCAGAGATCATAGTCGAGCAAGATCAGATAAAGACAACAAGCACAACGACAGAAATCGTAGAGTATCAAGATCTGATCTCGGAGTCGTAGTGTCTGCACTGCCAAAGATAAATCGTAGAGTGCAGAACTAAGACCTCAATAGATGTGCTCACAATGTCAAGGCAGAATCGTAGAGCAAATACGACTCTCAACGAATGAGCACTCCCAGAATATCCAAAGGAATGAAGCCTCTGGTTGGCACTGCATAGATACGTCCCACCAGAAGGAAACCAGAGAGCACTCAATGAATGGAATGTAAGCTAACAGAAGATCTAAGCGCCAACTCAATCAGCATCAAGATTGAGTTGTAAAGCCATTCGAGATGAAGTCTTCCACAAGGAGATCAAAAGAAGACTTCTGTAACTGACCAAGAAAAGTCAGCAAGTGCAGTAGCTGTCAAGCAGACAGAAGACAACGATCTTGGAAGTTACCAGGATCGTAGTATTTGCCAAACAAAGAAAGAATTGATGGAGTGTACACAGAGATACTGGTCAGTCTCTCAAGAACAAGGCTAAAGTGATTAAGCATGGGTCAGTCCATTGATGATATGTGAACGGGAGATCACAAGGAGAAAGCGAACTGAGCATGCTACAAATCTGAGATGTCTTGCTATTCGAAGGGACCATAAAGAAGAGTCAAGTCATCGATGATCTCGAGAACAAATCGAGGCAAATGAAGTATTAAAGCACTGCACAAGAGTAGGAAGAGGTGCTTCACATGGAGATCCAATCAACACTCTTCAAAATCATAGTGTTGCCTCAACCAGTCAACAAGACGCTACGATCAGGTCCATGAATACATGCATCAGAATCGTAGAGTTCGAATAGCTGAAGACTGAAGCATTGGCAACGGTTCAATCTGAAGGGTAATATTCGAACAAGAGCTTATTGAGAGCATAGATGCAAGGACAACCTCTGATCGAGAAATCAGAAGGGTGAAATAAAGTCGTCGACCTGCCCAAGATATCAAAGTGACATATCTGACAGGGTAGGTGAAACGATGAAGCTGCGGTGTTGGGGGAGTCGAAAAAAAAGATGTCATGTCACATCTGCAGTCTGCACCAAATAACTCGAGATCTGCGAAGAAATTTGAATAGCTTTCAACGGCTACTTTCCAACGGGAAGATTGGGAAGCAGTATAAATCAATAGAGCTTCAAAGATCAAGAGTTGTTGATGATTGTGAAGTTGCAGAATCGTTGAGTTGGTGAATGCTATTGTTGACTCTAAGAGTTCCACAAAAGATTAATAGAACAAGTCTTAGTGACAGTGAGACTACCAAGGTGGAAGTGAAGCAGCTTTGAAGAAGGACTCAAACAGATCAAAGCTTCACTCAACAAAGATGAGAATACCACTGAAGATATCATTTAGGAAAGTGGCTAAGTACAAAGAAGATCAAGAGAGCCACTCTACGAATCACCATGAACCGAAAGATGAAAATGAGCAAGTGCAGAACCATGTCTGTAAAGTATTCAAGAAGGGTTCAGGGATTGCTAAGTGCTCGACAAAGTCTACTAAAAGCACGTAGACTTAGCAAACCCAGATGGTGATGGTGCACAGCTGATACCAGATGAAGATGAGCAGATAAGAGTGAAGATCAGCTGCACCAAAGAAGATGTGGTCGGACAAAAGCGAGAATGCAAAGAGGACCACATCAAGCTGCTAAATACAGAAGATGTTCAGAGCTTAATGACATCTTAGCAGCTCAGTACCAACAACAACAACAACTACAACAACACGAAGCCAGGGTTTGAGGTGTCCTTGTCCGGAGGGACTAAATAAGATTCCAAGCCTGCTGGGCTTGAAGAGTTCCTAGGGAACTAGAGAAGTTCCAAGGCTACTGGCCTTGAAGAGTTCTTAGTGAACTGAAGTCCCAAGGCTGCTGGCCTTTAAGGAATCTTAGTGATTCAGGGTGCTGCCCTTCCTTAGTGGAAATTCTGCTAGTTGAAAGTAGAAGAGTGGATTAGGAGCTTGAGTCTCTGAACCACATAAAACCCCTTGTCTTTTACTTTATATCATTTACATTATGTACATTAACTGCTATAACTGCTTACCACTGAACTAACTCTACGAACAATGTGTGTACGATTATGAATATATCAATGAAGGGGATCTTTTACTTATTCCGCTGTGCTTGAAAAGATTCTCATGTTTGTCACATGCTAAATTATTAGCAATACAAAATAAATCAGAAAAGTATTAAAATTAAAAAGGGTCTATTCAACCCCCCCTTCTAGATCTATTGTGCCTACTGGGAACTAACAATTGGTATCAAAGCAGGTTCTCATGCTACATTCAAAAGCTAACCGCTTTGAGTCTGATCCTAGGCACAAGCATTGTTCTAGACTTAGTTTAGTAGTAAGTCACTTGTTATATGCAGATGAGCTCACACGTTGGAAATATTATGTACATGTAAATGTGCATATACACCTGAAGCTAATCAGATTGGTCCATGTCTTTGATTATCATGTCAACAAGACCAATCCTTGCTCGATGTCAATCTTGTTGTCTGAAGACCAGGCTAGAAAGCTCAAGAGATGTCAACATAAAAGATTCAAACATCCACCAGCCTGAAAAGATGAAAAGGCCATACATGCTAAGTAATGCTTATCCGGAAAAAAAAAGAAGAACTTCTAAATCACATGATTGGTCAAACTGCAACTGGATGTAAATCTTATGAACTTAAGGATGTCAAAGAATTAGAGATAATGACACTCTCTTAGCTTGTGTCTTCAAGACCACAACCGAATTTGATCAAGATCAAATCAAGTAATCGTACATCGAAGCAAATGAGAAAACATGCACATCAATGCCTAAACTCAGTATATCTAAGATAAATGACTGTTAAGAAATTAATAGTAAAAAGGTACGGTTCCTTGGTAACATAGATATGAATATCATATTTGCACCTTTCTTATGAACTATAACAGTTCTCCTTCAAGTATTCATAATCTATCTAAAAAAGTAAAGAGAGAAAGTACACTGATAATGGAAACTCAAATGTCTATAAACTTTCTCTCCATCCAAGTTTTAGGTTGAAGATGATAATGTGAAAGAGACCTGAAATGGTTTTAAGAGCCTCACAAGTCGATTGAATGTGAAGAAATCTTTGCTGATGAGTTAATGTGCTTTGTACATCCTATGGTCTAAGTGTTTAAAGACACACAGAGTATGATCAGATCTACAAGAGAATTTTGAAGATTCATAGAAACTGATCACCTCCATGAATCAACCAGATGCTAATAAATCGTAGAGCTGATTCTCACTCTGTGAACATTTAAACTCTGTGATCATAACTTAGCATATGATAAAACCATCAAGGAAAAGAGTGTTTTATTTAAATAACAGATTTCTCTCATATTCACCACCATGCATCTCAAAATATATTATCTAAATGAAGTATATGCATGAATACGACTGATGGTGGTCAACATGATGATTACTCAAATATGAGGAACAGGGGTTTGGTAAACTAACCTAGCAGGACCCATTTGACCATGGGTACCAAAAATTAGAAATGAATAACCTGCAAGCACTTAGTCTATCTGACACACTAAGGAATGCTAAAGCAAAAGACTTCAGTCAAGAAGAGTCATCCCGGTGAAGGCTTTAGGGTACGATTTGAAATAATTCTGACAAAACTCCTACATGTCAAAACCTGTCCTTGAAGACCTGCTGAGCTAATCTAAATAAAGCTCAAATGGCTACAAACCTTCATATGAAAGCATGCCACTTAACCAGAGATGAAAAAGGATCTTAGATGCTCCAGTAAGCAAAACTTGTTCTCAAGGAAGCTCACATCAGAGGACTATCAAGCATCAACATTAGGAACTTAGTCTGGGAGCAGAACTCCACGAGCACAAGCTGATAAGGAAGACTACGTTCGTAGTGCTATCAAAAGATCGTAGAATGATCAACCCTGAAGATTTAACGACTTCAGTCAGAAGGAGATATGCAGGGGAATCACACCTCACTAAAAAGACAACATCAACCATGGGGAGCAGTGTTCTGTTAAGAAACAACAATACTGAGATATACTATAAATCTGTGTTCCAGCTACAGAGTCTCAAAACTTTGTGGCTGATGAACAAAATGAAGATCCATATTTAGTAGGAACGTCTCAAAACGTATTACTGATAACCCTTCAGCCACCCAACTCAAAATAGTGGAAAGCCTATGATCAAACATGTAATTGAAGTGTAAGAGCAGGAGGACACCACAATTGTAGCCAGGACAGATGCCTAAAGTTGGAAGAGAGACTCCCTAACAGAAAAGGTCAAATGAGATATCAGTGCAAATCACTTCTAAAGTATTTCATCTGGAAAGCGCCTCAGGAACAAACCTGACCCTTAGCTCACTCTAAGAGGTTAGCCCTTCTTGAGCTACCTTGATCCAGAAGGAATGCTTAGTAAAGTTTATCTCAAGGACCAAGTCAGTCAACGATTGTAGAATAGAGCTTTAAGATAACTCAACAATCGTGATGCAATCTCAACGATCGTAGTCAAAACTCAACAATCGTAGAAGCATACTCAACGATTGCAGACTTACAAGAAGACACTCTAGCTCATGAGGAGCTTGGAAGAACCAGACAATTGCTCTACCATTCTGAAGTTTGAGGAGATCAGTTCAAATACAGTTTGAAAAGACATCTTGCAAACGCAGATCAGAACTTAAGCACCCAAACTAGTTTGGGGTACATCAGTGGTTGAGCTATGCAATTTCAACATGAGGAGAAATGTCTAAATCATCAACTATAACATCCTTCAGAAAATTGATTGTTGAGCCAACAAGGAAAACGTAGAGTCAATAGCTGTCCTATCATGCTACTCTACGAACTAAAAAGGTCAAAGGTCAATCCACGTCAATCAAACGTCCACTCTTACGAAAGAGACAACTAAGCGACAAATTCTTTGGGGAGTTCTGACTTGATCTTTGGGTATCGTGCAACCAATGACTAAGTGACACATCACAGCGTTTGTAGGGATAGAAGAAACTGCCTTAAAGACAAATTCAAAATCTACAAACAGTTGTTAGAAACTATCAAAACCTCTCTCCCTCCTATTTTCAAACCCTAGAATTCTCTTCGAAGCCAAACCACTAAAACTTCCAGAGCCCAAACCAAAATCAGCCATACTCCATAAATCTCCCTGAATTAATATCTTCATTCATCAAATCATTCAAATGGCAGATTGGCGAGTTATCACTGGTATTCAGCTAGGAACCAAGACGTTCGAAAGATCCGAGAAGAAGTTCAGGGATATTCTTGAACTTGTGAGGAAGGCCGGGTTCTCAGAATGTCTCGAGGAAAACACACGAATATATGGTGACCTGGTCAAGGAATTCCATTCAAACGCAACCATAAATTCTGGAATCCTCTCCACCAAGGTTAAAGGTCAGATTCTGAAACTAAACTCTTCTGACATCAATCAATGCTTAGGCCTTCCTGACCAAAATCTGAAAATGCCTGGAAGAGATCGACACAGAAAATGCTAAGAAGATTATGCAGTATAGAAGAAACCCTAGTCTGAAGGACATGAAGAAAAAGGAGTTTCCTTAAGAATTCAAGTTCCTGGCTGATATCGTGGGGAAATGTATCTTATGCAAAGATACTGCACATAATACTGTGATTGACCAATAGCTGAAGATCATGTCTGCCATAGTCTTAAAGGAACACATCAACTTTGGAGATGTCCTGCTCGATCATATGTCTAAATGGTTGGATAAGGGAGAAAAGAAAAGATTAACTGAAAAACCACTCACAAAGGTTTTTCATGGGAGATTCTTAAGTATCATCCTGAAGAAAAAGTTGAAGAATAAAATTAAGGATGATGATGGTGAAATCCTTAATGTTCACAAGATAATGTCTCCACAACTTTTCTTAAATTGGAAGAAAAACCCAAAGGAGAATAGGAGGTTGACAACTGGGAGCAGTAGTAAAGCCTCTGCAAAGAAGAGGAAGGCAAAAGAGGTAGAAAATTCTGAATCTGATGATTCTGTACCAACAATAGCACCAGCTAGGAAGAAATCCAAGAGCATAAGTAAAATAGAGGCCCCTCCAAGAAGTCTATCCATAGAAGACAAGGTTGAGGATGAAAAGGACTTAACTGCAGAGACCACCAAGAGAAGAAGTGACCGATTACTTCAAAGGCCATTCAGCAAGAGAGCTAAGATGATAGACAGTCCAATTTCAACTCACCATGAAGGTACGTCTAATAAAGAAAAGGACGTAGAATCAGAAGAAGAAAAGGTTGTGCCCCAAAGGCCAAATCTAGCAATGGAGGTGAAACTGGATTAAAGGAAGAAAATGCAGCATCTGCTAATGAAGAAGAATGCACAAGCCCCCAGAGCATTCACTCTACTAATATAAACAAGATACAAGTTGACCAAACTGCATCTTCAAATGCAAATGCTCCAACCAACCCGGATGATGGATCAAATGATGCTGATTCTGACAAAGAAGGAAATGCCTCCACTATTGCTAAACATCAAGCTAGCCTGTCTCATGATGAACATGATAATGAGTCTGAAGAAGAAGGAAATGCCCCCACCAATGATGAAAATCAAGAAAGTTCATATGCTGACTCAAAGACCTCAGAGTCTGAAGAAAAAGAAGTATCTGATTCACCTTTAACTAAACCACCAAGAAGAAAGAGGAGTCATAGATTGATAGCTCAATTTGCCTTAAAGAATAGAAGTGATCAATCTACTGAAATCATTGAACTAAGTGATGGTGAATCCGCATCAAGGGAAGAGAATGTTGAAGATAGGACCATCTTTGAAGGAGATGATTCCAAAGAAGACATTGCTGAAGAGGATTCTAAAAATGAAGTTCAGCAAGAAGAATCTATTGTTTATTCTGATGAAAGGAAGCAACAAAGTTTAAGCTCAGAAAGGGAAGAGATAAAGAAAGATTCCAACTCTGCAAATCAAGAATCTGAGGAACTAGAATAATATCCTGTTCTCTCTCCAGCCAAAATTAGCTGAAGAATTGTAGTAGAAGTCTTTGATGAGCCACCAGCAGAACCACCTGCAAGATAGATAAATCATGGAAATGAACAACTTTGAGTTGTAAGGATGACTACAGATGAATTGCTTCATAACTGGAAAAATATGGAGTTAGATTGCATAACTATACTGTACAACTCTGAAGATCTTCTGATGAGGTGGTTCTATCCATGGATGCCTTGGCTGAAAGCACACAGTGAGAAAGATGAGAGTTACTTCAGTTGGTGCTACTCTCATTTCCCAAATTTGGAACTGGTATCACAAAACTTCCCTAGAGTTAAGCAGTTTGCAACAATGATGGTCAACGATGAGCCTCATTACAATGTCTATCGATATGCTGACAATTATTATATTCCCTATGATCGTAGAGTGGACTCTGAAGGCAGAAGATTTATAACCAAGGAGATAATCATAGAGTCTGCTCACTCTACCACTGATGGTATTCAAGCTCAAAATGAGAAGCCTTCATCTGCTTAAGCACTGTTGTCCAACATCCCTTCATCTTCCAATATCGATTGGTACTCAGCGATTCTTGATTTTCAACACCTTCGATAAATCATCCAGGAAGAAGATCGTAGAGTCAATCGATACTCAACCAAGGATTGCACAATTAAATGATCAAATATCGGTGGAAAAGGAGGCGTGAAGAATTACGATGGCTGATTGAGAGAATATCTCTATTCATTTGAAGAGTCAAAAAGTGGACGACCTCGGAAGGTAACTTCAATTCAAGAGAAACTCCAAACAATGATGACTGATGTATCCCTCAAAGTAAGCGAAAGAGATCACATCTATCTCAAGGCTCTAAATATTCAAAAGGTTGAAGCTCTACAAGCACAAAAGGAAAATGAAGAGAAACTCAAAGTCCTCTCTGATAAGATTGACCACCTGACTCAGTCCTTCTCTATGCAACTGGAGCTGAGTCAACAAGAAATCAAGCATAAAGTTGGAAATTCTTCCTACCTAATGGAGCAGCTTATGTCCAATATGGAACAGCTCTCCTAAATGATTAATGACAAAAAGGGGGAGAAAAAGAGGCATAGAAGGGGTAGAAAGGGGAAGAACAAGAGGCACTCTAGAAAGAGCAAGGAGAGCAAAAGGAAAGAAAAGAAGAAGACAACTCCAGGGGGAGCTGAATCATCATCTAAGGGGGAGCCAAAGAATAATGATTCAAAGGGTGAGGGGAGCAGGAGAGAACCGGAAGAAGAAGAATTGAATAGCTCCACATCGAGGAAAGGGGGAGCAAAGGAATCAAGCAGATGAATAGGTGATCAAAAGACATCCACAGGAAGCATCATGAAGCCAAAGAGGTACATCTCTAACTAGTTAGGTATGTTCTGGATCCAGGATATAAAATGTCAGTGTATTAAATTCCACATCATTATAAATGACATTCATGATTATCTATTTTAGAAATACAGCTGCTCACTATATATAAGATTCATTCATAACATGCATATGCACTTATTATTTTTGTCATAATCAAATAGGGGGAGATTGTCAGGAATAAACATGTTAATGATATTCCTATTTATATATGATTTGATTATGATATATATATATATATATATATATATATATATATATATATAATGAATGAATGAATATGCAAGTATGCCTGCATTAAGAAAAGCTGTAAAGTCCTTTGATAGACAATAGAAACACATGTACAAGGACTTAGAATGAATTGATCAAATGTGTTAGGTTGATCCTACATAAGCAAAATAGCTTTGTAAAGTCCTTAAAAAGAAATGATGTACAAGGACTATAAATATAGAAAGATCAAGCATGCTAGGTTGATCTTATGATGTAATAGATAGGCTTGTCTGATTATCAAGCACTACACCAGAAATCGTACTCTGCCAGGAGAGTCAAGGAAAACTCGAGAGCTATCAAGGCAGAATCATGGTCTACAAGATAGTAGATCTCGGAGTTCGTAGACTTCCAGGAGAGACGAGGAAGGATCATAGTGTGTCGAGGAGAACTTCCTCAGAACCGTAGTCTGCTGAGGAAGTCGTGTTCGAGAATGGTAGAGACTGACACGCCTCTGGTAAATAGAGTATCTACCAAAGCTAAGTCAAGAATCGTAGACTAAACTCAAAATCGTAGAGTCTACTAATCATACCAGAGGCAGAGATCATAGTCGAGCAGATCAGATAAAGACAACAAGCACAATGACAGAAATCGTAGAGTATCAAGATATGATCTCGAGTCGTGAAGTATACGCTTGCTTTGCCAAAGCTAAATCGTGAAGTACGAGAACTAAGACCTCAACGGATGTGCTCACTGATGTCAAAGCGCAGAATCGTGAAGCAAATCGACTCTCAGCGAATGAGCACTCCCTAGAATATCCAAAGGAATGAAGCCTCTGGTTGGCACTGCATAGATACGTCCCACCAGAAGGAAACCAGAGAGCACTCAATGAATGGAATGTAAGCTAACAGAAGATCTAAGCGCCAACTCAATCAGCATCAAGATTGAGTTGTAAAGCCATTCGAGATGAAGTCTTCCACAAGGAGATCAAAAGAAGACTTACAGAATGGACCGACCAAGAAAAGTCGGCAAGTGCGATGTCATCATCAGTAGAGAGAGAAGACAACGATCTTGGAAGTTACCAGGATCGTAGTATTTGCCAAACAAAGAAAGAATTGATGGAGTGTACACAGAGATACTGGTCAGTCTCTCAAGAACAAGGCTAAAGTGATTAAGCATGGGTCAGTCCATTGATGATATGTAAGCGGGAGATCACAAGGAGAAAGCGAAAGCGAGTATGCTACAAATCGAGATGTCTTGCTATTCGAGAAAGGACCATAGCAAGAAAGTCAAGTCATCGATGTCGAGAACAATCGAGGCAAGCGAAGTATTAAAGCGCTTTGCACAAGAGTAGGAAGAGGTGCTTCACATGGAGATCAATCAACACTCTTCAAAATCATAGTGTTGCCTCAACCCGATCAACAAGAGCGCTTCTGATCAGTCCATGAATACATGCATCGAATCGTGAGAGTTCGAATATAGTGAAGAATGAAGCATTGGCAGCGGTTCAATCGAAAGGTAATATTCGAACAAGAGCTTATTGAGCATAGATGCAAGGACAACCTCGATCGAGAAATCGGGAAGGGTGAAATAAAGTCATCGACCTACCCAAGATATCAAAGTGACATATCGGCGGGGTAGGTGAAGCGATGAAGCTGCGGTGTTGGGAGTCGAGAAAAAAGATGTCATGTCACATCTGCGATTCGCACCAAATAACTTCGAGATCTGCGAAGAAATTTGAATAGCTTTTCAAGCGGCTACTTTCCAGCGGGAAGATTGGGAAGCGATATAAATCAATAGAGCTTCAAAGATCAAGAGTTGTTGATGATTGTGAAGTTCTTGAGAATCGTTGAGTTGGTGAATGCTATTGTTGACTCTAAGAGTTCCACAAAAGATTAATAGAACAAGTCTTAGTGACAGTGAGACTACCAAGGTGGAAGTGAAGCAGCTTTGAAGAAGGACTCAAACAGATCAAAGCTTCACTCAACAAAGATGAGAATGCCACTGAAGATGGCCGCCAAGCTGAGAGCCGAGAAGGCCAAGAAGATAGCATTTAGGAAAGTGGCTAAGTATAAAGAAGATCAAGAGAGCCACTCTACGAATCACCATGAACCGAAAGCTAAAAATGAACAAGTGCAGAACCATGTCTGCAAAGTATTCAAGAAGGGTTCAGGGATTGCTAAGTGCTAGACAAAGTCTACTAAAAGCACATTGACTTAGCAAACCCAGATGGTGATGGTGCACAGCTGATACCAGATGAAGATGAGCAGATAAGAGTGAAGATCAGCTGCACCAAAGAAGATGTGGTCCAGACCCGAAGCAGAATGCAAAGAGAACCACATCAAGCTGCTAAATACAGAAGATGTTCAGAGCTTAATGACATCTTAGCAGCTCAGCAACAACAACAACAACAACTACAACAACATAAAGCCATGGCCTGAGGGGTCCTTGTCCGGAGGGACTAAATAAGGTTTCAAGCCTACTGGGCTTGAAGAGTTCCTAGGGAACTAGAGAAGTTCAAAGGCTTTGGCCTTGAAGAGTTCTTAGTGAACTGAAGTCCCAAGGCTGCTGGCCTTGAAGGAATCTTAGTGATTCAGGGTGCTGCCCTTCCTTAGTGGAAATCCTGCTAGTTGAAAACAAAAGAGTGGATTAGGAGCTTGAGTCTCTAAATCACTTAAAACCCCTTGTGTCTTTTACTTTATGTCATTTACATTATGTACATTAACTGCTATGTATGTTATAACTTCTTACCACTGAACTAACTCTACGAACAATGTGTGTACGATTATGAATATATCAATGAAGGGGATCTTATACTTATTCCGCTGTGCTTGAAAAGATTCTCATGTTTGTCACATGCTAAATTATTAGTAATACAAAATAAATCAGAAAAGCATTGAAATTAAAAAGGATCTATTCAACCCCCCCTTCTAGATCTATTGTGCCTACTGGGAACTAACATTATGATTTCACCTTAAGCTTCACTATGATTTTAACACCTTTATTCCAATTCAATTCACTATCCCGGTCTATTAATCAAGAACACGAATGTAGTATTAGCCACCTCTCGATGCACTAATACCGTATTAACTTAAATCCACAATTAAGATAGAAACAAGTTAAACACCTTAATCAACTAACTCACTATATCTTTATGTGAATTACAATTAAAGAAGGTTTAAGATTAAGTTCTCTATCTGATTACATGCGATGTCAAGCATATCTCCACCTTAACATTCATCAAGATTCTACTATTCACAAAATTCATGAACACATGCTATATTAACTAAGTCTAGATTTGAATATCCTCTCTCGATTCCATACAAATCCACAAAGAATTGTTGATCAGGCAATTCATAAATTCAAGCTCAAATTAATATAGATAAACTGGAAATAGATTATTAAATTGGAATTCAAAGTTACAAAATCATCGATTCTCTCAAAGATCCATCATAAGCCTAAAAAGTGAATTAGTTCATCATAAACAAAATAAACACTGAATAAATCATAGAAACCATTCTTTCAATTACAAATAATAGCCTAAGAAGAAGAATATTGAAAAACACCCTTCACGTAGCCTAAAAATTGCAATCGTCTTAAAAATATCCACAAAATACTCCTCCAATGCTTGCTAAGAAAAACTGAGATTAATCTTCGTAATGTGCCTTGTGTGTTGTTGAATTCGTTATTAATTGAGGAATAGTTGTCAAAAACACAAGTCCCAGCCAAAATTCTTCATCAAGTAGAGTCAGTGTACAATCCAATATACTAGAAACCATGTCCAACAAGAGTTTCAACCTAAACAGAACACAACAACGATCGACACCTTTTAGCCGGTGGAGTGTGTAAGTCTAAATAGGCTAGCCCGTGGAATACCTTTCTGTTAAGTCCTGATGAAGACCCCCCAGCCCGTGGAGGTATATATCTAAACATGCAGCCCGTGATATATGCATTACTAAAATCTTTCTTTGAACTTCATGGCTTCTTCAATTTTGCTCAATTGACTCCAAATCATCCCAATTAACTCCAAATATACTCTAAATGCCACAACAACCATCCTACACATGAAATAACATAAAATATGTAAAAACGAACATGAACACAAGAAATTAACAACAAATAAGCATGAAATAGACACTGATTCGCGTATATAAAATCCACTTATCAAAATCCCCCAAACTTAAACCGTACTAGTCCTCGAGCACAAAACAACTACATACTATGCAATGCAATGAGATGAAATGAATATGATCTAAGTTATATGCTTTTGAATCCATCGGTATCACAAAATCAAGATTATCTTAACAGCCTCAGCAAAAATAAGCTATTATCTGATATCAATCACCAAAACCGATCTCTGATTCCACCTTAATCCTCAAATCTCAAGCCATCAACACCTTTGGTATAGTGTGCGTGTATGATCAACATCCATGATAAGCGCTACGGACTCAAATTTTAATACATAACCAATTTCTTAGAAGGAATCATACAATGCAAACTAAAAATTCCCAAAGATAGATAAGTTCCAACTCGAACTAAGCAATTACTATTTCCAGGGATTCACATAGGGCATTTATACTTTATTTCTATATATATATATATATATATATATTTTCTTACGGGGGCTTTTTGCTCTTTTCCCGTCTTATTCATTTTTTTAACTATATACATACATGAGTGTGCAATGTCTCATCCCATTAGGTTGATAGTGCTACCCCTTAACGAGCTTTCAACCAACGACTCCCAGACCATAAAAGACCTTAGGGCGCTAGGTGTAAAGACAATCCCCTCGGGCGTACTTGCTCAAGTAACAAAGGCCCCGAAACAAGACTAGTCACGATATATATACTCTCTTTTTTCTTTTTTTTAGATAAAGCTTATATACCCCACACACCATCCCCCAAACTTAGGTTCTTGCCTAATTTTTGCCTTTACTTTCTATCCTTGTCATTTTCTCATTTACTCTAGCATTATCCTTTAGAGACTATTTATGTATCAATTTGATCTGACTAGTCAACAAAGATATTATTAATCGTGCTAACCTTTTCTATACCAGTTTCAAACGAGCTCAAGATTTGATTCATAACAGAAATTGCATCAAAGTTCTAGTCATCAATGTTATATTGGTTAACTTATTATCAATCTCATCATTGGCCCACAAATAATATGAACTACAACAATGCTGGACTTATACAAACACAATATTTAACTAACTAATTTTTTTTTATTTTTTTTAGATAACAAAATGCACTATTTACAAAACTACAACAATGCAAAGACAAAAATAACCTAAAATACTATGTACGCACCTAAGCTATCATTCAATGCTTCCTAAATTACTATGCAACATTGAAATGAAATTAAAATAACAAAATGCAAACCTAAGTACTACATATGCATGCAAACATGAATTTAAATCCCTCAAACTTAAGTAATACAATGTCCTCATTGGATGAATAATCAAAATAAGTACGTGAGCACTTCCCTGTTATCGCTTAAGTCTGAGGAGGTGGTTGTTGCTCTTTTTCGTCTGAATCACTCGGTGGAAACCTCGACATTGGCATGGGCTACTGATATGGAAATTGGGCCGCCGGGTTGAAGCTTTGAAGGGTTGTGTTGAGTGCGGCGAAAGATGCGTTCATAGCATCAAACATGTGATCTTGCCTCATTGCTAATCGTTGCATTTCCCAACGTGCTGCTTTGTTGTGCTCATTCATTTGATTTTGGAAATCAAAGAACTGAGGACTGGAGATTACCTCGGTCTGTGGTACCTGCTCAGCCCCTTTATCGTCCATAGCTTTATCATCATCCTCCGATGCCTCTGTAGCATCAACTTCATCTTCTGAAGCCAACGGAAAAATAAAGCCCAAACCACACGGATGTGAATCGCCTCCTGCCCATACAGAATACCGCGCTATCATTCTAGAATCAAGCAACATGAGCTGCATTTGTGTGGGCTCATCTTCAGACCATCTCACCTCTGCATTGTGACACAACCCACATATGAGTGCTGGGTGTGGCAAGCCGCCCGAAAAATTTCCACGTAAACACCGGCGGATGGAGAAATAGATAATGGCCCCGACGTCAATAATGAAATCTTGCACAATTACGTACAACAATAACGCCTTCTCTTTGGTCACGTCTGAGGTGTGTTGAGACGGAAGTAGTTTAGCGCATAGGAATGCGTACCAGATTTTTCCATACCGACTGAGGTCCTTGCTATGGAACATTGTGCCTCCCTTCTGACCTTTGATCGAAGATGTTCTCGGCTTTGTCATCTCCTTGATTAATTCATCATAATCTGGATTAAAATCTCGTAGATGAGCATATTGGCAGTGGCGAGGTACCCGCAGTTGATAGTAGGTGTTGATTGCATCGGCACTGAACAAAACCAAACGACCCCTCACAAACGCGTTGAGTGGAGCTTTATCCTCAACATTTGCATAAAATTCTTTGACAATGTTGACCACAGCGGGTTTCGGCTCTTCAGTGAATTTTGTCCACCCCTTTTGATAAATTTGAGGCATCATCTCCCCATCACTAGGATTCGGTGCCAATCCCCCTACTGGTATAAGGGCTTTGGTGAGCATGTAATCATACCGGTCGGTAGAGGCGACACTCACGAATTTTTGACGATCGAAGGTTCGGGTTGGTTGAGATGGCCTTGAACTCTCTCCCCTTTGGCGTTTCGATGTTGGTTGTGAAGCCATGGTCTCTCTCTATTGCTTAACTTGCCTTAGCTCTCCCCCAAACTCTTCAATTTGATCCTCTCTAGCTCTCAAGTAACCTCTAGGAATGGCAACTTCAGTTTATGTGAGAAATGGTGATAGGAGATGTGGTAATATATAGAGGTGGTAGAATGAATTCTATTAGTGGACTGAAGAGGTGGGGGAATCAATGGAGTTAATGAAGTAGTGGGAAGTAGAAGTGGTGGTAGTGGGTGGTGGTTATGGGAGATTTAATTGAGGTAGTGGGGTATTGGTCATGGGAAGAGACTACATAACTTCCGCATCAGTCTGTTGAATTTCAGGACCCCCGCCCCGGCGTAGGAATTTGAGGACCACCTTGGCATCGTTGGATGGTAGTGGTGTAGCTTCAACCCACTTCGATACGTAATCCACTGCGAGTAGAATATACTGATTGTTCAAAGACAAAGGAAATGGGCCCATGAAATCGATACCCCATACATCAAAAATTTCTACTTCAAGAATCGTTTGTAAAGGCATCTCATTCCGTTTCGAAATGTTGCCCACCCTTTGACACCTATCGCATTGTTTGACAAAATGGTGGGCATCCTTAAATAATGTGGGCCAATAGAATCCAAACATAGCACCTTCTTTCTTTGTCCTTTCGCTACCATAATTCCCGCCATATGCCGATGAATGGCATTCATGCATAATGTTCTTTACTTCACTATAGGGGACGCACCGTCTAATAATTTTGTCGGCGCACTGCTTGAATAAATACGGTTCATCCCACATGTACCATTTTACATCATGAAGAAACTTCTTTTTTTGTTGTCTTATGAGTTCAGGTGGTAGAATGTTGCTCACAAGAAAATTTGCATAATCCCCATACCATGAAATCTCTTCAGAAATCCCAAACAGTTGCTCATCTGGGAATGATTCATTAATTTCACATCTGTTTTCTTTCGCTTTCCCTTGGTTTTCCAGCCAAGACAAGTGATCGGCTACTTGATTCTCCGTCCCCTTTCTATCCTTTATTTCTAAGTCAAACTCTTGATGTAGGAGAATCCATCGGATAAGGCATGGTTTAGCATCCATTTTCACTATTAGGTACTGAATCGCCGAATGGTGTGTGTAAACTATCACCTTAGTCCCAATCAAGTATGCCCGGAATTTGTCAAACGTATACACCACTACAAGAAATTCCTTTTCTGTGGTTGTGTAATTCATTTGAGTCTCTGTGAGTATTTTGCTTGCATAGTATATGGCGTGAAACACCTTGTCTCTTCGTTGGCCCAACACAGCCCCAACCGCATAGTCACTCGCATCGCACATTAGCTCGAATGGCATGTTCTAATTTGGTGCGACGATCACGGGGGCTATAATCAATTTCTTTTTCAATAATTCAAACGCTAACTTGCATTCCTCATCAAAACTGAAAGTAGCATCCTTCTCTAAAAGACTGCATAGAGGTTTTGCAATTTTAGAGAAGTCCTTTATGAACCTCCTGTAGAACCCAGCATGTCCCAGAAAACTCCTAATACCCTTAACTGAGCTCGGTGGAGGCTGTTTCTCGATTGTTTCCAGCTTTGCATTGTCAACCTCCAATCCTTGAGCCGAAACCTTATGGCCCAAAATTATGCCTTCTTCAACCATGAAGTGGCATTTTTCCCAATTGAGTATGAGGTTCGTATCCTTACATCGCTGCAACACCATGACCAGATTCACTAGGCAAGTATCAAAGTTATCCCCATTGACCGAAAAGTCGTCCATGAAGACTTCAACATTTTTCTCCACCATATCTGAAAAGATGGCCATCATACACCGTTGGAAGGTTACAGGTGCAGTGCATAACCCGAATGACATCCTCCTGATTGCAAATGTGACGTAAGGGCACGTAAATGTCGTCTTTTCTTGATCCTCTGGAGCAATGACTATCTGGTTATAGCCCAAGTACCCATCCAATAAATAGTAATATTCATGTCCCGCCAATCTATCCAACATTTGATCAATAAAGGGCAGCGGGAAATGTTCTTTTCGGGTTGCCTTATTCAATTTTCAATAATCCATGCAAACCCTCCAAATCATCCTTTATTACTAGTCGGTATTAACTCGTTGTCCTCATTACGCACTCTGATCATTCCTCCTTTTTACGACGCCTTTGGACCGGACTAACCCACTTACTGTCGAAAATCGGGTAGATGATACCGGCATCCAACCACTTCAAAATTTCCTTCTTCACAACTTCCTTCATAATAGGGTTAAGTCGCCGTTGTTGCTCCACCGTTGGTTTTGCCTCATATTCCATCAGAATTTTGTGCATGCAAAATGAAGGGCTAATTCCCTTTATATCCGTAATCGTCCATCCAATCGCTAATTTGTTTTCCCTAAGCACCCTCAGCAACTTTTCTTCCTGCAAGTCGTTAAGTGCAGCTAAAATAATAATAGGTAAATAATTTGAATTGCCTAAATACGCATACCTTAGGTGTTTAGGGAGTGGCTTAAGTTACAACTTTGGTGGCTCTTCTAATGACGGTTTTAGTTTTTCTGCGGCTATTTCCTCCATGTGCAATGGTTCAAACGGTGTTCTGAATCGGCTAACTCGTGGCAATGAATCTTACATTTGTAAGTAGTCCACAAATTTTGGATTGTCAAACTCTTCATTCCCCAATAAAGTTATTTCTAACGGATCATTGACCAAACCCTTGCTCATATCTTCACTGATGATTTGCTCAATTAAATCCATCCGAAAACATTCTTCCTCATCCGTAGGGAATTTCATGGCCTTAAACACATTAAATTTGATTTCTTGATCTTGGACCCTCATAGTGAGTTCTCCTTTTTGTACATCTATGAGTGTCTACAAGTAACAAGAAAGGTCTCCCCAGGATAATCGGGATATTCTTGTCCTCCTCAAAATCTAGAATAATAAAATCTGCGGGAAATATAAATTTATCCACCTTAACCAAAATGTCCTCTACTATGCCTCTCAGATATGTGAGTGACCTATCCGCTTAGCGCGCAATGAAATATTAAGTAGGCTTTGGTGCGGGAAAACCCAATTTTGTGTATTATGATGACAATGGCATAAGGTTCACACTCGCCCCAAATCACATAAACATTTGTTAAAAGACATGTTCCGATCGTGCTTGGGATAGTGAAACTCCCGGGTCCTTGAGTTTTGGTGGTAATTTTCTTTGTAATAACCTTTGCACTACACTCCTCTATTAGTGCAACTGTCTCAAAGTCTTCCCATTTCTTCTTCCTTGACAGAATTCCTTTCATGAATTTTGCATAACTGGGCATTTTCTCTAGGGCTTCTGCAAATGGAATGTTAATCTGGAGTTTCTTGAATACTTCCAAAAACTTTGCGAATTGCTTATCTAATTTCTGTTTTTAGACCCTCTGCTGAAATGGTGGTGGTGGATAAACAATTGGCTTATTGTTTAACTTTGTTTCCTCACTCTGCTTATCCTCACCCTTGTTTCCTTCAACCACATTACAATCATCAACTTTTTCCTCCGGAGTCGCTGAATTTTCTGCATTATCACCCACAAGATGTTTTCCACTCCTCAATATAATTGCCTGACACTGTTCATTGTTACCCTTCGGATTCCTCTCTGTATCTCTTGTGGCCTGTTATTTAGTGCTTAGGAAATTTGCCCCATCTGATTTTCCAAGTTCTTGATGGCTATTGCTTGATTTTTCATCGTTGCCTCATTACTAGTTATGTACTTCGACACCACTTCCTCGAAATCTGATTTCCTTTCCTGATGTTGAACCGGTTGTTGGTGATTTTGAAAACCTGGTGGATATGACTGTCGTGGAGCTTGATGTTGCTGATTATTGCTCCACGAGAAATTCGAATGATTCTTATTCCCTTGATTATGCGTGATACGATATGTATTACGTGGAATTACATTATAGTTGCCCTAAACCGCACGGAATCTTTGGATTAATCGTGCATTGATCCGTTGGGTGCTCTCCCGCGCACAACTCACATATAACTCCCACTTGCTGTGCTTGTTGTGAATGTACCCCTGTCATAGGATCCAACTTCTTTGAAAGTGCGAAAATTATGCTTGTATAGCTGTCACACCATCAACTTTTAACACCCCAGCTGCCTTTGCCTGTGTCATTCTAGCTGTGGGCCACTGGTAGTTATTATCTACCATGGTTTCAATCAAATCGTAAGCTTCCTCGTAACTCTTTTCCATGAATGCTCCGCCCGACGTTGCATTAATACTCGTTCTGAGATTTCCATGTAGTCCGTTGTAAAAGGTGTTCATTTGCAGCCACTTGGTCAATCCATGATGTGGGCATTTTCTGAGCAATTCTTTGTATCTCTCCCATGCCTCATATAACGACTCCCCATGTTGCTGCTCAAACATTGTTATCTCGTTCCTCATCTTTGTAGTTTTCGCTGGTGGAAGAATTTGGCGAGGAATTTCTGAGCTAGGTCTTCCCACGTAGTGATTGATCCCGGCGGTAGAGAGTGTAACCAACTTTTTGCCTTGTCCCATAAAGTGAATGGGAACAAGCGAAGTCTAATCGCATCATCTGACACCCCATTGTACCTAAAGGTGTCGCAAATCTCCAAAAAGCTGATTAGATGTTCATTCGGATCGCCATTAGCCAATCCCCCAAAATGGACTGAATTCTAAATCATTTGAATCATCCCAGGCTTGATTTCAAATGTATTAACAGCTATTGCGGGCATGGTGATGCTTGACTGCAGTTCAGTCACCTTGGGTGTGGCAAAGTCCTTTAACGCTTTCTGATCTTCGGCTGCTATTTCCTCTTTTTTCTCAAATGTTTCAAATTATTGCCTCGTTTCCTTGATCCACTTACTTAACCTCTGAAACCTTTTCTATATGTTGTCCTTAAAAGGTAGCAAGTCTGGATTTTTGGATCGAGTTTGCATAAATTGCTTCAAACACCTGAAATAAGAAGAACAAAACAAAAATAAAAATGTCTGAGTAAAACTGGATTAATTAAACTGATATTGTAAAAATATTAAGATCTATACTAATTTGTTCCCCGGCAACGGCGCCAAAAACTTGTTGGATAAAATCTATATACGCACAACACGCAAGTATACGTGGTCAACAAGTAATAAAGTGATGAGTAGAGTATCGTTCCCACAGAGAACAACTAGCAAAAATCTTAACTTACAATTACCAAATTCCTATTAATCCTAATTTTATTAAACTATTCAAATCAATGATTATAATTAAAAATTCTAAGTTAAAGAATAACCAACTACCACAAAACAATCACAAATATCAAAATCTAAAATTTCAAACAATTAATGGAGAATTAGACTTATGATTTCTCCTTAAGCTTCACTCTGATTTTAACACCTTTATTCCAATTCAATTCACTATCCCACTCTATTAATCAAGAACACGAATGTAGTATTAGCCACCTCTCGATGCACTAATACCAGTATTAACTTAAACCCACAATTAAGATAGAAACA
The DNA here is from genome assembly GCA_020205615.1 of Panax quinquefolius. Classification (NCBI taxonomy): domain Eukaryota; kingdom Viridiplantae; phylum Streptophyta; class Magnoliopsida; order Apiales; family Araliaceae; genus Panax; species Panax quinquefolius. The sequence continues at coordinate 60,570,062 of CM035155.1, forward strand.
AGTTAAACACCTTAATCAACTAACTCACTATATCTTTATGTGAATTACAATTAAAGAAGGTTTAAGATTAAGTTCTCTATCCGATTACATGCGATGTCAAGCATATCTCTACCTTAACATTCATCAAGATTCTGCTATTCACAAAATTCATGAACACATGCTATATTAACTAAGTATAGATTTGAATATCCTCTCTTGATTCCATACAAATCCACAAAGAAGTGTTGATCAAGAAATTCATAAATTCAAGCTCAAATTAATATAGATAAACTGGAAATAGATTATTAAATTGGAATTCAAAGTTACAAAATCATCGATTCTCTCAAAGATCCATCATAAGCCTAAAAAGTGAATTAGTTCATCATAAACGAAATAAACACTGAATAAATCATAGAAACCATTCTTTTAATTACAAATAATAGCCTAAGAAGAAGAATATTGAAAAACACCCGTCACGTAGCCTAAAATTGCAATCGTCTTAAAAATATCCTCAAAATACTCCTCCAATGCTTGCTAAGAAAAACTGAGATTAATCATCGTAATGTGCCTTGTGTGTTGTTGTACAATCCAATATGCTAGAAACCATGTCCAACAAGAGTTTCAACCTAAACAGAACACAACAACAGTCGACATCCCCCACCCCGGCGAGGGTGTAAGTGCTAAATAGGCTTGCCCCGGTGGGATACCTTTTTGCTAAGTCCTGATGAAGACCCCAGCCTACGTGGGTCTGCCTATTCTAAACATGCCGCCCGTGACATATGTTCTACTAAAATCTTTGCTGAACTTCATGGCTTCTTCCAATTTTGCTCCAATTGACTCCAAATCATCCCAATTAACTCCAAATATACTCTAAATGCCACAACAACCATCCTACACATGAAATAACATACAACAAGTAAAAACAAACATGAACACAAGAAATTAGCAACAAATAAGCATGAAATGGACACTGATTCGCATATATAAAATCCACTTATCAGTCGTCCCTCTCATTGATCGGCCTACTAAAAGTCAGAGCTGGTGTTTATATCGAAGCAGATGACATCGTCATAAAGGGCGTGAGAATATCTGTGTACAGATCTCCGAATTCGTCATCCTCTTCCATGTGAGAAAGCATTTTAGAGAGAGAATGTGAACTTTTGTAAATAAAGGGAGGGAGCATTAATTGGGGAGTACGTCTTTGAGGGAGGTGGTTAGCATAAATTTTATTTTGGAGGAAGTTGGTTAATTGACCAATAGAATACTGACACGCAGGTAAAATTGTATATGTGTCAGTATTCTATTGGCCAATTGACCAACTTATCAAAAAAATAACTTCATGCTAACCGGATCCGTCTTTGAGGTTTGTGATTGTACGATGATTTTGAAAGTAGTATGCACACAAGCCAATCATGTTTGATGATAAATCATATACTTTGTAACAATCGTATTCATTTATTAATAAAAAGTATTAATTTATTAAGGCTTTTAATTATCTACATGATGCTGTTTTATAATATGTGATAAACCCATAGTTTTAAGCAATGCTTTTAGAATAATGATGATGATCATTCTAATGAGATCTAAATTCTTAGAAAGCTTAAAACTAAAATAGTTCCCAATCATTGGATTACTAAATTGGGGATTAGTGAATCAGGATAGATTGGTACATCGTTGCTTGCTCATTGGATGAGGATGATTGATCTCATGATCATTTGTGTGGAGACACTAAAAGCAAGTATGTAGGTGCTTATTAGAGAATAAGTTCTTTGAGCATTGGCTCACTAAGGAATACCTAATGGAGTTTTACTTGCTGTCGATAGGAATTCTGTAGTGATAGTAGTCAAGTGATCCTTGGACTTGAGATCATCATAGTATCTTGTGTATGATGAATTATACTTTGACTTATTCCTTAAGACCCTTAGGGTATATCAAAGGGTATGCTTGGGTATAATAAGTTGTACATGGAGATAATGTATGATCGATAAAGAATCTACCACTTCTAATAAAAGAAGAGAAATGTCTATGTGATTCGAAAATGACAACCCAGTAGTCCTTGGCAAAGGAGAATGAAATTAGAAAGGAGTTTCTAATTTGCATTATTTGAGTTGTGCATTTAAGGATCGAAATACATATAATTAAATAAAATAAGACTTGTGGTAATTTCATATCTTATATTTAATTGGGACATTGTATGGTGGAATGATTGAATTATACGGTAACTATTTACTTAAAGGTTCTTTAATGATTAATGTTGAAATCTATATTATCTAGAAAGTCGTTGATCATTAGGGAGGCTTATCCTATTGTAGAATAAATATTATTTATTTAAATAAATTAATTGTTTAATTTATTTATTTAAATAAGATTAGAATTATTCTAATTGATTTATTCACAACCTAGGTTTAATATGGAGAACCTAAAGGGTCACACCATAAAAGGAAGAATAATTATTTAAGAAGTTAATGGCATAATCGTAATAATATGTTAAGTATATTTAATTTAATCTATGGTGATAGAATAAATTAAATAGCTTAATATTATTATTTAATATTTTAGAAATATTAAATATAAATTAATAAGAGGAGTCTTATTAATATTATTACAATTATTATTATTTTAATTTCTAAAAGAGTTTAGGAATTAATTTAATATAAGTACTCTCATTTATTCTAATAGGATTAGGAGGAAAATTAGTTAAAGGAGTTTAATTAATTATCCTAATAAGATTAGGAGCCCATTTAATTAAAAGAGTTTAATTAGATAATACCTTATTTTATTAAATAAGGTTACCTAATATCTTTATAAGAGAGTCTTATATCGGATATTGATTTTCATACATCTACATAATTCGATTGGTTGGAGAGTATCTTTTTTCTATAGAGATAGAAAAACTAGGGTTTAGCCAAATACCCTTCTTCTTGAATCTTTATTTTTCCTTGGTGGATCACCTCTAGAGGCCAAACATATGGGTGGCTAACGTTGATCGAAAGGAAGGAACCAAACCCGGTGGATTGAGTTGAGCGAAAGGATTTGGAGGTGAACTTGTACGAGGAAGCTCGATCTTCAAGGGTATGATTTTATTCTTTATCTTTTCGTTTAATTAATAATTATGCATAAAGGGTGATCAAGGGTATATGGTTTGTAAAATTTTTAAACTACGATTTTTCACGTTTCGCACTTTTATGCAATTTGATTGCGTTCTTGAATATTACAAACCTAACAGTGGCATCAGAGCCAAACCTTTATGCGAATTATTAATTGTTTTAAATTTGATATGTATATTGATATGTGTTTAGAACAGTTTAATTGGGCATAATTTTTGTTGTATAAAATAAAATAAAATAAAAAAAACGCAAATTTTTTTTTTCTTGATTGCGTGGCCAAGTGAATAAAAAAGGTAGCAGGCCACGTTCATGAAAAGGAAGCAGGAGCTCATGTTGCACGGATTTCAAGAGAATCATGTAGGTAATTGTTGCCCACGTTTTTTTTTGTTTGTTTTGTTAACTAATTTTTTGATTCATTAAAGTATATATATATATATATATATATTACATACTGGTTAACAAATAAAAAAAAAATCACGTGAAAGCGAAATCATTTGAATCAACATTGTACACGGAAATCAAGAATCGGGGATATATATATATATGTATGATATATATATATATCCGGTTTTATTATATATATATATATATAATAACGGTTTGATTATTATTATTATTATTATATATATATAATTTCATTTATTTTATAATTAAGATAAAAAGTTTATTTTAATTTTAAAATAAAAGATTTATTTTAATATTAAAATAAAAGGGTTTATTTTAATATTAAAATTAAATTTCATGCTAACTAATTAGAGTTGGAATTGGATTCCATGATAACTAATTGGAGTTGAAATTGGATTCTTAAATAAAGGAGTTTATTTAGATATGAAATAAGATTTCATATTATTCAAAATAAAAGAGTTTATTTGTGAATAGGAAAAAAGAATCCATGTTTCCTTAAATAAAGGAGTTTATTTAGATATGAAATAAGATTTCATATTATTCAAAATAAAGGAGTTTATTTATGAATAGGAAAAGAATTAAGTGTTTCCTTTCATAAGATAAAAGAGTTTTTTTTTACATGGAATTGGATTCATAATTAATTAAAATAAAGGAGTTTATTTTGATTAAAGATTTTGATTAAAATAAAATAGTTTATTTTATTCAAAATTGGATAAATTAAAATAAAATAGTTTTATTTTGATTTAAATTTGGATTAAAATAAAGGAGTTTATTTTGATTCAAAAATAGATTTTATACTAACTAAAGTTGCCCATTAAATGATATCAATATATATATTAAATGTTTATTATTCATAAGATGAATGTTATTTATTGATGCATATGATGATGTGTATGATAATAAATGGGATTGATTATGGACTATTGACCCGATGTGATTGGATTTTAGTTTAGTTGGATGCATGAATGTATGGGTTTTATTAAATGGGGTCTGCGTACCTCGTCTTCTCTAATTTTTCTTAATGTAAATTCTATATTCCCCTCTATGTACTTCCCTTGATTTAGCGATCAAAGTTTCTATTTATTTTAAATAGTTTTGTAATAGGAATAGTTAGAATTATTTTGAAGAATTGGAGATCAAGGGACAAGAAGCGCTTGAAGACCCAGTTTGTAATGGAGCAGGGTTTAAATGTAATAGTTATATTTAAATGTTATTTCTTGCACCCCTAGGGTTTGACCTTTTGGTTCACTTGGTGGCTCTAGTGAACCAAACTAGAATAAAAGTCCATAATCAATCAAGGTAGAATATAGTATTCTATATGTGCATGCTTATACTATATATATTATATATTATGCAAACATGCTTCGCATGTTCATTAATATATGACGTATTTTTATATATATATGTAAATGCATGCGCTAAACAAGATGAGATAAATTAATAACAAACCCCTCAATTTTTATATTAAGTCTAAGCGTTCAAAGATATTTGGAATATCGAACATCGCCTTCTAGCATGATAAAATTAATAGAGTATTAAATATTTAATATGAGTTTGTTGTGTCACCACAAGGCAAGTATTAAGTATTTAAGATGTTAATTTATCACATTTGATGCTTATAAAGAAAATTGAACAATATTGTTTTGTTGTGTCACCACAAGGATGATATTTTCTTTTTGAATATATGGAGTGCTAGGTCGGACTTAACTTGGATAATTTTGATTCGGATGTGCCACCACTTGATCAAAATAATCTAAGAGAGAAAAAAGAAAAGGAGTTGCATAGTTGATGTAATTGACAAAAGTTGTCTACCTATTTATTTATATATAGTTTGTTGTGTCACCACAAGGCTATATACATTTGAAATGGGATCCTTATTCTCACTAGCAAATCTTTAATTAGATTTTGCCGAACTATATAAGTGAGGTAATATAGTTTGAAAAAAATAGTGGGAGATACCAATTTAAAATAAGACCTAATTTATTTTGGTAATTAATAAAAGAATGTATGTTAAAATGTTGTTAATTACAAATTCATTTTCTGAGAATTTTACAATGTCTAAAATTACTATCAACTGCGAAGCATATTAGATGCTAAATTAACGGGCCAAATTAAGCGGATTGGTTAAGGAATTTGAGAATAGTTCTCATGGTGAAAAGCTATCTTATGTCATAATCGCCTATCCTGCAGCATGGTTTGAGACAATGCCTCGAGGAAGACATTCTTTGCTTTTAGAAAGTGGCAAGAGATGATGCTTGCTGATTGGCTCGATGCATCATGCTCGCATATATGAGATTCTGAGCTTGTCGTCGGCATGAAACTATGGATGCTCCTACTATATTCCTGCACATCAAGTAGTTGATGGTGAGGAAAATGGGACTGATAGATATCGAGATATCTAAGGAGCTCTTAGATCTAGAATGGCGATGGCACTATAAATGCAGAGATAAAAGGTTCTTAACATAATCAATTTGATTGATCGATTAGGACAATTTGGTTTTGTCATGGATGGAGAGTTGAGCCAAGATTTGATCTTGCACTCACTCCGGACTCCTTTCACAATTGTTGTGAATTTTTTATATGAACAAGCTAGATATCGACCTGTTGATTTGCTTAACATATTGAAAATGTTGAGTCACTTTCCAACCAAGAAAGATCAAGTCTTCTTGGTAGGGGCCAAAGGATCTTACGAAAAGAAGAGCGATTCAAAGAAGGTAAATAGAAAAGGCGTAAACAAAGGATAATAAGAACAAAAAAGCGTCACGGATAGCAAAGGGTTTGCTTCCCTTGCTATAAGCATGGACCTTTGGAAAGAAAGCTGCGAGAAGCATCTTGCGAGAGGCTAACCGAAGAAGCTTAGTGAAGTTTTGGTTACAAATACAAATTTGTTCATGATTTAAAATAAATTTTTCTTTAAGTCGAGGTTCTACTTGGGTATTGGATCCAGACTTTGGTTATAATAAATATAAATTTATGAAGGGACCAAGCGAAGTAGAAAGCTAAACAAATATAAGTAATCCTATATATGGGAAATGTAGCAAAGGTTGCCATATTAGCCATAGAAACTTATAGTTTAGCAATGCCTACGAGCAAATCTATTAAGTCGATAAGTTGTTATTGTATTCGGTTCTTGTTAAAAATATTATTTCCATTTTATTGTTGGATGATAAAAATTTTTGGTATTATAATTAAGAACAATTGTTGTTCTATTTATAATAATAATGTTTTGTATAGAATGGAATATTACTTAATGGATTTTGTATACTTGACTTACGTGAAAAATATATTTTGCAAATTGAACAAACTAGTATAAGAAAAGGAGATGATCATTGAAAGAGTTGAATGTGTGTATTTCTTTGAAATACAAGTGTGAATTATTTGAAAGGTTCAAAGAATTCAAAAAGTGAAACAAATTGGCAAAGTATTAAGATTCTTTGATCGGATCGAGGAAGGAATACTTGTGCGATAAGTTTCTAGATCATCTCAAATAGTTTTCTCATAATGGACGCCTCTCGATACATAATAATTGATTGATGTATACGAAAGGAAAAATTGTACCTATTTGAACATGAGTGCGATCCATAATGATTTTTCTGAGCATTCCGGTATCCTTACAGGGTCATGTCCTAGAAATGGTTGCATATCTACGAAAAGGTAACCTCTAAATCCGCCCCAAGACTCCATAAAAGTTATGGACGGGGAGGATTCCTAATCTTAAGTATGTTAAGATAAGGGGTTGTCAACTTATGTGAAAGCGGTTTCAAAAGATAAGCTTGGGACAAGATTTGACAAATCTGATTTGTGGGACATCCTAAAGTAAGTTTAGGGTAAATGTTCTATGATCCTACTTAGCAAAAGGTGTTTATTGCGAAAAACATTGCTTCCTTACAAGATAAAGGTGTTTATCATTGAAAGGGCTAGTGGGAGGATAATAGATCTTGAAGAGTTCAAGAACCACAAAATACTATAAGTCAAATAAGAGGAACCTGTAGATAGACCTATTATACCACAACTGAATCGTAAATCTAGAATAGTCTTAGAAGATACAGGAGGTATGGATTCATCATAGATGATGATGATGAGGTACACATCATAGAAGATGTTGATCCGATTACATACGATGAGGTAAGTGTTGTAGACACTCAGAGAAATGGATTGAAGCAAGTTTCTCAAATATGGAACATTCGTTTTGATGAGGCAATCAAAAGAGTTTGATTTTATCAAAAATAAGAATGAACCTAGTGTATACAAAAGGGTCAGTGGGAGCATCGTGACATTCCTAGTACTATATATTGATATACTACGGATAAGGAATGACATATTAATGCTACAATCAGTAAAGATAAAGTTATCTAAACATTCCTCCATGAATGATTTGGGAAGAGTATCTTAATTGGGGATATAAATCTATATAGATAGCTTTAAGAGGATGCTCGACTTAACCCAAGGAACGTATATTCATTTGATGCTAAAGTCATTTAGCATGGCAAACTCCAAGAGTTGTCTCATGTCGATGAGCTATGGAGTGTATCTCTCTTAATAGTCCCCATAGACTCCTGAAAAGAGAGGCCGCATGAATGACAATCATGTATGCAATGAAATATACGAGACACGATGTTGATCGGTCATAATGCGGAGAAGTTCACTATGAGTCGGTGAAAAACATCTTAAAGTTCTTAAGCGGCACTAAGGATGTGAGCATCATGGTGGGTCTAAATTAAAACTAGAGGGCTTATGAGACTCAAGTTTTTGAGACGAGACCAAAGGCGACGAAAAATCCACTTTAAGGTAAAGCGTTATCTTGAGCAGTGGTGCGAGTGAATTGGAAAGGTTCCAAAACAATGAAAGAGTTCTTTGGTTTAGTGATAAAGACAAAGTATATAGCTATAAATGAAGGCTATGCAAGTTGATTGTTTGGATTAAAAGTTCATTCTGAGAACTAGGAATAGTTCTAAGTCTCATCTTGGATCTAAACATGTGTTGTGGCACTTTCATTTGATTATTAGAATCATTGAAGATGGGAAATCACTATAGAGATAGTGGACTCTCATGAACAACATTACATATCCATTAACTAAAGCTTATCAGCAGCGGGATAATCGTCACTTAGAGAAGAAGAGTATAAGATACCATGACGATTGGCTTTAGTGCAAGTGGGAGATTGAAAGTAGTATGCACACAACCCGATCATGTTTGATGATAAAGCGTATACTTTGTAACAATCTTATTCATTTATTAATAAAAAGTATTAATTTATTAAAGGCTTTTAATTATCTACATGATCTTTGTTTTATAATATGTGATAAACCCGTAGTTTTAAGCAATGCTTTTAGAATAATGATGATGATCATTCTAATGAGATCTAAATTCTTAGAAAGCTTAAAACTAAAATAGTTCCCAATCATTGGATTACTAAATTGGGGATTAGTGAATCCAGGATAGATTGGTACATCGTTAACTTGCTCATTGGATGAGGATGATTGATCTCATGATCATTTGTGTGGAACACTAAAAGCAAGTATGTAGGTGCTTATTAGAGAATAAGTTTTCTTTGAGCATTGGCTCGCTAAGGAATACCTAATGGAGTTTTACTTGCTGTCGATAGGAATTCTGTAGTGATAGTAGTCAAGTGATCCTTGGACTTGAGATCATCATAGTATCTTGTGTATGATGAATTATACTTTGACTTATTCCTTAAGACCCTTAGGGTATATCAAAGGTATGCTTGGGTATAATAAGTTGTACATGGAGATAATGTATGATCGATAAAGAATCTACCACTTCTAATAAAAAGAGAAATGTCTATGTGATTCGATAAATGACAACCCAGTAGTCCTTGGCGGCGAGAATGAAATTAGAAAGGAGTTTCTAATTTGCATTATTTGGAGTATGTAGACCCCAAATTATTAATAAATGAAATTTATTTTCCTCTATTTATTATTTTGAAATAGTAAGGGTTGATTTGATTAATGTGGATAGTTATGGGTAAAATCATGAAATATTTGAATAAGCAAGTGGTTATAAAATATTCATTATTGTCGGGGAATATTCGTTTGGTCGTGGAATATTAAATCTTGTCGGGGAATATTAAATGCAATGGACGGCTTGTGGATCTTTTTTGTGCCCCCATGTGAAGCGATTGGATGAAGAAAGCGAGCAAATATAAGTTGTTTATAAATAACAGGCGTAGTTATTCAGATTATCTTGTTGGAATACCGTTGGTTAAAACACACTAATCTGGCGTTGTTGAGCGATGCTTTACGGTATTGCACCAATTATTGATTCTTACGTGAAGGCACTACTCGATAATTATTACGATAATTCTTATTCGATATTTTATTTTATTGATTGATAATTCTTTGCGTTGATATTTTATATTCTTTGTTGTTTTGATAAATTGTCATTTACGATTATTTTCCATTATCGAGACAATAATTCATATTATCTGAATAATATTATTAGATAACATTATTGGCGATGTCTAGAAAGTTACATCTAAGGAGAGGTTTGGTCACACTAATTGCGGCGCTTGATGAGAGAGATCCTTATTGGAAAGCCCCCTCTTTCACAGGAGCGGCTTTGGTTGCGATCTTGTGATTCTGTAATATTATTTGTGAATAATTAATTATTGATTTATATGATGAGAAAATATTGATTTTATGTGGATATAGATGGAGAAAATTTTAATGTGACAATTGTTGAAAATTAATATTTTATCTTTTACGATAAAATAATTCATTTAAATATATTATTTTAATAATATATTAATGGTGATATTTTATAATGAATATGGGATATATGAGTATATGAGGAGGAAGAGTATTTTTGTTGCATTAAATGTTTAAACATGTTTTGTGTGTTGGTGGACCCATTTCTTGGTAGAAATTTGATTATAGCTTGTAAAATCAATAGTTTGTGGATTTCGGTTAATTTACATTTGGAATTTGGAAAAACTTTCTTCTGCAAAGTTGTAGAGAATTGAATTTCCTATAAAAAGTCGCATGAGATTTGAATTTTTCTGATAAAAGGCTATTTATTATGAATTATTGAAGTTTAGGAGTTAGAAATAATTGATTTTGGGAGTTTTAATTAATTATTTTGAGAAAAACGTTTTTGGTGAGTTTGTGAACCTCATTTAACATGTGCTATGGCTGAAATCAGATTTCAAAAGGTGGGCTAAGGAATTTTGTTTATAAATAATATTATTATATTAAATTTTCTACTTTGGTGTTACAAGCATTTTTCTATAAATAGGGTCTTAGGTTAGAATTGAAAATCACACGAAGCTGAGTTTTTTCTCTCTATATTATCGGCGTATTCTTGTGAGTATTTTGAGTATACTTTGAGTATATTGCTATCGGTGCTGAAGTTCAAGTCATAGCTTTATATCAGGTGTTTGATTTAGAAATCTTGTCTTTCGAGGTAAGGGATGTTATTTTCTTCTCAAATGATATTATTTCTTGATATCATTATCTTTGAAATATTGGTTGGAACTTTTTATCAAATTTGGAACTTTTTCATGTCGGGAGTTCTTATTCATGAGTTCTTATTCATGAGATTCTTATTCATGAGTTCTTATTCATGAGTTCTTATTATTCACGATTCTTATTCACGAGTACTATTCGTGAAGCGTGAAGATGTTTTTTGTGAAATTTCTATCTTTTGGTGTCAGATTCTTATTCACGTATACGACACTATTATTCACGTATCGACCTTATTCACGAATCTGACCTTTATTCATAGAAAAATGAAATTTCTTCTTTTTGTCAAAATATCTATTATGGATACTAGCTTTGATTGTATCCATGTTTTGATCATTCTTGAATTTTACACCACTATGATTATTTTTGAGGTATTTTTGAACATGGATAAAACAAAATACGAATCCTTAATCCTTAATCCTTGTCATTTTGTTTCCTTTGGATTCGTTTCTTTAAAATATTTTCATCATCTTCGGTCTTAAATGATGATATTATTGAATATCTTTGGCTTTGTGTAGTGCGAAGATGAATGATTTCTTGATGAATATCTTTGGCCCGTAGTGCGAAGATGAGCAGTGTTGAGATGAACATGATGGTGATTAATATCTTTGGCCGTAGTGCAAAGATGAGCAGTGTTTAGATGAACATGACCCGGTGATGAATATCTTTGGCACTGTAGTGCAAAGATGAATATTTGATTCGGATATATATTGATTGATGTTACGGGGATAAAATATCGACGATGAACTTTTAAATTCATATATAGAAGATAGTAGTTTGCATTCTCTACTTAACTCTTCTAATGAATTATTATATTTTAAATTGCGAATATTGATTTAAAATTTGTTGTCTATTGTATTCTATTAGATTTTTCCTGTTGAAGACTAACGATAATTTGTTGTATATTATCTTAGTCGTAATATTCTTTCTTGGGCTAGTTGAGCTCACCCTTTTCCTTGTTGTTCCATTTTTCTTCTCGGGAGGCGAGAATGTAGCGAGTCTTAGTCGGGGTATGGAATGAAGGTTCTAGAGAGAGTTGTTTAGTAGTCCTCACCATTTTGTAAAATAATGTATCAATAATTATGATGGGGATTTATTTGCGTGTGGATATTATCTAGATGGCAATATCGTATTTAAACTCACGGTTATATGTTGTATGTTGTAATAATAAAGTTGTAGTTATTTACGTACCATGTATTTGGCGACTTCGAGAATGGGTTGGATGGAATGGACCTATTTTGGGGCGTCGCGGTTGGTATCGAGCTTAGGGATATGATCTCTGGCGGAGATCGGGGAATAGAACTAGGAGGGAGGCGAGTAAATCCTTAGCTAGTGTGTCTACTAAGCTTATTTGTTAGTTGGTTCGGTATATAGGGATATTATGTGATATATTGATTTCCTTAATTAACCCTTGTTTTATGGCGGTATTTGAGAATGTCATTTGAGAATATTAATGATGGGTAGTAAATGAGCCAGTGGAGATGCTGTCTTACCAGCGAGGAGAAGCGTCTGCAGTGGCAATGTACCTCTGTGAACAACACCCTTTGAAGCGAGATGATGAGCGAGGGGATGTTTAGAAGCTTTTTGTAGTTCATGCAAAATCAGACGAGGAGACTTCGTGTTCAAAATCTGAGGGAGAAATGATAGCAATTCACGGGTGGTGTCACGGCCAAGCAGTTCAAAGAAGTTGGGACCACGAATTTGCAGGAAAGCGGATCCGATTAAAGGCGGAGGCGTGGGTGAAACAAATTACCAAGATATTCGATGTCTTGGGATATGCGGAGGAGAAAGTTCCATTCGCTACTTTTATGTTAAAGTGGCGAAATGATTCTTGGTGGGAATCGTGAAGCGTACCCATCGGTACTTTTCGGCATGTCGTGGGAGGCGTTTGAAGCAGTTCAATGACAAGTACTTCCACGAAAGTATTCGTCGTATGAAGGAAGTGGAGTTTATTAAATTTGGGCGAGAATAACATGGCGGTGTGTCGATGCGGCGAAGTTAGCGGAGTTATCGAGTTTGCACCTCATTTGGTGGAGAATGAGGAGCGTATGTAGCGGATGTTTACGAGAGGTTTGAAACCGGCGTCGTCGATATCTCATTTCTCATAAATTTTCTCTCTATTGAGGATGTTGTCAGCGAGGCTCGGTTGTTAGGCGAGATACGAAATACGTTCAATGAGGGACCATAACGAGGATCATCTAGAAGATAGCGATCATCGAATAACGATAAACCGGCGGAGAAAGAAGAATACGGACAAAAGCGGTAACCACTACTGGTGGTAATCGTGGCCGTGAAAATAGAAAAAGCGAGTCGGGAGGAGATTTTAAAGAGGAGATTTAACAACGACCATGTGAAGGCGTCGGCGCTTGATGGCAAGCTGGTTCCAAGGAGGAGAAAGACCACCGGTCGTATATTACAAATCACGGGAAAGAGGACATATCATTAAGCGCCCCTGACAGTTTAAGGTATGCTATAATTGTGGAAAAAGAAGGACATATCGCTCGAGTTATGCGATATCGAAACCAGATCCAGCGGGAATGGTGACTCGAAAAGGATGTCCCGGAAAAGTCAAAGTCAGCGGTTCACGGAAGGCGTTTTGTCGTGGCCGGTCAAAATCGAGGAACGAGCGAAGTTAGCGCGGGTTAGTTAATTATAAATTCTTGCGAAGTTTATACCTTACTGAATCTGGGGTTCTACCCATTCTTTTATCTCTCTCTTGCTTGCGCTCAGCGTTTGAACTTGACTACGGAGAAATTAGACTTTGACCTATTTATGGAGACTCAGTTAGGAGAAACTTTCATTACATCAGTTGTTTAGAAATCTTGCTTGATTCGAGGTTGGCACTATCACATTACTGTTAACCTTATTTCTATAGAGATATTTGCTTTTGATGTGATTTTAAGGTTAACTACTCATAAATGCAGAAATTGATTACTTTTCGTAAGGTTGTTAGTTTTCATATTCTAAGCAACTTTGTTATTGAATTCAACAATCAAACCATTGTAGTCAAACATTTTCATATCAAGCCATGAAGTCATTCGTTTATTACGGATGTCGAGTTTTCTTAGTCCGTGTTATGGATTTGAATAAAGACACGTCGATTTGAATAATATTCTGTTGTTATTGATTTTTTCTGGCGTATTTCTGAAGAATTTCTTGGCTTACTCTGAAAAAAGCGATATTAAATTTTGTATCGACTTTGAACCGGTACAAAACTCATTTCTAAAATCTCATATCGAATGGCTCTATTGAACTTGGGAGTTAAAAATTCAACTATAAATTTGGTACTGAGCCTTTATCTGGTGACTTCCTTTGTGGAATGCTGCAGAAGCCGGACTCTCGTAGGGGACACCATATTAGATGCGATAGTAAAGCGATAGGTGTCATTGTAGCGTCTTATCAAGGTTGGGATATGAGTCGCGAGTTGAGAACAACCTAAGTCGGTAATCGAAATCGTAGCTTTTGAAGGCTTAGTTGGTTATTATCGGAGATTCGTTGAAGGATATTCTCGAATCGCTATTCCATTACTTAGCGGTGACTCGTAGAGATACAAAATTGAATGGAGCGAGGAATGTGGGAAGAGCTTGAAGAACTCGAGAGGAGACTCATTTAAGCACGTGTTACGACCATGCCATCTGAAAAGCGAGCGTGGTAGGCGGCGTGTTGAGTAGAAGAAGATATATACAAATCTGAGTACGATATTGTCAAAGACTCATTTCAGTATAATTTACAAATAATAGAGATGGAGATGAAAACTCTAGGTACCCGCGTGATGATATCTGAGTATAATCGACTTTAATCGATAAAGTTAAAGGCATTCGAGACTACACTGGGTGATGAATTTGAAGAAGGAGGAGGTCGAAGTTGTTATTTCAAAAGCGAGAATCGGTGAGGTGAGAAAGCTCGAACCTTGATTTATTAATCCATTTGAAATTCTCGATCGAATAGGGCTGTGGCCTATAGACTCGTTTCTACGTAAGTATGTGGCGTGTTCATGCGTTTTTCACGTGTCGATGTTACGTAAATATGTGGACGACCGAACCACGTCGTTGAGTTAGAAGCCGGACGAGATAGCCAGAAGACTTAACGTCACGAGGAGGTACTGTCAAGATCTTGGATAGGAAAGAACATGTCCTATGTCTGGGGTTATACCACAAGTTAAAGTTTTGTGGAGAAACCATCTTTATTGAGGAAATGACACGGGAGTTGGAAGCGGAAATGAAAGCGAGGTATTCTCATCTTTTGAAACACCAGTCGTCACGTCGATTTCGAGGATGAAATTTCATAAGGAGGGAGGTTGTAAGACCCCAAATTATTAATAAATGAAATTTATTTTCCTCTATTTATTATTTTGAAATAGTAAGGGTTGATTTGATTAATGTGGATAGTTATGGGTAAAATCATAAATATATTTGAATAAGCAAGTGGTTATAAAATATTCATTATTGTCGGGGAATATTCGTTTGGTCGTGGAATATTAAATCTTTGTCGGGGAATATTAAATGCTGACGGCCTTGATCTTTTATGGGCCCCATGCGGAAAGCGATTGGATGAAGAAAGCGACAAATATAAGTTGTTTATAAATAACGGCGTAGTTATTACAGATTATCTTGTTGGAATACCGGTGGTTAAAACACACTAATCTGGCGTTGTTGAGCGGTAGCACATGTATTGCACCAATTATTGATTCTTACGTGAAGGCACTACTCGATAATTATTACGGTAATTCTTATTTCGATATTTTATTTTATTGATTCAATAATTCTTTGCGTTGATATTTTATATTCTTTGTTGTTTGATAAATTGTCATTTACGGTATTTTCCATTATCGAGCAATAATTCATATTATCTGAATAATATTATTAGATAACATTATTAGCGATGTCTAGAAAGTTACATCTAAGGAGAGGTTTGGTCACTAATTGCTTGGCGCCCGATAAGGAGAGATCCTTATTGGAAGCCCCCTCTTTCTGAGGAGCGGCACTGGTTGCCGATCTTGTGATTACTGTAATATTATTTGTGAATAATTAATTATTGATTTATATGATGAGGAAAATATTGATTTTATGTGGATATAGATGGAGAAAATTTTTAATGTGACAATTGTTGAAAATTAATATTTTATCTTTTACGATAAAATAATTCATTTAAATATATTATTTTAATAATATATTAATGGTGATATTTTATAATGAATATGGGATATATGAGTATATGAGGAGGAAGAGTATTTTTGTTGCATTAAATGTTTAACACATGTTTTGTGTGTTGGTGGACCCATTTCTTGGTAGAAATTTGATTATAGCTTGTAAAATCGTAGTTTGTGGATTTGGTTAATTTACATTTGGAATTTGGAAAAACTTTCTTACGCAAAGTTGTAGAGAATTGAATTTCCTATAAAAATTGTGAGATTGAAATTTTACGATAAAAGGGCTATTTATTATGAATTATTGAAGTTTTGGTTTGAAATAATTGATTTTGGGAGTTTTAATTAATTATTTTGAGAAAAGCGTTTTTGGTGAGTTTGTGAACCTCATTTAACATGTGTTATATGGCTGAAATCAGATTTCAAAAGGTGGGCTAAGGAATTTTGTTTATAAATAATATTATTATATTAAATTTTCTACTTTGTGTGTTAAGCATTTCTATAAATAGGTGCTTAGGTTAGAATTGAAAATCACACGAAGCTGAAGTTTCTCTCTCTATATTATCGGCGTATTCTTGTGAGTATTTTGAGTATACTTTGAGTATTGCTATACGGTCTGAGTTCAAGTCATGCTTATATGTGTTTCAGGTGTTTTACTAAATCTTGTCTTTCGAGGTAAGGGATGTTATTTTCTTCTCAAATGATATTATTTCTTGATATCATTATCTTTGAAATATTGGTTGAACTTTTTATCAAATTTGGAACTTTTTCATATCGAAGGTTACTATTCTTATTGAGTTCTTATTCACGAGTTCTTATTCATGAGTTCTTATTCACGAGTTCTTATTCACGATTCTTATTCACGAGTCTTATTCACGAAGCGTGAAGATGTTTTTTTGTGAAATTTCTATCTTTTGGTGTCGGATTCTTATTCACGTATCGGCCTTTATTCACGTATCTGACCTTTATTCACGAATCGGCTTTATTCATAGAAAAATGAAATTTCTTCTTTTTGTCAAAATATCTATTACGGATACTAGCTTTGATTGTATCCATGTTTTGATCATTCTTGAATTTTACACCACTATGATTATTTTTGAGGTATTTTTGAACGATTGGATAAAACAAAAACGAATCCTTAATCCTTAATCCTTGTTTTTGTTTCCTTTGGATTCGTTTTCTTTAAAATATTTTCATCATCTTGGTCTTAAATGATGATATTATGGAATATGAATATCTTTGGCAAAAGATGAATGATTTCTTGATGAATATCTTTGGCGTAGTGCAAAGATGAGCAGTGTTGAGATGAACATCTTGGTGATTAATATCTTTGGCGTAGTGCAAAGATGAGCAGTGTTTAGATGAACATGACCCGGTGATGAATATCTTTGGCACTGTAGTGCAAAGATGAATATTTGATTCGAGATATATATTGATTGATGTTACGGGGATAAAATATCGACGATGAACTTTTAAATTCATATATAGAAGATAGTAGTTTGCATTCTCTACTTAACTCTTCTAATGAATTATTATTTCATTGCGAATATTGATTTAAAATTTGTTTATATTGTATTCTATTAGATTTTTTCCTGTTGAAGACTAACGATAATTTGTTGTATATTATCTTAGTCGTAATATTCTTTCTTGGGCTAGTTGAGCTCACCCTTTTCCTTGTTGTTCCATTTTTTTTCTTCTCGGGGAGGCGAGAATGTAGCGAGTACTAGTCGGGGTATGGAATGAAGGTTCTAGAGAGAGTTGTTTAGTAGTCCTCACCATTTTTTTGTAAAATAATGTATCAATAATTATGATGGGGATTTATTTGCGTGTGGATATTATGCAGAAGATGGCAATATCGTATTTAAACTCACGATGATTTATATGTTGTAATAATAAAGTTTAGTTATTTACGTATTATGTATTTGGCATGTATTTGGCGACTCGAGAATGGGTTGGATGGAATGGACCTATTTTGGGCGTTTAGTGAACGATTACGAATCGAACCCGAACTATTTACTCATTTTACAGATTTGCGCATAATTCAGCTACTGTCATTTTGAATAATAATACAAAGGCAACGGTCATAACTAAACGAACAAACGTAATTAAGGGTGTAAATGAGTCGAATCGATGCGAATAGAAAACTGCTCGAATATGACTCAAAACGTTAAATTCATACTCAAATTTGAATTGTATTTATCGAATCACAATTGAGAATTTAAGTAGTTTGAATCTTAAACGAGTCGAGTATAACCTTACTCAAACTCTACTCATATTTTTATTCGAACTATTTTTTATGCTCAAATTTGAATCATATTATTTACGAATCCGAATCTCACTCGTATTTTCTCGAGTTAAGCCCGAACTATTTGATTCATTTACAGTCTTAGTGTGACACCCCCAAAATAGGTATACATCACCCATTCTGAGTCGACAAATACATGGTACATAAACAACTACAAATTCATTAATACAATTGTTGTACAAAAATATGACAACACATATACTGTGGATACCAACTGTGACTCTCATCCCTTTACTTGGATAGCACCTCACACTGATACCTTACAATGGTATCTTACATAAAGGTACAGTCAATAACTATTTTAGAAATTAAAATATTTGAAAAATGCTCAAAGAAACCTTCGTACATGGGAGGCCATGCATCTAAGTTATAATAGATATCATATGACTCGAGAATTATCCTTGGTTGACCCAATAGACCCCAAATAAAAAAGAGAATATTGCTATCATGTTCTTTCCAATGGTGAGTCTTCTCTTGACATATAATTATCTCCATTGTCTCCAATTGAGAATTATATTTCAACCAAACTCCAAGATTATATAGGTAGTGCTCGTAGATATAATCAACAAGTGGATGTGAACAACCCAGTCTTATGATAACACGAATTCATAGGTCATTAGACATCTTGTATGATAGTGGCAAAATACCCTTCCAAAGTTGGGTTCACCTCACCCTATTCGGTTCACCAAAATCAACGGTTAAATGACGTATAAAATATGACACAGTTATCTCAAATTCTTAATAAAATTATTTTCATACTGTTTAGGGAGAACCTCAATAGCTATAGACCAGCGTTCTATTCCCCTATTACCCCCGCTCGACCCAGCTACACTCTTATTACCTGAAAGGAATTGTGAAACAAAAGGGTGGGCACAACTAGCCCAGTAAAGAATATCATGACTAAAGATAATTAAATTATCAGTATCCTTCATCAGTAATAAATCAGAGATTTAGAACATATGGTAGAAGATAAAACTTTTCAACCATAGTTGCAGCTGAACGAGCAATCCATTAGAAGAGTCAAATAGACCATAAGGTCTATTATCTTCTCCATGTTAAAAGTCCACCAACAATGTTTTATTCCTTTAACATCAATCAACAGTTTATGTCCACAATCACGTGTATAACTCATAATCATAATTATAGTTCTAAATTCCTCTTCTCATCCAGGACGAAGATAATTTTCATCACCTGTCTTTACCTGAAACATCAAAGATCATGGTTATACCAAATCACAGTTCCTATTCATAATCATACTAATAAATTCATATTTGCACTACGGGCCAAAGATATTCATCAACAGTTCATCTTTACACTACAGGCAAAAGATATTCAACAACAGGACATCTTTGCACTACGGGCCAAAGGTATTCATCGACAGTTCATCTTTGCACTACAGGCCAAAGATATTTAATAATAGGTCATCTTTGCACTACGGGCCAAAGATATTCAACAACAGGTCATCTTTGCATTACGGGCCAAAGATATTAATATCTTAAAGAAATATATAATCATTTCAGAATTTTTATAAACAATAATTATAACCATGTTGATCAATTTACCTTTGCACTTAAGCTAAAGATAATCGTTTATAAATTCAATAGTCAGGATCATACCAGTCAACAATTCATCTTTGCACTACTAGCCAAAGAGAACTCATAGTCACGATCATACCAATAATTTACCCATCTTTACACTCAAGTGAAAGAGAAATTACATCACCAGGGTTATAAAAATATTATATATGATAATAAAAATAATATGATCAAAACATGGATTTAATTTAAAGAGCAATATTCATAAATCAACGATAATTTGGTCAGAAAAAGAAACCAATTTTTTCGTAAATAGTACCTCGTGAATAGTAACTCATAAATAATAACTTGTGAATAGTACTCCGTATTCGTACATAGTACTGTATACGTAAATAATGTCATATACGTAAATAGTGTCATATACGTAAATAGTGCCATATACGTGAATAGTGTCGTATACGTGAATAGTAACCTCGACATGAAAAGGTAAAAATTTCACAATAAAATTCATATCAATATTTCGGTATAATGATATTGAAAGAAATAATATCATTTACGAAGAAAATAACATCCCTTACCTCAAAAGAAGAGTACTTCTGACTGGAATATCGGATGTAATGCTGAAAGAAACTTGCACTAAATAACAACTCTCAAAGTATCTAAATACTCACAAGAATACATTCGATAATATAGAGAGAAAACTTCAGATTCTTGTGTGATTTTCATTTCTAACTAAGCATTCTGTTTATAGAAAAATGTCAGAATACCAAAGTTGACAAACTGGCTACCAGTGGCTTTCCACCCACCCCATTCACGTACACCACACTTGAATTCAGCAAAATCAAAAGATAAAAGGACAAGTGGGTCCCACTTTCTATAAATCACCACCAAAATCATTTATAAAAACAATTTCTGAATCAATCACCTCTTAAAATTCATAATAAATCATACGTTAATTTTTAACGGTTCACAATTTGTTGACATATACTCAACTTATATATGTATAACATATCCAAAAATCACAACGATCCAACGGTCGGATTAAAAATTATAACTCACACAATATAGCTTAAGAACACTGATTTTTGGACTATGAGTCCTTTGGACCAGTTTCATTCAAACAATCACCACGAAAAATCTACAAAGGATTTTTGGGTGATTCAAATTTTTGTGTTTAGCTTATTTCCAGGGATTTCTTTTGATATATGGCTCATCTCCTAACTCATTAGACACAGAGTTATAGATTTTAAAAAATCAAGTAATAAACTAATTTTTTTGAAAAATCTCCATATTTTGTTCTTCTTTTGATTTCTAGATTTCTCTCATTTGATTCATGCACCGTGACTTTAGTGTAAAAATATCACCATTATTATATTATTATATAACCACGTTATACATTTATAATGTAATATAATAATATATTTGAATAAATTATTTTATCAGAAAAGATAAAATATCAATTTTCAACAATTATCACTTTTCTAAAAATTCCTCCATTTATATCCCCATTAAAATAAATATTTCCTTATCATATAAATCAATAATTAATTATTCATAAATAATATTACAGAATCAAAATTATGACAACCAGGTCGTTCCCAGGAAAGAGGGGGCTTTCCGATAAGGATTTCTCCTTACTGGCGTATAATTAGGTGACCAAACCCCTTTCCTAGACAGAACTTCCTTAGACATTGCCAATAATGCTATCTAATAATATTATTCAAATAATATGAATTATTGATCTGATAATGGGAAATACTATGCAGTGAAAATTATTGAAACAACAATAATATAAAATATCAACGTAGCAATTATTGATTTCGATAAAATAAAATATTGAAAGTAATTAATTCTGTAACAATTATTAAGTAGTGTCTTCTTACGTAAGAATCAATAATCCAAAAATACTTTGTAATACTGGTATTGCTCTTTGTGCAACAACGCGTATTACTTTACTACCAGCAAGGGTATTCCAATGATTTTAACGGTGAATAACTACGCCATTATTTATAAAAAAAACTCATACTTGTCATTTTCTTCATCCGAACGGTTATTACATTATGGGGCCCATTAAATGGTTTTACTGTCGTAAATTTAATATTCTCCGCATGCAAAGAAGAATATTCCACGACCAAACGAATATTCTCCAACAACAATGAGTATTTTATAACCACTTGCTTATTTAAAATATTTACATATATCACCCTTAACTTTAACCTTTTATCAATTTAACCATTTTTGAATAGTAATTATAAAAAAATTGAATACTTTTATTTCATAAAATTCGAGGTCTTACACTTAGACTTTATAGTATATAAAATATTTTCTCTCATTGTACACAATAAAAAAAGTTTCATTTATTAAAAATTATTTATATTAAAATATCAAAAATATTTTCAAATGCATTTTTAAATATAAACTTATAAAAATAAAGTACTAAAATATTTTTAGAATTTAAAATTTATTTTAAAACTCATAAAAGAAAAAAAAAATCTCCCACTTTTATCTCATGTGTTTTAAATTCTTTTACTTTTTCTCTCAAACCAAACTAAACTCACAAAACATAAAGTTGGTTTATAGGCTATAGGTTTGTGGAATTATGAATTTTGTAGGAAATTTACGTTATTTAACAGATATTTATAGTCATCGACTTTTCTTCCTCTCTCCTAGAAAGAAAGACGGGGGATCAGAGTGGGGAAGATGAGGCAATATACCAACGTTCTCGATAAACCTCTTGGCAGGGGTAAACAAGAGGTAATAGTCAGGAGTTGACGAGTTTGTATAAGGAAACTAAATGTGCAGAAGAAAAGAAAACTTGCAGGAAACGAAATTAACAAAATGGAAATGGATTTTCATTCAATCGATGCTCATACCAACTGATCTCTGCAATATATATGCCTGTAATCTAGCTATTCTGTTAAGAAACTACTGATGTGAGACCCCGAATTTTTTTAAATGAAAGTATTCAATTTTCTTATAATTATTCTATTTAGTAAATGGTTAAATTGATAAAAGGTTAAAGTTAAGGGTGATATGTGAAATTTTTTCAAAGTAAACAAGTTGTTATAAAATAATTGGTGATAAAAGTATAGTAATACGCATGGTTGCATAGTAGCACACGGTATTGGACAGTATCTTTGATTATTGATGCTTATGTGAGAAGTCACTCAATTTTATTCAATTATTGTCACAATATGTTATATTATTAAATCAATAATTGAGACGGCAAAGTTATTCATATTATTATTTGCAATATTGACAATGTCTAGAAGTTCTGTTAAGGAGAGGTTTGGTCACCTAATTGCGCGATAATAAGGAGAAATCCTTATCAGAAAGCCCCCTCTTTCCCGGGAACGACCTGGTTGTTAAATATTGTGGGTTATAATATTAATGATGAATGTTATTAAAAATTGAATTTGAGTTCGGAGTTGAATTTGGAGACGCGGACTTGTTATTTGAGTCCGGAATGATGAAATTAGTGGAAATAGACTATAAACACAAAATTTGTCGAGGTTGACTTTTTGGTCAAAAAAGTCAACAGTTGACTTTTTCGAAAAAGTCAAACTTCGAAATTTCAAAAATGAAATTTTTTGAGAAAAATATTTTCATTGTGTTGGTATTGTTAGTGTTAGTGGAAATCGACATTTATTTCGATAATAATTGATGTCTGGAGGTTATATTGACCAATCGGGTAATTAATCGAATAAATGAACAATTAATTGTTATTAATTCACATGATTATAACTATTTGTTCATATGTGTGTACTATTGATTCACATTCATGCACTATTAGGGGAGGAGGTGGTGCAAGATTGATAATACTTGCATGACTAAGTTAAAAATGGAAGTATAGATGGAAGTCTTATCTTTGTAATTAAGTATTTTCACATGATTATAACTATTAATTCACATGATTGAACTATTGATTCACATTATTTACTATTAGGGGAGGTGGTGCAAGTTTGATAATACTTGCAGGACTAAATTAAAAATGAAGGAAAAGATGAAGGTATTATACTGTAATATTTCGAGTCCCAAAATGTGCAATTATGGAAACTATATTTTCCTATAAATAGAAGTTCATTCCTTCATTATTTTTAACCAATTCACTAAAGCTTTAGAGAAATTATTATAGAGAGAAATTATAGAGAGAAAGAAGAAGAGAAGTCTGTTACCTCACTATTCCAATATCCAGTTTCTTCTAAGGTAAGGGGTATTATTCTTTCGTATTCATGAAGAGAGTTATTTTCTTTCAATACTCGTAAGAGTTGTTATTCCATTATTTATTATTATGTTGGAATAACCTATCTATGCGAAGTATCGCATACATGGTGAAATTCTTATGTTATTCCATTCTTTATTATTACATTGGAATAACTTTCATCTATCTGATCTATCGCATGCACGGTGAATTCTGTTGTTATTACATTCTTTATTATTCTATTGGAATATCACATGCATGCGGATTACGCATAACTGGTTCCATTCTTTATTATTACATTGGAATAACTGCATACATGCGATCTATCTATCGCATGCACAGTGAATTCTGTTGTTATTCCATTCTTTATTATTACATTGGAATATCGTCTGCATGCGAATTTACACATGACTGGTTCCATTCTTTATTATTACGTTAGGAATAACACATATGCATCTTGATCTATCACATTCATGGTGAATTCTTATGTTATTCCATTCTTTATTATTACATTGGAATAACACATCATATGGATTCTGCATGCATGGTGAATGATCCTTTGTATTCATTCCTTATTAAATTGTAGAAATGATTTGTCTACGTGGATTACCGCATGACGGGTAAAAATCCATTTGCAGTTTCGTAATTTTTCTGACCCTCAAAAATTCTGGAAAAATTTGAAATGATAATTTGATAAGTTTTCTATATTGTGTCCAAAGATGGCGATTTTTTGATGTATAGATTAAGAGTTATGAATTTTATGGGAAAAGACTATTTTAAAAGTAAACCCTTATAACTCCTTGTGGTTAACTCCAAAATTTATGAAAAATTTATTGGGAGTACATCTATATAATATCAGTATATCCTATAAATTTCAGAATTTTTAGACAAAAGTATAATTTATGATAAATGTCTAAATATTCGGTAGTTTTGGCCATATGAAAAATAGTAAATTAATTTTAAAAATTTTGAGAAAAATATATGTTCAATATAGGACTATATTACGCTAAATCCTAGAAAAGATATATTTTTGGGATTTGATTTAATATTTTTCATGAAAATGAACTAGTTATGAGTAAATGAATTAAATATGTTATGTGAAGTAACAAAATTGGAAAATAGGATTTTATGGCTTAGAAATCCTATATAGGGTATACGCAGATTTTTGAGGAGGGATTTGATCATTGGTGATGAAATCTTATGAGTATGGCATTTTTAAATGATTAAATACATTATATGGTAAAGTGTAAACAATTAAAATAAATTGTTTATAAGTTTAAGAAGTGATTAAAATATTGTTATAATATTAATAATCTTAGATTATGAGTTTATTAAGTGATTGATAATATTTGGATAAATTTAAAGTCTTTAATATTTATCCTTGATTTTATTTGATTAATGCTTATATCATTGTCATCATCCTCATGCTTATATTATGATGAAAGTCATCTTTGGCTTACGTGCAAAGATGAATTTTGATGATTATTAGTTTCTGAGTTGTATATCTTTGGCTTACGTGCAAAGATGGACTATTGATTATTAGTTTTCTGATTTGTATATCTTTGGCTTACGTGTAAAGATGAACTATTGATTGATGAGTATCTTTGGCTTATGTGTATAGATGAACCTGTTTATTGGTATGATTATGACAAGGATCATTCGGTATAATCATGACCCATAATGTTATAGATGATGTGGTAAAAGTCCTCATTGGCCTGTAGTGCATTGATGGACAGTTATTGGTATGATTATAACCAGGGATTATTCGGTATAATCATGACCATTGATGATTACATGAATATCCTTGGCCGTAGTGCAGGGATGATTCGATGATGTGGATTATTTATTAAGTTGAGTCTCAGCGATAAAATATTGATTATACACTTTTAATTCGTAAAAGATAGTAGATATCATGCTCTACTTGACTCTTCTAAAATACAGTTGTATGTCTTTGGCCTGTAGTGCAAAGATGAATTGTTAATGAATATCTTTGGTCGTAGTGCAAAGATGAATTTATTAGTATGATTATGAGCAGGAATTATGATTTGGTATAACCATGATTTTTGATGTTTCGGTGAAGATAGGTGATGAAAATTATCTTCGATCACAGGTGCGAAGAGGAATTTAGAATCACAATTATGATTATGAGTTATTCATATGATTGTGGACAGGAATTATTGATTGATGTTACATGGATAAAACATTATTGGTGGACTTTTAACATAGAGAACATAATAGACCTTATGGTCTATTTGACTCTTCTAATGGATTGCTCGTTCCACTGCAACTATGGTTGAAAAGTTTTATCATCTACCATATGTTCTAAATCTCTGATTTATTACTGATGAAGGCTTTTGATGATGTAAATTATCTTTAGTCATGATATTCTTTATTGGGATAGTTGTGCTCACCCTTTTTGCTTCACAATTCCTTTCAGGTAATAAGAGTGTAGTTGGGTCGAGCGGGGATAACAGGGGAATAGAACGGTGTTCTATAGCTGTTGAGGTTCTCCCTAAATAGTATGGAAATAATTTTGTTGAGAACTTTAGATAAGTGTGTCATATTGTATACGTCATTTGATATTTAATTTTGGTGAACCGGATAGGGTTAGGTGAACCCAACTTTAGAAGGGTGTTTTGCCACTATCATACAAGATGCCTAATGACATACAACCTCGTGTTATCATAAGACTGGTTTGTGCACATCCACTTGCTGAGTATATCTATGAGCACTACCTATATGATCTTGGAGTTTATTTGAAATATAATTTTTAATTGGAGAAAACAGAGATAATTATATGTCAAGAGAAGACTCACCATTGGAAAGAAGATGATAGCAATTTTCTTGTTTTTCTTTGGGGACTATTGGGTCAACCAAGGATAATTCAGTGGACATATGATATCTACCATAACCTAGACGCATGGCCTCCCATGTACGAAGGTTTCTTTGAGCACTTCCCGAAGATTTTAATTTCTAAAATAGTTTTTGACTGTACTTTTATGTAAAGTACCATTGTAAGGTTGTGGTTGAGGCACCATGAGAGTTACATATATTTGTATTAAAACTCACAGTTTAACTGTGGTCGTAATCGCATTTACGACAGTTCAACAGTTGTATAAATGAAGTTTATATTTGATTTTTATAGTATAATATCTGGCGACTCAGAATGGGTCGTGTGGACCTATTTTGGGGGCGTCACAACTGACCCACTAGTAGGTTGACACGTGGACTAATAAAAAGAATAAAATATTGGAGCAAAACAACTTAACAACTAAATACTAAACGACTGCATTTAGTATTTCCAAATTTAATGTCCATAATTATTTTTCCCAGTTGTTGTTTACTTCTTCTGTTCTTCAATCCTGACATTCCCCTTTTCTTGAGAATTTCCTTGCCCCCAAGGATTATTTCTTTCATACTGTTTGATGGTTGCACGAAATTTCTTATCATCTTCCTTGGTTGTAACAATTACATTATAATCAGTGTTCTCATTCTCAATTGCGAAATTGAAATAAGCTCCATCATCACTCCTAAAATGGGAAGCCACTTTGGAAAACCCTTCCTGCTGAAAATAACAAGTCATTGGTTGTCCATCAAGCTACAAACTTATTATTTTACTCACATTTTTCATCTCCATGCTCGTAAAATGGTTATATTTCTTCTTAAGTTACTTTAAAATATATGTTGTTGCAACCATGACTAATCCTTCATTCCCCACTATCTCAACAATCTCAACGCATTCCCTTATAAGATTCTTCCTAATGAACTTGAGAATCTTTATCCTTGATGAACAGCATGCCAACATAGAGTTTAAGGTTGTTCAGATTCTTGCAGGTATCAAAGAAATCAATTGGAGCTTTGTTGGGACTGAAAAGAATGGAATAAATTTCAAGTTGTCTTTCGACGGAGTAGTGACATCAAGATATTCTTTCCAATCATAGATCAAACTATTATAGAAAGAAGCACATTCATTCTTGGTTATCTCTTCTAATTTGCACAACCAGATTGGATGTTTCTTGTCAATGAGCTGCCACTCAAGAGAAACCTCCTTGATTTTCTTTTTTTGTGGAGTCCTTTTCTTTCCCTTTCACATTAGCCTTCTTAGTCCAGAGAGAGATAGAGCCATTAAACTCGGAATACTTCTTCATAAGCTCCAAAATTACCCCCTCCTCCAAATACTCTAGGTGATCTTCCTTAAAGAAGAGAGTAATCTTAGTTACTCTGTCTAGTTGTTCATCATCCATGTCCCTTGTAACAGTGAAATAACCACCAGTTTGAGATTCCCAAATTCAATGCTCATCTTCATTGGAATTCATTGTCACAATAGTCTTTTCCAGAATAATATTAACTGTCTGGGGCTTCACATATTATTTAGTTCTGCCCGTACAAACACCAAGGTTATGAGCTTCCTTGAACTCCATGGTACCAGACCTTTCAACGGTACTCGAAATATTTACTAGATCAGTCTTGGTCACGCCAGTTACACTGCTAATAATAGTCAATATATTGATAGCCTTGCTGAGAATAATGAAAATGAAGAGCCATTGCTGGCAATCTAGCGTACTCATGTCAATTAAGCTCTCAAGATGAATCATATCTAGATCCTTCCTTTCATCTTCTGCAGCGTGTTGTAAATGCGCGACACCATAAGATTTTGGATCCACTATAGCAATTCTTGAAATGAGCAGCTGCATAAATTCTATGAGTACTTCCTTGGTGACATAGTGCTGAATCTTATTCTTATCTTCCCTCTCCACAATCATGAGGTCTTCCTTGGTAGCAAAAACTAATTTTTTCCTTAATTTCCAGTAACTGACCAAAAAATAGTCATCAATAGAATCAATCATGAATAGGATCTCATACACCTTCTGAATAGGGACTAAATCATCTTCTCCATCGAACTTGCTTAAACTCGGGAACCTATCTTTTGACGAAATGACTACAAGCATATTAATAGTACCTTCAAAACCTTTAAGGTTGAATATACTAAATGAAGTAATTTCATCACTTTGTTCAGCATGTAAATCTAAATCATTTGCTGCCATCCCAAGAACATGTGGTTCTACTTTGACCAGTGACAAGTAACTCCATGGGAATTTGAAAACTAACTTCTCATACTTAATAATTGTTGTTTTCACGGTAACATCTGCTATAAAGTTGCAAGAGTTCTCAGTTGAACATAATGCCTTGTTTGTTTCCATTATCGTGCATCCATTACTAATTAACTTGAACGTATCTATCCCTCTTTCATCAAGAAAGCTTTTGTGTATAACTTTTACCATCTTTTTAAAATATATTATAGTGGATGTGTTCTTGTACTCCTTCACTTGTGTCACTAGATTCCACATCTGAACAAAAGAGAAATATATCCTCAAATTAGCTCTCCCATAGTGATTATACAAGCTTGCACCAGTCTTATTATGCTTCTTGTTCGAAGAACTCCTATCATCGTCACTATCATATAACTCGAGGCCCTTCTTAGAAGTAGGAACTAACTTCTTCTCCTTTAGTTTCTTTAAGTGGCCAAAAACATAGTCAGCAATACCATCAACCATGAAGAATTTTTTATTTTCCTTCTTTCAATTTATTTTTCTTCCCTTTTTTACTAACCCAGACAGAGTCCAATTCCTTTATACTTTTTCTACTATTGCTTGTAACAGTTTCCATGGAGACCTCCTTCTCATGATTGTGTGTTTCAGCTAAAGTGACTCCACCAGTATCAGTCTTAGCTATGTGTTTTGCCTTTACTTCAATACTAATTGCAACATCAATTTTTGTAGTGTCACCTTCACATGAACAATACTCAGCCAGAAATTTTTCCCCACAAGACCTCATGCTACCCTTACTATGATTGATGCCAGATTGAAGAATATTGATCAAAACATGAAAATTTAACCCTAAAAATTTAATCAACAGTGATAAATCTCCAGGATCAATTCCAAAATTTAAACCCATTCTTAACTAGTAATTCCAACAATCAAAATCATACCTCAACAGTTGGCCAAAATTTACATACTCCACCATTGCTTGTAGAAGATTGAATTCGTGGATGATTTCGGTAATAACCAACGACTTATGTCTAACTAATTGTTCATCCTCCACAAATTCCTGTATAACGATTTGATCTGTAGCATTGATTTGTTCAAGCATTTCGATAAACAGGTTGTGTATAAGTTTGGAATCATTATTTTCTAAACTTTTTATTTCAGGCCTTTCAACAAACACCTGATGCTCAACCTTAAGACCTTGAAACCTTCTATATATCTTTGAAACAAAATCTTCCCAACAGTCTGGAGTCCATGTATCCAGAAAATTTTCTTCAACATACTCATAATACCATTCCAGTGCTTCTCCCTCAAAATCCTGCATTACATATTGAATCATATCTACTTCAGTCATAGGATTCACCTTGAAAAATTCTTCATAGCCTTGAATAAATCCATAAGGATCACTGTCGAAGAAAGGAACACTGTAATCTTGCATTGCTAGAACTTCACTCGATCGGTCGCAAGAAAGATGGCTCTGATACCAATTGTCAGGAGTTGACGAGTTTGTATAAGGAAACTAAAAGTGCAGAAGAAAAGGAAACTTCTAGGAAACGAAATTAACAAAATGGAAATGGATTTTCATTCAATTGATGCTCATACCAACTGATACTCTGCAATATATATGCATGTAATCTAGTTATTCTGTTGAGATTAACTACTGACCCACTAGCAGGTTGACACGTGGACTAATAAAAGAGTAAAATGCTGGAGTAAAACAACTTAACAACTAAATACTAAACGACTGCGTTTAGTATTTCCAAACTTAATGTCCATAATTATTTTTCCCAGTTGTTATTTACTTCTTCTGTTCTTCAATCTTGACAGTAACAACTACTACTACTACACACTTAGATCTACTATTTCTATTTTATTGGAAACCTAGTGAGTAAGGGTTTTTAATTATAATTGGGGAGAAATTTTGAAGGGACAACTTATTTATGTTTGATTGTCGCAAGTGATTGGTGTTTTGTTATAGGTTAGTTTTAGTGCATTTACCTTCTTATTTTCGGAGCTTGTTCAATACAATCAGACCCAAGTTGACAACATTGCTGAATTAGAGAGGAGGTGATCACTCTATTTTCATAATATTTATCAGAATCTGATTTATGTTTCCACATGAAGACTTAGTTATCTACTCACAATGAGATTACTACACCTATTGTCAATTTAACAATTTCATTATTCCAAATTGGTGGAGCCTGAAAGTATGGCCTTTTTTGCACAAGCGAGTTCATGAAAAGAAAGGACATTATAATCACAAGATTGAGATTTTTTATTACAGTATCTGCATTTTGAGACTATGTATGCTTGCACTTGACATTTAGGTTATGTAGTTTGATTTAATTCAACTGATGCCATTGATATGGGCCAGATTGGAGGATGCAGGATATGCTGCCGGGGCTCGGGTTTTGGAACTTTTTATTGCCGTAGAGAAGGTATTTATGCAGTTGTACCTGTATAATTCTAGAATCAAGATTCTATAGCTTAGCACCAAGTGACCGATTAGTTCTATGATGAAAACCCTTTTTTGTGTGTGTGGGGGGGGGAATAAGATTTGTGATCTATTCCATTTGGTTATCATCTCATTCTTTGGTGAAAACTATTTTGTTGAACTTAGTTCACTTTATTTTTCAATTGTGCAAGTTTGCACTAATTGGTTAGGTGAGGTGTAAATTTCCTTTGGAAAATGAATTATATAAAGAAAGATTATCAATTGAAAGTTTGTTCCTCCAAGGGTTGGTGTTGGTTGTAATATCTTTGCTTGGCGGTCTTAATGGTTGTTTTTTAAAACAATCAATTTCTGAATAGTGTGTTGACATCTGCGTACTTTTGACTTCAAATTTACAATGCTTTTGGATATTGAACTCTTCAGATAACTGACAATGGAAATTATACTACACTAAATCATGTTCCTCTAGAGGAAAGAGCAAATTATATAATGCATAAAAATTCCTTTATGTTTGCTTTTGTCTTGTGACTTGTGAGTGCTGGAGGTATGTATTTTTGCACACAATTATGCTGGCAAAATGCTAATTGTTATTTTACCTTCAATCTTGAAAGTGTGATGAAACAATTTGACATCAGAAGTTTTTGATTTAATTGACTTTGGAGTTTGGATGTCTTGGATGTTCTAGCTATGTTGATGCTATAACTGAAGGTGTTTCTACATATTTACCAACTTCTTTTATGTAACTCGTCCATTTGGTTTGGGCCTGATGTGATCAGGTTCTGCTTATTATCTAATCATAATTCATCACATTGATCTGACAATGTAGTGATCTTTTCTTATGCTCTGAGAGAAAGCGAGAAGGGAGACACGATTGTTGGGTATTTTGTCTTTTGTGCTGCGATGTCTGATGGAAGGTGTTGTTTTGGAAAGGTTTGTATATTTTCTTCTACATCTAGTTTCTTTTAATTTTGAATTTAGTTCTTTTATTCATTATGTGATAACATCTCTCCTTGACTACTCAACGTCTCAGGCTAATTTAATAATGTTTGACAATTCTCCCCAATCACTTGCAAAGTACTCCACAAGCTCACTCCATGTGTGATAATTGAAGTAATAAATGGGATAGTAGAGAAAAGAATATAACAAATTTGCTTACGACAACAGAGTTGATACATTAGGCAAAATGTATAGGGGAAGTAATGGAATGGAGTGATCACCAATGCGTCTAAGCTCATATTTTGTTTTTTCTGCAAAGTTAAAGAATAGGAGGGAAACAAAAAGAATTTTAGTGACGCTCTATTTGTAAATACCGAGAAATTCGAATCTATTGTAAAATAATTTTATTTAATTAAATAATGAATAAAATTATATTATTTGTTATTATTATGTGTTAGTAAGATGAATGTCGTTCTATAACCTAAAAACGTCGGAATGTCGTAGTATTTCGACTACGTGAAGGAATTAAAGTGTTTGAATTTCCAAGACGAAAATAAAAGTTTTTCGAGAAATTTTCTGAAAAACACTATTCATCGATTTCTGCTCGGGAATTATTTTTGAACTTCCGAAAAATACGTAATGATAGACTATCGAGGTGTGATGGATTATGTAATAATAATTCGAGTATGGAAAACGTAATTTTTCGCTTGCAGACTTAATTTGGGAATGTTAGGGAAAATAAAGCGTTAAGGAGCTTAAGTGATGATCGTATGATACGTAAGTATTGTACAAGGAAAATGAATACGAGTATGATACGAAGTATTATACGAGTATGTATAAATGATGGTATGTCGTATATATTGAATAAGTATACGAGTGAGAATATGAGAATAATAAGTAGAGTATACGTTCTAAGGCTTTAAGCCAAATGAAATGGATTAGTAGGATTGTGTAGGAAGTGTATAGTTTAATTGGGATTGTGTTTAAGCCCAATATAAACTAATGTTAGAGCCCAAATGTTTGTTAATGTAAAGTCCAAAGTGGATTAATTCAAGCCTAAAAGAATAAGCTAAGCTAATTGAATTAAAGCCCAAATTAAGATCCAATGGGTGAATAAGATCCATGGGCCAACCCATGTGGGGCCATGATCACATGGGTGATCTTGGTGGCCAAGAAAATAATGTGATGACCAAGTAAATAATGTGATGAGCAAGTTAACTTAATAGCTAGGTAATGAATAGTAAGGAGGTGGGATTGATTTATTGACCAATATGCCCTAACCTTAGTTTTCCTATAAATAAGAGAGCTTGGATTTCATTTGTTGTTTGTTAACTTTCATCCAACAACTTTCAACTTAATTGTTAGAGAGAATAAGTAAGAATAAGCTAGACTTCCATTATTAGAAAAGAAGAAGAACAAGCTTGATCATCAAAGGTAATGATCTTATGTCATTAATCTTCCATCTCTATAATTGTAGGTTGATAAGAGAAGTGTTGATTGATAGACATGTATGCTAAGAAATGATAAGAATGAATAATCTAAGGACTTAAGTTTTAATAAGCCGTGAATAAGCACTTTGTTCAAAGATAAGTTATGAACTAAGGAAGAACTTGTAACATGTTTACATGAATAAAATTTGTATGATAAGAAGATGTAAGGATGATGGTTAGAAGACTTAAACTATAATAAGTCATGTGAAGTGAAATCATAAGTAGTTTATACTTTTATAAGTTATAAACTCATGAAAAATAAGTAATAACTTATCATGTAAATAAGTTAATGAAATATGTATGTTAAGATGTTAGTATGATGGATAGATTCCATTTGAAATGATGAACAAATCATAAGTAACGAAGTTATGCCAGAATTCACACGATTAGACGATAATCGTCGAATTCGTGAAATTCTCGGAATAGAAGTCGAATTTTGATATTGAGCTCGAAAATGTTGGTTTTCGATGGAGACAAGTCTTATTTGGCATTATAGAGTTGTGGACTCAAAAATGACTGAATTCCAACTTAGAACGAAGAAACGAACGTTGAACGTTCATGAACGTTTATCGTTTTCATTAAAAATGAATTAATAGGTGAATTTTGAGTTAACGAAATAGAAAATGTAAAATTCTAGCATGAGCACGTAGAGTATGTAATTTGTGAGCTAATGGCTTTTAAACGAGCCAATTCGGACTTAAAATGATCAAATTTGGAGTCCGGGAAGTTCGTTGTGCAAAACAAAGCTATCTAACTATCTCGGTGTGCAGACACGGCGCCATGGCCAAATTGAAAACAAAAGAGTGGCGCTATAGCGCCATGTGCAGTGCCCAGACATATTGAAGAGTCGCGCCGCAACGCGATAGTTAGTACTAAGTCTCGTCGTGTGTTATAACGATTTAATACTTAAGACTAAGACGTCACCGCATGCATGACGATTAATACTAAGACTAGCGCCCATGATCTTGAAGTCGGGACTTTGAACATCGAAGATTGGTGCCCACGCGCGCGCCAATTGAACAAGGACTTCATGCGCATGACCGACAGAGCCACGACCACGACCACTTTCTAACTCAAATGGCGCACATGACACAAGAGAAGAAGAAGATGGCGCGATTAATGACGGCCTTAGGGATTGCAAAGTAAGGAAAGTTTGTAAGTAAAGTAAGAACGTTAATTGATTAGTAATGAACTAAAACTTAAATATAACATTGTTTAAGACATTGTTAAACCTTAAGTATGATAACTAAAGGTTGAAAGATAATCAATCGAACGTGAACGTAATGACGATGTAAACTATAACGGCAAGCCGGAAACAATAGTAACAAATCTAATACATTATTAGATTGAGAAGAAGGGTAAGATTCATTAGGAAACATGCATGTTTATTCATGACCTAATGTGTTACGTTATGCAATTATATATTGTAGAGACTTTAAAGACTTAAAGAGAAAGTGTAATAGTCGTAGCAGACGCTGAAGGCAAGTGTTCTAACCATTGTCTATGTTCAATCTAGACAACCTTTGTGATTCATGTATTCCTACGCATGAATTGATGTATGATAAAGTCAAAGCCAATTCTTTCGGCTAGACTTACGATATGTTGGATTTCTTATAATCTATTGAAGTATGGTCAATGTTTTACCAAACTATTTTGGTGTGCTTTTCAAATGAAGACTGAGTATGCTAAACAAATGTTTTGTCGTCAAATGACATGCATGTGAGGTTACCATAACTTAAACGTACATACGTTTAATGAATGTAGTGTTGATCAACATATAGTACTATAGGCTAATCACCTAGACATGCTCGTAAGTAATGCCGGACTTACGGACTTAGTGTCGGGTTGTCCTTTTCAAAGAAAGTATGAAATGCTCAAGGTCTGGGACCAGAATTGATGTTTTACTGAATGTTGTCATTGTAAAACCTTTTAAAAAAAAGAGAAGTGCTATTTTGAATTATCGATAGTACTTCATAACTATTGTTCAGTTATTGAAGATATATGATTTGTATGATTCAAGCATATTGTTAAATGGAATTGTTGTACTTGCTGAGCTAGTTATGCTCACTCTTGCTTGAACCATATGAATGCAGCTAAGATCGAACGAACCGAAGGATCCGGCAAAGATAAAGGGAAGGCTAAGGCGAACCTGTAGATTACCTATGTAATAGTATAGGTGGATAATGTTAATATTTGATATTATGACAAGAACAAATGTAACGGTTATAAAGAACCTGGGGAATGGTAATATTGTTTTGGAATATATATAAGACATATTCGTTCTTTTGAGGCATTTCAATTGAATGTTTGTGTGAACTGTAGCACCGTGGAGCACCATATATCGGATTGAAAGATACCCGGATTTGGGTGCGTCACACTATTTTTTTTAGAATGTTGATCCATGAATTAAATGTGAAGTGTAAAAGTACAATGAAATATATCTTTTTCTTCCCTTTCCTTTTCTCACCTTCCCATATTTGAGTCGTTTTTCTTCCTTTCCGTCATTGCTAATATACATAAGTAAAGGCACCACGGTCCTCTCAATTACTGTGCTCAATCAGTTTTCTAACTTATTCATTTCGTTTATTTCCTTCCTGCTAATCCAAATGGAGTGCCTTTTTCTAAAATATTATAAATAGAACAAATTTAATTCAAACTGAGTGTTAGACTGTTAGTGCAAATTAAGATGTATTTGAAATCTTTTTTATATATGTTTGTATATATATATATATATATATATATAACATATATGAGAGAAATGGGAGGACAATGACTTTGCTTATGCGCAATCTCTTTATTTTTCTTTGAATTAGTTTTGTGAATGCCTAAAATGAATCAGGACAAAGGAAAGAGCATGAGCACAGTCCTGCAAATCCTGTTTCCTCTATGGATCATGTAAGACAGTATACTTGACAATATAGGTTGTATTGTAATCACACATTAGATTTAAGATCACTACTTGGAAGAATGACTTT
Organism: Panax quinquefolius; assembly: GCA_020205615.1. NCBI lineage: Eukaryota > Viridiplantae > Streptophyta > Magnoliopsida > Apiales > Araliaceae > Panax > Panax quinquefolius. The sequence goes on from CM035155.1 coordinate 60,607,119, forward strand.
TATATGTGAATGATGTCATTTAAAAATTGGTCTCTATTACTGCTTAGTATTTCAGACATGCTTGACAAATCCACGCAGTGATTATTCTAAATTTCTTTACCTATGATTCGTGATCATCTGATCCCATCCTGCATATTGTGATATTAGGTAGCTGACTCACTCGAGAAAGGTACTGAACATGAAGATGAATACATGATTAGTGAAAAGGAGCTCCTTGTCAATAGGTAACCACATACCATTGTCTATTTTCCTCGTCACAACTCTATCTTGCTTATGCTTTCTTTTCAGTAATGTCTTGCTGATGGGTACTGTTTGCTGTGTAGGTTTATCTCAATACCTAAAGACATGGGGACATTTAATTGTGGGGCATTTGTTGCCGGAATAGTAAGGGTGCGTTGTGTTGGATTTGTTTACTTTAGCATTTTTTCTAATGCTTAGATTAATCTTCTTTTTTCTCTTTCAAGGGTGTTCTGGACGGTTCAGGGTTTCCTGCTATAGTTACAGCTCATTTTGTGCCTGTGGAAGGGCAGCCACGACCTCGGACAACCATTTTAATAAAATTTACCGAAGAGGTATATACTGTATTTTCAAATTCAGTCATTCCTTTAAACTTGATTCTCCATCATACTTGATTCAGGTAGTTTGGCTGGTGCAATAATTTACAAGACTTTAAATAATTATTAGTTGATTTGAGAGCAAAAGTAGAGCTTTGGAGCAACTTTGTATTGCAAATGCAAATAGCCGACCATATATGCTACTAATTTATGCAGTGAGAATACTTGACGTTCTGTGTTACTTAACTAACCAAAAGAAAGTGTGCCACTTCCCTCCCTTAATAGTCACTTTTTGGCCCCATGTATGTGATACATCACATAAGAATGGGAAGGGAATAAGTCTGGATAGCGATACTCGTCAAGGCAAACAAAGGAAAAGTACAAAAGTCACTAGAGAACCAAGTTGGTTAAGGGATACTGCTAGGTAAGATGAGTTGGCAATTAGTGAGTGGGGTCAGGTAGTAGCATTGCAAATAGCATGTGGTAACATGGTGCTTTAACGCGTGAGCTGGAATCAATTGTAGAAACAATATATAAGTTGTACGTGAGAGAGAAAGAGGCTATGGAAATTCATGAAGTTGTTTTACTTTCTTTCAATTTAATTGTTTTCTGTTCTTAATTTAGTTTGGAGATTTCCCTGGTCTTGAATATAGGTTACAGTACGGAGATTGGAACCTACCACATCTGCATTCCACCCAACAAAAACTAGTGTTTAATTTATACATTATTTTGTTCCATTGATCAAGGTGTGGTGATTGTTTTTGTTGTCACCACGTTGCTATAGAGAGATGCTGTATATAATTTAATGTAGCACAACATTTGTAAGACGAATTTTGTTATTAATTTATAGATATCTAGGGTTTAGAGTCTCAACTTGGGCGTCTATTAACTCTAGGTAAATATCTTCACCATATAAAAAAGCCAATAATAATCTCAATATTTAGAATGTCCTCCGTGTGAAGATTACATCGGTATTTAAACAAAAGAACCCTAAATTGGACTTGGAGACCAAGAAAATAACTAAAGACAAAAATACCCCAACTAATTAAAACAAATGTATAATAATGAAATAAACAAAATAAATAAACAAGGTGATTAAATGATAATAAACAAGGGAGCTAAATCATTGATCCCCATCATTTATCCTGGCTGGGAAAATTTTGGCTTTGTCGAAATGAACTTTTTTTGCAGGATCAATGCAATGAAACTCATCCCTACCAATCCACGTGCAATCATCGTCATGGGGCTTCGCCACTTAACCAAAAAGTGGCGATAACCTCGCGCCTAGTCGACACAAACCTCTCATCCAATACATCCTCGATACCCTCTATTGTAAAGCGTGAAAAAACAAGAGGAGGTGCAAGTGGAACATATGTAAAGGATGGGTTCAAAGGTCCATGATATAGAGTAAGATCGATCACATTAAATCTGGGACCAATACCCATATTACTAGGAAGATTTAACTCATAAGCATTAAAACTAACCTTACATTTAAGGCGAAATGGACTAATCATCTTGGCATGCACATTTTCCATGTGGCCGGGAGGTAACCTCTCAACACAGTGTTGAAGCATCACCTGACCATTACTCTTAGTACCTGCAATGAACATCTGCAACAAACTTATAATTTTCATTGTTGAAAAATTTTCTGTCTTATCTTGACATGCAAATCATGAATGTGTGCAAAAGTTTCAGCATACTCACTAGCTCTATATGCAAAGGGAAGAGGGACAAAGTCAATAGGTTTCCTAGGTTGATAACCAATGTAAATCTGAAAGACTCGCTCCAGTAAAGCGATTAACTGAACTATTATAGGCAAACTCAGTCATAGGTAAAACTCTATCCCAACTAGACACGTGATCACCTATAAAACATCTCACTAAATCATCTAGACTCCTATTAACTACCTCAGTTTGACCATCAGTCTATGGGTGATAGGCGGTAAAAAACTCAAGTGTGGTATTTAGTTTCTTCCATATGGTTTTCAAAAAATAACTCATGAATTTCACATCCGATCAGAAACTATAGACAAAGACAAACCACGTAGCCTCACAACCTCACTAAAGAAAATTGATGCAATGTGTGAAACATCATCGGTTTTGCTTCATGGAATAAAATGTTTCTTCTTAGAAAAACCATTCATTACAACAAAAACAAAATTATGACCTCTAGGGGTCCGCGGTAACCCCAGGACGAAATCCTTGCTAATTTCCTCCTATGGAGCATGGGTACCAGCAAAGGCATATACAACCCTATGTTTTGCTTCCTTCCCTTAATAGTTTGACACGTTCAACATTTGGAAAGAATACAAGCTACATCCCTGTTGAGGCTAGGCCAAAAGAACATATCCTGCACAATCACAAAGGTCTTGTCGGTACCAAAATTACCTGTGATCCCTCCCGCATGTAACCCCAAACTAAATGCTCACGCATAGACGTACTAGGAATACACAAACGGGTGCCCTTAAAAAAAATACCTATCATGGATATGAAAATCGTCTGAGGGTGGTACACTAGAATTTTGTAAGGCAATATACATCTCTGTAAAGTCTCGACAAGAAGGTTACTCATGGACAATATGCTCAAACCCAATAACTTTCACACTCAAAGTGTTAAGGAGAATAGATACCCTACTCAACGCATCAACGATTTTGTTCTCTACCCCTCAACAATGCTTTAGGACAAAAGAATTGTCCTAAAGAAACTCAACCCATTTAGCGTGTCGATGACTCAACTTCTTCTGGGAATGTATATACTGAAGTGCCTGATGATCAGAATATAACACAAACTTCTTAGGCAACAAATAATATCGCCAATACCTAAGCGCTTGAACTACTGCATAAAACTCTCTAGAATATCTTTGTTGGGCCTCATTTAGCTTCTTACTAAAAAATGCAATGGGATGACCCTCTTGACTTGGTACTCCCCTATCGTTCTTAGAAAGTGTCACATGCTACCTCAAGAACATTGCTAAAATCTGATAGAGCGAGGACAGGTGCCGTGTCAACATATCCTTAATCTCCACAAAGGCTTTGGCAGCCGATATAGACCAAACAAACTCCCTTTTCTTTAAGCAATCGGTGATGGGAGCCATAATGGTACTAAATTTCCTAATGAACCTTCTATAAAAAGTAGCAAGTCCGTGGAAGCTTCTAGCTTCATGTATATTAGAAGGTTCTTGTCACTCTTTAATAGCCTTTACCTTTTCAGGGTCAACAGAGACCCCATCTTTGAAGACAACAAACCCGAGAAATATGACAGATTTTTGCACAAAAGAATACTTTTTTAGATTAATATAAAGTTTATCATGTTGGAGAGCGCACAAAACTTGGCACAAATGAAGTAAGTGTTCCTCTCGGCTGTGACTATAAATGAGAATGTCATCAAAATAAACCACTACAACTTGTCAATAAAAATCACAACACCTGATTTATAACTTTCATAAAGGTGCTAGGTGCATTAGTTAGACCAAAGGGTTGGACTAACCACTCATAAAGGTCGTCACTAGTCTTAAAGACTGTCTTCCACTCGTCTCCGTCACGAATACGGACTTAGTGATATCCACTACATAGATCTATTTTGGTGTACACGCGAGCTCCACTCATCATATCTAACATGTCATCAAGCCTAGGTATAAGAAACATATACTTGACGATGATCTAATTGATGACTCGACTATCATAACTAGACCTAACAATTTAGGTTGTGAACCATATAGTTAACCAAAACCACTTGGATCTATTGAATTGGTTAATTAATTTTTAGGTTATGGATTGGTTCAATTTTGGACCCATATTATTAATTACAAATATGAGTTAAAACTAGTTTAGACCCATATTAGTCTATAATATTGTTGGACCGGTGCTTACGAATCGAGTAGCTCCTTCAGTGTACCTAGATTGCCCCGGATCAAACTCTCTTTCCTCTCTGCTCAGTATGCAGCCCAAGCGATTGTGGGAGCCATATAATCCTTGTTGTCAAAAGGTTTTCCGAAGCCACTGAATGTTCAATCAAAAGGATTAAAATTTTAAAAGGACAAAGCAAACATACACGTGTATATACACACACATTATTATAACTATTACCCAAATTCTTAGAAAATGAAAAATGAGCCAAGTAACCAACTGTGGTCATGAAACTTCAAAATATGGGTTGAAACTAGTTTAACTAGTTTTGACCCATATTAATCTATAATATTTATACTATTACACAAAGGAAAGATTGGATATAAAATATTTTGAGATGTTATTATTTTAAATTGAATTCATACTTTTTAGTATCGTTTTATTTTTTTTGAAAAATGGAAAAAAAAAAGAAAAGAGAATTAAAAAAGCGTAATAAAAGTATCAACAATTTTTTCATTTTAATTAATATAGAAATTATTAATGTAAATTATTTTGGAAGTGTTTCTAATAAAAAATAATTTCTTAATACTTAATTTAGTCACATCAATGTTAAATTTTTATTTTCAAACTTGGCATTAAAAATTAAAATAAGATTCTTTTGTATAACAAAGTGTAATATTTTTTAAGTTTTTATTTTTTATTTTACAATTTTATCTTGTATGAACTTGAAAATTAAATTAATATTTTCTATTCGTGAATCGATAAATTTTGGTTGCTTTCACTTCCAAAAGCGTTAATAATTGTGTAGAGAAAGAATGATTCTATGTTAAATCTTTGTTAAGATACATGTATTATCCATGTTTAATCTACGTCCATTTTAATATAATTTTTTTTATCATCATTTATTATTTTACAAGTCTTTTAAAAAGAAAATGTTATTTTGTGATTTGAATGGACTTTGAGAAATATATTAACTATATGGATTATGAAGTAGTGCTTAGCTAAGAAGGAAGAAAATATGGGTTGACCTGAATTAGAACCATAACCATATGGGTCCAAACCATATTATTTCTATTTTAAATGGATAATATGGTTTTAGTTCCTAATGAACCCATAACTCATATTCAGAAAATCATAACCAAGTAAATCCATATTTTGCCACTCCTAATCACAACACATCCTCAAACTCCCATTAGCCTTTGGGGTAAAGAAAATTTGGTACAACACAAGAGCTAAGACTCTACATTAAAAACCCTTACTTAACAAATGACCTACTTGGCATCTCATCTCTTATTGGTCCGTAATGTTCATCCTATAATGGGGTAGGCACTACAAGAAAAGGGTCTATCAATGATCAGCAGATCGTGACAAATTGTCGATCGCAGATACCTATATGACAATTGCGATCGTTGATAGTCGTCGCATAAAATCTGGTCGCTGATGTGCACACCAGTGACCACTATTAGCGACCGATATGTCTGCAACCGCTAGTAGCGACCGAAATCGTCATTGCGGTCGCTAATCTTAGTCAGCATGGCTCAAGGCCAAAGGCTGACATGGTCCACATGTCAGCGACTGCAATCAGCGACCGCATGCGGTCGCTGATATCCTCAAATGTTTAGCAGTCGCTAATGAATATCAGCGACCGCATGCGGTCGCTGATTTGAAATAACTAAAAAAATAGATATTTCTTTGTTTAGCGTAATTCCTAAAAACACATGCACTTTTTTGTATCGCTTTATCCCCACACATACACAACAATATAAACATCTTGCACAACAATGTAAACATCAATCGTCCACTAACACATACACCAAACTAGTATATAAACTATATAAACCTTTAAACCAATATGAATTGAATAAATATAAACAAATCTAATGTTTAAGTAACATGAATGAATATAAAAGTACAAAATTCTCAAAGAACTACAAAACACAGCTCTATCGATCATCAAGCATCAACGTCCTGATTAGCTTCTCCTTGATCACCCTGTAATTAACAAAATAATAAAACAAGTTACAAATATATACTAACTATGTTAATATTGGTATATTACGATAATATATACAACAAATTAATTTTATACCTCGTCGTCATCCCCATGCTATGATGTTGCTGCTGCCGCTACTGCTTCAGCTAACTCCTCAGGACTCAGAGCCCCCAGATGCCCACCCAGTATCTTCAGAAGATCTCGATCTCGACATATAGCTCTCACACAGTCAGCCGGAGTATGAACAGCTGGATGACTCGATGACTGTGAAGACTAGGTAGCAGAGCTGCCTGAGCCACTGAAAGATGGGCGTCGTCGTTGTCCTTGACCTTTAATGTAGTTCTTCTTCACAACAGACGCCCTCACCCATAACTTTTGATCAATAGGCGGACGTGGAGTGCCTTCAGGATAGCGCTCATTCAATAAATGCTTATAAGTATCCTGTCATCATGTTAACAATTAAATAGTTAAAAATAAATTCTGTAAACATTGATAAACAAGATCAATTTGTTAATTAAAACTTATTACCGCTATCTGGATAGCATCAGGCAAACCATCACGGGTGGCCACGTACACATCCAGCCAATGGATAGGCTAACCTTGAGACTGAGACTCCTATATAAAAAATAACACAATATTACTAAGTAAAAATGTGATATATTTTCTACAATTCATGATTGTAAACATATTATAATTTGTAAATACATTACCACTGGCGTTGATATCTTTTTTGTGAAATCTCCGCAGCCCTTGTATGTTCCTTTAGCCTTCTCACCATCGGCACACTCGAGGGATGTTGGTGGCGGCGCGATCTTCGTCTTTTCACCCAACTCTCCATTGGGCACATCTCGACCCATATATATTTGGGTGCACCACCGGGGCTATGCTCGTGCATGTAATCCTCTCCACGGCACGGATGGTTGATCTCGGCATTGTGAAGGGCTTTTTGTCGTTCTTTGTTCAAATTATCCTTGGTGCGAGACAAGCACTTCTACCGAATAATGTGCGAATCATCAAGCATGTGTCGTCCTCCCATCTATACCTTTTACGCAAATAAAACAATAATAATAACATTACTAAACAATTATCCTTAGAATATTAAATTATCTCATCATAATTAAAAAAACATACTTGAAATTTAGCCCAAACAACATCCTTATGGGCGATAGGTGCTCGCCATACGTAATCACAGTGTGTAGCAATTACGTAAACACAATTTGTGATATGCACTTGACGATCTTATTATCTCGAAAAATCACTATAATATACAATAATTTACATCAACGATAAGTAGATATATTAAAGCAATTTACATCTAAGCAATTCACTATAAAATACTTATATATAAATGATGCGGACGACGTCGTCTTATTAGGAGGAGGCGAATCTGAATAAGAATCCGATCATCCGGATTAGTAGGGGCCTTGGGCACATGATTAGGCCCCTACCCAAGGCGCTTTTTCTCATATTCATTTTTGAAGCCATCAGTATATTACAAATTTCAAGATGTTATTATGAGTTATATTTGATTACATGTATATATGAATATATAAAATGATAATAAACATGCGATGATATAAACATGTATATATATGAATATAAATTGACAATAAACAAAAGTTGCATTTAAATAGTTTAGTACATAAACATGGCAAATGATATAAACATGTATATATATGAATATAAAATGACAATAAACAAAATTGCATTTAAATAGTTTAGTACATAAACATGATGATTGATATAAACATGTATATATATGAATATAAAATGACAATAAAAAAAATTGCATTTAAATAGTTTAGTACATAAACATGACAATGATATAAAAACATGTAATGCTAAACATACATTTCATTTGTTTCAAGTGTCATCCAATTACTGTTCGAATAAAGGTCCATGATTCCACGGTACCTACTACGTATAGACAACATTATAAATGTTAACATATGACTTGAGCATACTTGTAACCATATGACTTGAGCATACTTGTAAGCATGCATATGATTAACATTTAAGCATACTTGTAAGCATATGACTTGAGCATACTTGTAACCATATGACTTGAGCATACTTGTAAGCATATGATTAACATTTAAGCATACTTGTAAGCATATGACTTGAGCATACTTGTAACCATATGCTTTAAGCATACTTGTAAGCATATGATTAACATTTAAGTATACTTGTAAGTATATGACTTAAGCATACTTGTAACCATATATATGACTTGAGCATACTTGTAAGCATATGATTTAAGCATACTTGCATACTTGTAAGCATATGACTTGAACATACTTGTAATCATATGACTTAAGCACATAAAGAGGTCGTTATATAATATTATAAATGTTTGCAATTACCCGACCAACAAAATTTTTTTGCTAGAGTCTCCCCTATAATATGGACTAGCCACATGCACGACGACATGCATATATTGTAATTTCTAGGCACCCAAGACACAAACCAAGAGAAATATACAAATTCCCAATATACTAAGACCAAAATAATTAGAAAAGAATATGTTTTATAGCCAAGCCTCACATCTCTTTACACTTGATTCTAAAATCAACATTGTTATCAGTGATTGACAATCGACACCAATGTTGAAAGAAAGATAAGCCATGCAATTCGGAACTTTATTGCAAGCTACTAACTAATCGGCTAATCGTACTTTCTGAAACATGTCTTATAAGCAATAGCTTAATTGTTATTTTAGTCAAAGAATGACATTATTCTTTGGGGATTTAGTAAAAGCTTCAACATCAACTCCCAATGTCATCTCCAACCTTAGTCACTTATTGTGGAACGGAGGTAGTACTAATTTAGAAGGACAGTTTAGATAAAAATATATATATTATTAATTAACGTATCGAAACTAATTAAGACGTTTAATATGAGATGGAAAAGTATGTATTTAATGACACATTCGAACATGACATTATCAACGACAATAATTTTCATAGAAATTTATAATTTTTTTGAAAAAAGTTTAAAATTTAATGCACAAAAAGTTACAAAAGTACTAACATATTTTAATTTATCTCAAAAGTGCTCTAACACCTAAAACCTATAACTTTAACAAAAAGTAATTTTGACAAAACATTTATCAATCAAGCAAAAGCTCTAGTGGTTTAAAGAATCCAAGGCAAAAGCAATTACTCCCGTTTTAAATTAGAGATATATTTTAATTTTTTAAATTTAATTTATGAAATTTTAAAATTTAAAATTAATATAAAGTTATTTAATTATTAGTTTTAATATAAATAAATATAATAAGTGTAAAGTAATTATAAAGTATTAATTATTATTTTTGTTGTTTTTAAAATATAAATAGAATTATATCAATTTTGAATTTTAAGTTTTCATAAATCTGAATTTAAAAAGTTAAAATGTATCTCTAATTTTAAAACGAAAACAGTAAAAGATTTGGGAGAATCGTTGCTATCTATAAAAAGAGAGACTTTTCTTTAGTGCAAGGCATCCCTTTTTTTAGCCTCTCTCGACTCTCTATAAACCTCTCTTCATAATTTTCTAGAATCAGTGGTCTTGCCAGAAACCTAGCTTGTAAGTTTCCAACCTTAGTCACTATAATTAATAAAAGTTGTATTTTTAAATTAATCCATTATATTTAATTATTTGGGTTGTATAAACTTTTGTGCTACACCGCCCATGTTTTAATGTAGGGTGAACTAAGGTTGGTACTAGCATGTAATGTAGCAACAATCTTTTTCTCCTATGTAATTATTTGGAGTGCGACCACACTATGAATGAGAGTACAAGTCTCCCACCAAGAAATAATCAAAATCCCACAACAATATCAGAGATATATAACACACCACATTCAACTACAGCAATTACACACCACATTCAAGTGCTAAAATTAGGTCTTTAAATCACAAGCAATTCAACAGTATATAATCACAAGCAATTACACATCAAAATTCAAGAATAAAAATTAGGTCTTTACATCAAAGTAATTACACACCACATTCAAGAATAAAAATTGTAAAATTTGGAAACCCAATCAAATCGAATAGCTACTTGAAGAATTTAATAGTATTTAATCTAATCTAATGATATAAATACATACCGGTGTTTGGTGGTGGTGGTGGTGGTGGCGATTAAGTGACTGGCTAGGCGTGGCGGTGATGGTGGCCGGTGGTGCGGTCTCACTTCTTCTCTTTCTCCTTTTCTCTTCTCCCCTTTCTCTCCTCTTCTCTCTATCTTTGAGCTCCCTCTTTTTTTTTTTTCTTAAATGCATTGTCGAGCAAATGCACGTCATTGATTTCATTTAGTTTGACCAATGACCGCTAACAATGATTGCATGCGTCATTTGAATTTTAATGATATGGACTTATCGGCGACCACGCGGTCGTTGATGTTAAGTGGTCGCACAAAACCTTGGGAATAACATTTCGTGCCAAATTTTATGAGGTAAATTTGTAATAGCGACGCGTCGCGGTCGTTGTTATATAAATAGCGACTAGATTAATGTCTGATCGCAAATGTTTGGTCGTTATTAATAGTATCGTCAATGAGGTTATGCCGCCGTCATTGATAGTCTTAGTCGCTGTTAGGCCCTTTTCTTGTAGTGATATTCTGAAGAGATATTATTTTTCATATTCATATGAATATTATTTTCGTTCAATATTCATAAGGAATATCATCTTCGTTCAATATTCGTATGAATATTATTTTTGTTCAACAGTCGTAAGGGGTGTTATTTATTTCATATTATGAAGAGATATTATTTTTCATATTAGTATGAATATTATTTTCGTTCAATAGTCATAAAGAATATTATCTTCGTTCAATATTCGTAAGAATATTATCTTTGTAAAATATTCGTTGGAATATTATTTTTGTTCAACAGTTGTAAGGGATGTTATATTTGTTCAATATTCGCTTGAAATAATATTTTCTTCCATACTCTGTAGTATGTAAGTAATATTATTTCATTTCAGATTTTGAATTCTATACTCATTTTGTTAAAGTTTTGGCTTCTATACTCCATGAAATTAGTAGAATATCATTGATATTTGCGCTTCATCCAGTATCTTTTCATGAAAATATTATTCTGAGCTTTCTTGATAATTATTGATCTTTTCATGACGGAGTACTATTCACAAATTACTATTCACCGGTTATTATTCACTCAAATATTATTCACTCGGGTATTCGGGGCACTTTTCATGCTGGAGTACTATTCACGAGTTACTATTCACCCAAATATTATTCACTCGGGTATTTGGGATACTTTTCATGTCAGGGTACTATTCACGAGGTACTATTCCCGAAGTACTACTCACAAGGTACTATTCACGGGGTACTATTTATCCGGAAAATATATTTCTTTCCTGTCCAAATTATTTTTGGTACATGAATATTATTCTTGAATTTTACTCCATAAAGCAGTATCACGTTGACAATTTGGATATTTTTAAACTCTGGAAAAATTTAAAGTCTTTAATATTTATCCTTGATTTTGTTTGATTAATGTTTATATCATTGTCATCATCCTCATGCTTATATTGTGATGAAAGTCATCTTTGGCTTACGTGCATAGATGGACTGTTGATTGGTATGATTATGACCAGGGATCATTCGGTATAATCATGACCCGTAATGTTACAAATGATGTGGTAAAAGTCTTCATTGGCCCATAGTGCATTGATGGATAGTTGTTGGTATGATTATGACCAGGGATTATTCGGTATAATCATGACCATTTGTGATTACATGAATATTGTAAGACCCCAACTTATTATTAATGAAATTTAATTTTCTCTACTTATTATTTTGAAATAGTAAGGGTTGATTTGATTAATGTGGATAGTTAGGGTAAAATCATAAATATTTCAAAATAAGCAAGTGGTTATAAAATATTCATTGTTGTCGGGGAATATTCGTTTGGTCGTGGAATATTATTATATTGTAAGGGGAATATTAAATGCGACGACAGCCTTGACCATGTGTGGGCCCCATAGCGGAAAGTGATTGGATGAAGAAAGCGACAAATATAAGTTGTTTAAAAATAGCAGGCGTAGTTATTACAGATTAATCTTGTTAAAATACTTGGTGGTTAAAACACGGTAGCTTTGCGGTATTGCACCAATTATTGATTCTTACGTGAAGAAGCTTACTCTCAATAATGGTTACGATAATTGATTATTCGATATTTTATTGATTTAATAATTCTTTGCGTTGATAATTTTATATTGTTGTTGTTTGATAATTGTCATTTACGGTATTTTTTTCTTTATCGAAGCAATAATTCATATTATACGAATAATATTATTAGATAACATTATTGGCAATGTCTAGAAAGTTACATCTAAGGAGAGGTTTGGTCACCTAATTGCGGCGCCAAGATGAGGAGAAATTCTTATTGGAAGCCCCTCTTTCACAGGAAGCGCACTGGTTGTCGATATTGTGATTACGTAATATTATTTGTGAATAATTAATTATTAATTCATATGATGAGAAAAATATTGATTTTATGTGGATATAGATGGAGAAAATTTTTAATGTGACAATTGTTGAAAATTGAAATTTTATCTTTTACGATAAAATAATTCATTTAAATATATTATTATATTTTAATAATATAATAATGGTGATATTTTTACAACGAATGTAGGATATATGAGTATCGAGGAGGAAGAGTATTTTGTTGCAATAAATGTTTAAAACATGTTAAACATGTCGGTGGACCCCATTTATTATTTGAAATTTGATTATAGCTTTGTAAAATCGCTTGTTTATGGATTTTGGTCAATTTACATTTGGAATTTGGAAAACTTTCTTACGCAAAGTTGTAGAGAATTGAATTTCCTATAAAAAGTGGCGAGATTTGAATTTTCGATAAAAGAGGCTATTTATTATGAATTATTGAAGTTAGAAGCTCAAAATAATTGATTTTGGAAGTTTAAAATATTTTAAATAACAAAAACGTTTTTTTCATTATGGTGTGTTACACATGTGTGTTGAATGAGCTGAATTCAGTTCTTGGAAGGTTGGCGTAGGAAATTTATAATATATATTAATATTTTATTAAATTTTACGCTTTGGTGTTCTAAGCATTTTCTATAAATAGGGTCTTAGGTTAGAATTGAAAATCACACGAAGCTGAAGTTTTCTCTCTATATTATCGGCGTATTCTTGTGAGTATTTTGAGTATACTTTGAGTATTGTTAGGCGGTGCAAGTTCCACTCATGACCTTATACACGGACATTCAATTTAGAAGTCTTAATCTTTCGAGGTAAGGGATGTTATTTTCTTCTCAAATGATATTATTTCTTCAATATCATTATCTTTGAAATATTAGTTGAAACTTTTTATCAAATTTGGAACTTTTTCGGGGTTACTATTCATGAGTTCTTATTCACGAGTTACTATTCACGATTCTTATTCACGAGATTACTTATTAATTGAAGCGTGAAGATGTTTTTTGTGAAATTTCTATCTTTTGGTGTCGGAGTTACTATTCATGTATACGGCCTTTATTCACGATATCTGATCTTATTCACGAATACGGCCTTTATTCATAGAAAAATGAAATTTTTCTTTTTGTCCAAAATATCTATTACGGATACTAGCTTTGATTGTATCCATGTTTTGATCATTCTTGAATTTTACACCACTATGATTATTTTTGAGGTATTTTTGAACATGGATAAAACAAAATCTGAACGAATCCTTAATCCTTAATCCTTGTCATTTTGTTTCCTTTGGATTCGTTTCTTTAAAAATATTTTTCATCATCTTGGTCTTAAATGATGATATTATGGAATATCTTTGGCTTTGTAGTGCAAAGATGAATGATTTCTGAAGAATATCTTTGGCCGTAGTGCAAAGATGAGCAGTGTTTAGATGAACATGACCGGTGATGAATATCTTTGGCACTGTAGTGCAAAGATGAATATTTGATTCGGATATATATTGATTGATGTTACGGGGATAAAAGATGAGCGATGAACTTTTAAATTCATACATAGAAGATAGTAGTTTGCATTCTCTACTTAACTCTTCTAATGAATTATTATTTCATTGCGAATATTGATTTAAAATTTGTTGTCTATTGTATTCTATTAGATTTTTTCCTGTTGAAGACTAACGATAATTTGTTGTATATTATCTTAGTCATAATATTCTTTCTTGGGCTAGTTGAGCTCACCCTTTTCCTTTTGTTCCATTTTTTCTTCTCGGGGAGGCGAGAATATAGCGAGTGCAGTCGGGGTATGGAATGAAGGTTTTAGAGAGAGTTGTTTAGTAGTCCTCACCATTTTTGTAAAATAATGTATCAATAAATGTGATGAGGATTTATTTGAGTATAGATATTATGCAGAAGATAATATTTGTATTCAAACTCACAGTTTCTTGTTGTAATAATAAAGTTGTAGTTGTTTACGTACCATGTATTGACAATTTCGAGAATGGGTGATGTATACCTATTTTGGGGCGTCGCGGTTGGTATCGAGCTTAGGGATATGATCTCTGGCGGAGATCGGGGAATAGAACTAGGAGGGGAGGCAGAGTAAATCCTTCGCTAGTGTGTCTACTAGCTAAGCTTATTTTTTAGTTGGTCGGTATATAAGGATATTATGTGATATATTGATTTCCTTAATTAACCCTTGTTTTATGGCGGTATTTGAGAATGTCATTGAGAATATTAACAATGGAAATGAGGCAGAGTGGAGGCGCTTTGTACTCACCTGCGAGGAGAGCGTGCAGCAGTGGTGGCAATGTTCCTCATGTGAACAACACCTTTGGCGAGATGATGAGCGAGGGGATGTTTAGAAGCTTTTTGCAGTTCATACAAAATCGAGACGAGGAGACTCGTGTTCAAAATCTGAGGAGGAAATGATAGCAATTCACGGGTTATCCTGACCAAGCGATTCGAAAAGTTGGGACCACGAATTTAAGGAAAGCGGATCCGATCATGGCGGAAACATGGGTCAAACAAATTACCAAGATATTCGATGTCTTGGGATGCGGAGGAACGAAGGTTCCATTCGCCACCTTTATGTTAGTGGCGGGGAGACTCTTGGTGGGAGATGCGTGAAGCGTACCCATCGGTACCCTTTTCGGCATGTCTTGGGAAGCGTTTGAAACTATTTAATGACAAATACTTTCACGAAAGTGTTACGTCGTATGAAGGAAGTGGAGTTCATCAGTTAGAAGCAAAACAACATGGCGGTGTCTCGATGCGAGGCAAAGTTTGCGAGTTATCGGTTTGCACCTCATTTGGTGGAGAATGAGGAGCATATGGCGCGGATGTTTCTTAGAGGTTTGAACCCGGCGCATCGTCGATATCTCATTTCTCATAAATTTTCTCTCTATTGAGGATGTTGTAAACAAGGCTCGATTATTAGAAGCGAGATAGCGAGTATGGTCAAATTGAGGGACCATAACGAGGATCGTACCGGAGATAGCGATCAGAGAATAATGATAACCGGCGGAGAAAAGCAGACGGACAAAAATGGTAACCACTACTGGTGGTAATCATGGCCATAAAAATAGAAGAAGCGAGTCGGGAGGAGATTTAAAAAAGGAGATTTAACAACGACCGTGTGAAGGCAGCGGTCTTGCGTGAAAGAAGCCGGTTTAAGGAGGAGAAACGACCACCGGTCGTATATGCTACAAATGCGGAAAAGAGGACATATTAGTCAAAGCGCCCTGACGATTCAAGGTATGCTATAATTGTGGAAAGGAAGGACATATCGCTCGAGATTATACGATAGTGAAACCTAGTTCAAGTGAGGACGGTGACTCAAAAAGATCCCGAAAAGTCAAAGTCAGCGATTTCGGGAAGGCGTTTGTTGTGGTGGTCAAAATCGAGAGAACCCAAGCGAGGTGATCACGGGTAAGCTATTTATAAATTCTTGCGAAGTTTATACCTTACTTGATACCGGTGCTACCCATTCATTTTATCTCTCTGCTTGTGCTCAGCGTTTAAACTTGACTCAGGAGAAATTAGACTTTGACCTATCTGTGGAAACTCCGTTAGGAGAAACTTTCATCACATCCCTTTATTTATAAATCTTGTTTGATTCAAGTTGGCACCATTACCTTACACATTGACCTTATCTCTTTAAAGATACTTGCTTTTGATGTGATTTTAGGGATTGATTGGTTAACTACTCTCATCATGCCAAAATTGATTGTTTTCGTAAGGTTGTTAGTTTTCATATTCTAACCAACTTTGTTATGCAATTCAAACAACTAAACCATTAAAATCAATCATTTGTCATATCTAATCATAAAGCTATTCGTTTATTGAAAAGCGGATGTCAAGCTTTCTTAGCCCATGTTATGGATTTGAATAAAGACACGTCAAATTTGAATAATATTCTGTTGTTATTGACTTTCTGGCGTATTTCTGAAGAACTTCGGTCTACCCCGAGCGTGAAGTTGAATTCTTTATTGATCTTGAACACGGTACAAAGCCCATTTCTAAAACCCCATATCGAATGGCTCTATTGAACTTGAGGAGTTAAAGGTCAACTACGAGGAATTGTTGGACATCGGTTTCATTCGATCTAGTACATCTCCTTGGGGTGCTCTGTTTTTATTCGTAAAGAAAAAGGCGGGAGTATGCGACTTTGTATTGACTATGGGAATTGAACCATGTCACCATCAAGAATAGGT
Source organism: Panax quinquefolius (assembly GCA_020205615.1). Taxonomy (NCBI): domain Eukaryota; kingdom Viridiplantae; phylum Streptophyta; class Magnoliopsida; order Apiales; family Araliaceae; genus Panax; species Panax quinquefolius. The sequence goes on from CM035155.1 coordinate 60,624,164, forward strand.
ATCCTCTACCTCGTATTGATGACTTGTTTGACCGATTGCAAGAAGGGCACAATTCTTTTCAAAATCGATCTTCGTTACGGATATCATCGGTGAAGATTAGGCGAGGATATTCAAAAGCGCCTTTAGAACTTCGGTATGGGCATTATGAATTCTTAGTCATGTCTTTCGGATTGACTAATGCTCCTGCTGGCTTTCATGGATATGATGAGCCAAAGTATTGAGGAATATTTGGATCGATTCGTTGTTGTTTTATTGATGACATCCTCATATATTCCAAAAGTCGTGAAGATCATGAGCACCATTTGAAATTTGGTACTCCAAAGGCCGTGAAAACAAACTATATGCCAAATTGAAGAAATGCGAGTTACGGCTTGAGGAAGTAGCATTCCTTGGGCGCGTGGTGTCGAAACATGGAGTATCTGTTGATCCGTGAAGATTGAAGCAATCTGAAGTTAGAAGCAAAGAAGGTGGTGGTGAAATACGTAGCTTTTGGGCTTAATTGGTTATTATCGGAGATTCGTGGAAGGGTTTTCTCGAATCGCTACTCCATTAACTTCGACTAACTCGGAAGGATACAAAATTCGTTTGGAATGCGAAGAATGCGAGAAGAGTTTCAAGAGCTTAAGAGGAGACTTATTTGGCATTTTGTTACAACAATACCATCTGGTTCGGATGGATTTGTTATCTCTGATGATACTTGAGGCAAAGGGTTAGGATGTGTTCTCATGCAGCGTGGGAAAGTCATAGCCTTTATGCCTCGCGACAACTTAAAGAGTATGAGAGGAATTATCCTACTCATGATCTAGAGTTAGCGGTGATCGTTTCAGCGCTTAAAGATATGGAGGCACTATCTATATGGGGAGAAAGTGGAGATATATTAGGACCATAAAAGCCTTAAATATTTCTTCTCTCAAAAAGAACTCAACATGCGGCGGTGACGTTGGCTCGAGCTATTGAAAGACTACGACCACAATATTGATACCATCACGGAAAAGCGAGCGTGGTGGTGCGTGGCGTTGAGTAGAAGATCATATGCGAGGAGCGAGTGCGATGATGTCAAGTATCGCATAGAGCCGACTTTAATAGAAAAAGTTAAGGTTGCTCGAGCCCGCAGGCCGGAGGCGATGCGTATGAAGAAGAAAGTCTGAAGGAGCTATTAGGAGCGAGAATTGATGAAGAAGGAATACTTGAGTCCCTCTAGACTTTGTGTTCTAACGACTACGATTTGAAGTACAAGATTATGATGGAGGCACACAATACACCATTTGCAATCCATCTGGAAGTACTAAAATGTATCGTGATCTTGACATACATTTTGGTGGAACAATATGAAGAGAGAGATTGCAAAGTTTATCTCGATGTGTTTAACTTGTCGGCGTGTAAAAGGCGGAGCATCTAGTACCTAAGGGTCTATTGCAACCACTTGAGATTCGAAATGGAAGTGGGAACACATTACCATGGATTTCGTTACGGGTCTTCCTACGGTTTCTCAAGGCATCAATGCTATTTGGGTTATTGTTGATAGATTAACCAAGTCTGCTCATTTCTTCTTGCCGTCGGAGACTTATTCCTTGAGCGTCTTGCTAGTATATGCGTGAATGAGATTGTGAGGTTGCATGGCATGCTGTATCCATAGTTTTGGATCGTGACCCAAGATTCACTTCAAGATTTTGGGTTAGCTTGCAAAAAAGCTATGGAGCGCAGTTTGCGATTTAGTTGACATACCATCCTCAAGCAGACGGACAATCGAGAGGACTATTCAAACTCTTGAAGATCTATTAAGACTACGTGTCCTAGACTTCAAAGGCGGTTGGGATAAGTATTTACCATTGGTGGAATTCTCCTACAACATGAGTTATCGGCAAGTATAGGTGTGGCTCCATTGAAGCATTATATGGGCCGAAAATGTCGTTCTCGATATGTTGGGATGAGGTGGGTGAAGCAACATTGTTGGGACTAGAGTTGAAATGCGATATGACTAAGAAAAGATCCAACGAAACAACTACAACTTTATTATTACAACGGGTAAAGCTGTGAGTTTGAATACAAATATTATCTTACAGGCAATATCTATACTCAAATAAATCCTCATCACATTTATTGATACATTAATTTACAAAAATGGTGAGGACTACTAAACAATCCTTTCTAAAACCTTCATTCCATTACCCAGGCTACGTATACTCATTTATATTCTAGCCTCCTCGAGAAAAATGGAACAAAAAGGAAAAAAAGGGTGAGCTCACTAGCTCTCGGTAAAAAGAATATTATGACTAAGATAATATCTGACAAATTATCGTTAGTCTTGACGAGGAAAAATATAATAGAATCTGATAGACAACAAATTTTAAATCAATATTAGCGCGTGAAATAATAATTCATTAGAAGAGTTAAGTAGAGAATGCAAACTACTATCTTACATGTATGAATTTAAAAGTTCATCGTCTATCTTTTATCCTGTAACATCAATCGATATACATCTAGAATCAAATATTCATCTTTCTTTACTCTGGGCGAAGATATTCATCGATTAGTCGTATTCATTTATTCATTTAAACACTGTTCATCTTTGCACTACTGGGCGAAAGATATTCTTGAAATCATTCATCTTTTTACTTCGGCCGAAGATATTCTTAAGAAATCATTCATCTTTGCCTTCTGGGCCGAAGATATTCCATAATATCATCATTTAAGGTGAGGATGATGAAAAATATTTTTTTAAAAAAAGCGAATCGTGAAACAAAATGACAAGGATTAAGGATTAAGGATTAGTACTTGGTTTTATCACGTCAAAAATACCTCAAAAAAAATAATCGTAGTGGTGTAAAATTGAGAATGATCAAAACATGGATCTGATCGAGTTAGTATCGAGAATAGATATTTTAGACGAAAAGAAGAAATTTTATTTTTTGATTGAATAATAGTATCGTGAATAGTCTGTGTAGTATCGTGAATAGTCTTAAGTATCGTGAATAGTAACTCAGACACCAAAAGATAGAAATTCCACAAAAACATCTTCATCTTCACTTAGTAATGAATAGTACTTCGTGAATAGTAACTTCGTGAATAGTAACTCATGAATAGTAACTTCGTGAATAGTAACTCATGAATAGTAACCCATGAATAGTAACCCAGAGCATGAAAAAGTTCAAATTTGATAAAAACTTGGATCGACATTTGACATAATGATATTGAAGAAATAATATCATTTCTGAAAAAAATAATATCCACTTACCTCGAAAAAGCGGTACTTACATTTGGAAATATATCTTGAATGAACTTGCAGTAGTATATCAATACTCAAAGTATACTCAAAATACTCACAAGAATCGCTCAAAATATCGAGAGAGAAATAGAGAAAACTTTGGTTTACGGTGTGATTTTCAATTCTAACCTAAGCACCTATTTATAGGAAATTGCTTAGAACACACACGAAAGCGAAAATTTAATATAATATTAATATAATTATACAAATTTTCCTTAGCCCACCTTTTGGTCAAAACACCAGCCACACATGTTAATGATGTCCAAAAAAAATACAAAAACGTTTTTCTTAACAAAAATAATTTAAACTCCCAAAAATCAATTATTTGAACTTGAACTTCAATAATTCATAATAAATAGCCCTTTCATCAGAAAATTCGAATCTCGCGAGTTTTATAGGAATTTCAATTCTCTACAACTTTGCAGAAGAAAGTTTTTCAAATTCAAAATAGAAATTGAAGAAATCCACAAGCAGGCGATTTTACAATTTATAATCAAATTTCGATCGATAAATGGGGTCCGCAGAGCATGTTTAACATGTTTTAAACATTTATTGCAACAAAAAATACTCTTCCTCCTCGTATACTCATATATCCCACATTCGTTGTAAAAAATATCACAGATTAATATATTATTAAAATAATATATTTAAATGAATTATTTTATCGAGAAAAAGATAAAATATTAATTTTCAACAATTGTCATTTTAAAAATTTTCTCCATCTATATCCACATAAAATCAATATTTTCCTCATCATATAAATCAATAATTAATTATTCACAAATAATATTCTGAGAATCACAATATTAATGACGAGGCGGTTCAGGAAGAGGGGCTTTCGATAAAAATTTCTTCTTCTTGGCGCTTGATTAGGTGACCAAACCTCTCCTTAGGCAGAACTTTCTAGACATTGCCAATAATGTTATCTAATAATATTATTAGGATAATATGAATTATTGCCGATAATAAAAAAATTGTGTAATGTGATTATTGAAACAACAATGATATAAAATATCAGCAATGACAATTATTAACTTCGATAAAATCTTTGAGCGGTAATTCTTTGTAATCATTATTGAGTAGTGCCTTCTTACGTAAGAATCGATAATTGGTGCAATCTGGTGTCTTTTTTTCGACAGCAGCGTATTAGTGTGTTTTTAACCATAGGGTATTCAGCGGTATAGCAGTAACAACTTCTGTAGTTATTTAAAAACAACTTATATTTGTCGTTTTCTTCATCGATCGCTTTTAGTTATGGGGCCCCCACACATGCATTTGCTTGTGGTAAATGCGAATATTCCAAAGCGATCGAATATTCCGACGACCAACGAATATTCAAGCGATAATGAATATTTTATAACCACTTGCTTATTTTGAAATATTTGCGTATTTAACCCATAACTATCCACATTAATCAAATCAACCCTTACTATTTCAAAATAATAAATAAAGGAAATTCCTTTTTATTTAAAAATTTTGGGGTCTTCTGACCTCCCTCCTTATGAAATTTCGTCCTCGAAATTGGCGTCACGTACACAGTGTTTGAAAAGGTGAGGATACCTCGCTTTCATTTAGTTTCAATTCCCGGTCATTTCCTCTATAGCATGATTCCTCCACAAAACTTTAACTTGTGGTATGACCTTTCTTGGCGTGGGACATGCTCCTTCTATCAAGATCTTGGCGGTACCTCCTCATACGTTAAGTCTTGGCTATCTCGTCGGTTCTAACTTCGATAGCGTGGTTCGGGTCTTTCACATATTCTGAAATGCGGATATATGAAACACATTATGAACACGAGACATACTCGGAGAATGCTTATGAGTCATAGGCTACATTTCCTACTCGGTCGAAATTTGAAATGGACCCGATAAATCGTGGATTGAGCTTTCCTCTCTTCCCAAATCTTGTAACTCCCTTCCATGGAGCTGACTTCATGACAATCATGATCCCTACACATTAAATTCCGTCCTTTCGATGAAGATCGCATAACTCTTTTGTCGATCTTGTCTTGGTTTGTATCGTTGTCGAATCATTTGGATCTTTTCGGTGAGTAAATACGTCTTAACTTTCGGGTCCCAACAATGTTGCTTCACCCACCTCATCCCAACATATTGGGAAGCGACATTTTTCGTCCATATAATGCTTGAATGGAGCCACACTATACTTGCACGATAAGCTTTGTTGTTGTAGGAGAATTCCACCGATGGTAAATACTTATCCCAAGCGCGCCCTTGAAGTCAGGACCACGAGTCTTAATAAATCTTCAAGAGTTTGAAATAGTCTCTACGATTGTCCGTCTGGTTTGGGGATGGTATGCGAACTAAATCGCAAATCCGTGCCCATAGCTTTTTGCAAGCTAACCCAAAATCTTGAAGTGAATCTTGGGTCGCGATCGAAACTATGGATCTGGGCATGCCATACTGACCTCCTGATCTCATTCACGTACGTACTAGTGAGGCGTTCGAGGAATAAGTCTCCGTGTCGGCGAGAAATGAAAGCGAGACTTGGTTAATCTATCAACAATAACCCAAATAGCATTGATGCCTTGAAAGCAAGTAGTAGGAAGACGTAATGTGAAATCCATAGTAATGTGTTCCCACTTCCATTCAGGAATCTCAAGTGGTTGCAGCGGACCCTTAGGTACAAGATGCTCGCCTTTACTGCGTTGGCAAGTTAAACACATCGAGATAAACTTTGCAATCTCTCTCTTCGTATTGTTCCACCAAAATGTATGTCGAAGATCACGATACATTTTAGTACTTCGAGGATGGATTGCAAATGGCGTATTGTGTGCCTCCATCGTAATCTTGTACTTCAAATCAGTCGTTAGGAACACTGAAAGTCTAGAGTGGACTCGAAGTATTCCTTCTTCATCGATTCTCGCTTAGGAATAGCTCCTTCTTGTACTTTCTTCTTCATACGCATCATTTCAAGATTCGGTGGCTTGAAAGCGACCTTAACTTTTTCTATTAAAGTTGGCTCTGTCGTATACTTGACATCATCGCTTTTCGTTCGCATATGATCTTCTACTCGATCGTCATTCTACGTTAACTTTACCGGGATGGTATTGAATAGTGTGGTCGTAGTCTTTCGATAGCTCGAGCCCAGCGTCATTTTGCCGCGTGTTGAGTTCTTTTGAGTGAAGAAATATTTAAGGCTTTTATGGTGCGAATATATCTCCACTTTCTCCCCGTATAGATAGTGCCTCCATATCTTTAAGCCTTAGCAGCTTTGCTTTGCTTGACTCTAGATCATGAGTAGGATAATTCCTCTCATACTCTTTAAGTTGTCATGAGGCATAGGCTATGACTTTCCCGTTGCATGAGAACACATCTAACCCTTTGCACGAAGCATTTGTAGATAACAAATCCATCAGAAACGGATGGTATTGTTAGAGCAGTCTTAGAGAAATAAGTCTCCTCTTAAGCTCTTGGAAACTTTTCTCGCATTCTTCGCTCAAGCAATTTTGTATCCTTAGGAGTTATTTGAGTTAATGGAGTAGCGATTAGAAAACCCTTCCACGAATCTCGAGATAATAACCGGCTAAGCCCAAAAAGCTCGTACTTGATCATGAGCTTGGTTTGCTCGACTTTGTATTGCTTGATCTTGGCGGATCAGCAGATACTCCGTGTTTTCGACACCCGTGCCCGAGGAATGCTACTTCCTCGAGCGAACTCGCATTTCTTGATTTGGCATATAGTTGGTTTTCACGAAGCCTTTGGAGTACCGACTTCAAATGGTGCTCATGATCTTCACGACTTTTGGAATATATAAGGATGTCATGATAAAAACAACAACAAATTGATCAAATATTCCTTGAATACTCGGTTCATCATATCCATGAAAAGCTGCGGGAGCATTAGTTAGTCAGAAAGACATGACTAAAATTCATAATGCCCATCACCAGAGTTACGAAGGCGGTCTTTGGAATATCCTCGATTTAATCTTGGTGATGATATCGAGCGAAGATCGATTTTGAAAAGAATTGTGCCCCTTACTTGTTGGTCGAAACAAGTCATCAATCGAGGTGAGGATACCTATTCTTGATGGTGACATGGTTCGATTCAGATAGTCGATCAAAGTCGCATACTCCGTCTTTCTTCTTTACAAATAAAGCAGGAGCACCCCGAGGAGATGTCTTGGGGCCAGAATGAAAGCAGATGTCCAACAATTCTGTAGTTGGACCTTTAACTCTGAAGTTGATAGGAGCCATTCGATATGGGGTTTTAGAAATGGGCTTTGTGCGGGTTCAAGATCGATAAAAAATTGACTTCACGTTACGGGGTAGGCAGGGAAGTTCTTGAAATCGTCGGAAAAGTCGATACAACGGGAATATTATTCAAATTTGGCGTGTCTTTATTCAAATCCATAACATGGGCTAGGAAAGCTTGACATCGTTTTTTAATAAGCGAATAGCTTTATGATTAGATATAGCGGTGATTGATTTTAATGGTTTAGTTGCTTGAATTAAATACAACAGGTTGGTTAGGAATATGAAAACTATGACCTTACGAAAACAATCAATTTTGGCATGATGAGTAGTTAACGATCGATCCTAAAATCACATCAAAAGCAAGTATCTTTAAAGAGATAAAATTGACGGGTAAAGGTAATGGTGCTGACTTGAATCAAACAAGATTTATAAGCGAGTGGATGTGATGAAAGTTTCTCTAGCGGAGTTTCCACGAGATAGGTCGAAAGTCTAATTTTCTCGGTCGAGTTTAAGCGTTGAGCACATGCGGGAGAGATAAATGAATGGGTATACCGGTATCAAGTAAGGTATAAACTTATGAGAATTTATAAATAGCTTACCGTGATCACCTCGTTTGGGTTCCTCGCATTATGACCGATCCTGACAAAGCGCTCTTCCGGAATCGTTGACTTTGACTTTTACGGGGACGATCTTTTGAGTCAAAATCCCATTGAACTAGGTTTTTATTCTCTTGTCTGATCTCGGCGATATGTCCTTCCTTTCCACAATTATAGCATACCTTGAGCTGTTGTGGGCGGTTTGGGTGATATGTCCCTCTTTTCGCATTTGTAGCATATAATGGGTGGTCGTTCTCCTCCCTTAGAACCGATTCTTTTTGCCTTGCCTTTATCGTCTTCACATAGTCGTTGTTAAATCTCCTCTTTTAAAATCTCCTCTGATTTCGCTTCTTTATTTTCATGGCCATGATTACCACGGAGTGGTTACCATTACAATAAAATCATTTTTTCTTCTCATGAGTTATCATTAATACATTATTCTTTATCTACGATCGATCTGGTTGTGGTCCCTCGGTTGGTAGTAGTACTCGTTATCTCGCTCTAATAATTGAGCCACATTTACAACATCTGAATAAAGAAAATTTATGAGAAATGAGATCTTGGCGTATCTTGGGTTTGAACCTCTAAGAAACATCGCGTCATCGTTCCTCATTCTCCACCAAATGAGGTCTGAACACTGGATAACTCTGCAAACTTTGCCTCGTCTTTGAGACAACCGTCGTGTTGTTTTTGTTCAATCGATGAACTCCACTTCCCCGTATAATGAACACTTTCGGAAAGTATTTGTCATTAAATAGTTCTGAAAGCGTTTCCCGGGACATCTTTGAGTCTTGAAATTTGGATGGAGTGCGCTTCCTGAGACTCCCACCGATGATACGCCTCGCCGCCACGGAACATAAAGGTGGCGAATGGAACCTTCTGTTCCTCCGTGCATCCCAAGACATCGAATATCTTGGTAATTTGTTTGACCCCGTATTTTCCGCCGTGATCGGATCGGCTTTCCCTTAAATTACGGTGGTCCCGACTCTTTTTGCTTGCTTGCATTTTGTGACAACAGGTAATTGCTATCATTTCCTCTGTATTTTGAACACGAGTCTCCTAAATGCGATTTTGCATGAGCTGCAAAAAACTTCTAAACATCCCTCGTTCATCATCGCTTTCGATGGTGTTGTTCGCGGGAGGAACATTTTGACTGTTGTACACGTTCTCCTCGTTGGTGAGTCAGAGCATCTCCACGGTCTCATTTCCATTGTTAATATTCTCGATCGACATTTCTCAAATCTTGTTTGTCGTAAAACAAGGGTTAATTAAGAAATCAATATATCACATAATATCCTATATCTTGACCGACTAACAAATAAGCTTAGGTAGGACACCTTAGCGAAGATTTTTTCGTCTCTCCCTCTCTAGTTACATTCTAGATCTCTTGGAGATCGTATCCTAGCTACGATACCATTGTGGCGCCCCCAAAATAGGTATACATCACACAATACAGGTTGTCGAATCGTAGATGCGAAGCAACTACAACTTTATTATTACAATGCGGTAAAAGCGTGAGTTTGAATACAAATATTATCTTACAGGCAATATCTATACTCAAATAAATCCTCATCACATTTATTGATACATTAATTTACAAAAATGGTGAGGACTACTAAACAATCCTTTCTAAAACCTTCATTCCATTTACCCAGGCTACGTACTTTCATTTATATTCTAGCCTCACGAGAAAAATGGAACAAAAAGGAAAAGGGTGAGCTCACTAGCTCGATAAAGAATATTATGACTAAGATAATATCTGACAAATTATCGTTAGTCTTGACGGGGAAAAATATAATAGAATCTGATAGGCAACAAATTTTAAATCAATATTACATGGTGAAATAATAATTCATTAGAAGAGTTAAGTAGAGAATGCAAACTACTATCTTACATGTATGAATTTAAAAGTTCATCGTCTATCTTTTATCCTGTAACATCAATCGATATACATCTAGAATCAAATATTCATCTTTTTCTTCTGGGCGAAGATATTCATCGATTAGTCGTATTCATTTTAAACACTGTTCATCTTTTTACTCTACGGGCGAAGATATTCTTGAAATCATTCATCTTTGCTACTTCTGGGCGAAGATATTCTTAGAAATCATTCATCTTTGCCTTTCTGAGGCCGAAGATATTCCATAATATCATCATTTAAGGCGAGGAGGATGATGAAAATATTTTTTTTTAAAAGCGAATCGGTGAAACAAAATGACAAGGATTAAGGATTAAGGATTTCGTACTTGGTTTTATCCGTCAAAAATACCTCAAAAATAATCGTAGTGGTGTAAAATTGAGAATGATCAAAACATGGATCTGATCGAGTTAGTATCGAATAGATATTTTTAGACGAAAAGAAGAAATTTTATTTTTAAATTGAATAATGCAGTATCGTGAATAGTGCAGTATCGTGAATAGTCTTGTATATCGTGAATAGTAACTCAGACACCAAAAGATAGAAATTCCACAAAAACATCTTCTTCACGCGTTTCGTGAATAGTACGTGAATAGTAACTTCGTGAATAGTAACTTCGTGAATAGTAACTTCGTGAATAGTAACTTCGTGAATAGTAACTCATGAATAGTAACCCATGAATAGTAACCCAGAGCATGAAAAAGTTCCAAATTTGATAAAAACTTGGATCGACATTTGATTATAATGATATTGAAGAAATAATATCATTCTGAAAAAAAATAATATCACTTACCTCGAAAAGCGTACTTACTGCTTACATTGGAATATATTTGAATGAACTTGCATAGTATATCGATACTCAAAGTATACTCAAAATACTCACAAGAATCGCTCAAAATATCGAGAGAGAGAAATAGAGAAAACTTGGTTTACGGTGTGATTTTCAATTCTAACCTAAGCACCTATTTATAGGAAATTGCTTAGAACACAAGAGAAAATTTAATATAATATTAATATAATTATACAAATTTTCCTTAGCCCACCTTTTGGTCAAAACACCAGCCACACATGTTAATGATGTCCAAAAAAAAATACAAAAAACGTTTTTTCTCTTAAAAAATAATTTAAACTCCCAAAAATCAATTATTTGAACTTGAACTTGATAATTCATAATAAATAGCCCTTTCATCAGAAAATTCGAATCTCTTGAGTTTTTATAGGAATTTCAATTCTCTACAACTTTGCAGAAGAAAGTTTTTCAAATTCCAAATAGAAATTGGCCAAAAGAAATCCACAAGCGAGGCGATTTTTAATTTATAATCAAATTTCGATCGATAAATGGGGTCCCAGAGCATGTTTAACATGTTTTAAACATTTATTGCAACAAAAATACTCTTCCTCCTCGTATACTCATATATCCCACATTCGTTTGTAAAATATATCAGATTAATATATTATTAAAATAATATATTTAAATGAATTATTTTATCGAGAAAAAGATAAAATATTAATTTTCAACAATTGTCATTTTAAAATTTTCTCCATCTATATCCACATAAAATCAATATTTTCCTCATCATATAAATCAATAATTAATTATTCACAAATAATATACGAGAATCCTGATATTAATGACGAGGCGGTTCAGGAAGAGGGGCTTTCGATAAAATTTCTTCTTCTTGGTGGTATGATTAGGTGACAAACCTCTCCTTAAGCAGAACTTTCTAGACATTGTCAATAATGTTATCTAATAATATTATTAGGATAATATGAATTATTGCCGATAATGAAAAATCTTGTGTAATGTGATTATTGAAACAATGATATATAAAATATCATATGACAATTATTAACTTTCGATAAAATCTTTGAGCGATAATTACTGTAATCATTATTGAGTAGTGCCTTCTTCTACGTAAGAATCAATAATTGGTGCAATCTGGTGGTGTCTTATTTGCTTTCGACAAGCAGCGTATTAGTGTTTTTAACCCAAGGGTATTCAGCGATGATACTTTGATAACAACTTCTGTAGTTATTTAAAAACAACTTATATTTGTCGTTTTCTTCATCGATCGCTTTTAGTTATGGGGCCCACACATGCATTTGCTGGCAAAGTAAATACGAATATTCCAAAGCGATACGAATATTCCACGACCAAACGAATATTCCCAAGCGATAATGAATATTTTATAACCACTTGCTTATTTTGAAATATTTGCGTATTTAACCCATAGCTATCACATTAATCAAATCAACCCTTACTATTTCAAAATAATAAATAAAGGAAATTCCTTTTTATTTAAAAATTTTGAAAAAATATTGCAAATAACTTAACGTGAAAAATAAGAAGATCTTGATAGGATAAAATATTCATTTATTATTGTCGATGGGAATATTCGAGGTTGGTCTTATGTGAATATATTATGAAAATGTCCGGTATAATTTTTGAAACGAATATTCGTTTCAATTGCGAGGACGAAATTTCATAAGGAGGGAGGTGTAAACCCCAACTTATTATTAATGAAATTTAATTTTCTCTATTTATTATTTTGAAATAGTAATTGATTTGATTAATGTGGAAGTAAAAAGCATAAATACAAAATATAAGTGGTTTAAAATATTATTGTTGCGTAGTTGTTTTAGTGGAATATTAATCTTCGGGGAATATTTAAATACACTTGAATGTGGGTTAAAAGCGATTGGATGAAGAAACGACATAAATATAAGTTGTTTAAAAATAGCAGAGTTGTAGTTATTCACAATTAATCTTGTTAAAATACTCGATTGGTTAAAAGGCACACGATATTACTTCAATTATTGATTCTTACGTAATAAGGCACTTTTCAATAATGGATAATTATTGATTTAAAGATTTTATATTGATTTAATAATTCTGCGTTGATAATTTATATTGTTGTTGTTTTGATAATTGTCATTACACGTTATTTTTCTTTATCGAAGCAATAATTCATATTATCTGAATAATATTATTAGATAACATTATTGGCAATGTCTGAAAGTTACATCTAAGGAGAGGTTTGGTCACCTAATTGCTTGCGCAAGAAGAAAAATTCTTATTGGAAAGCCCCTCTTTCCAGGAAGCGCACTGGTTGTCAATATTGTGATTTATAATATTATTTGTGAATAATTAATTATTAATTCATATGATGAGAAAAATATTGATTTTATGTGGATATAGATGGAGAAAAAATTTTAATGTGACAATTGTTGAAAATTGAAATTTTATCTTTTACGATAAAATAATTCATTTAAATATATTATTATATTTTAATAATATAATAATGGTGATATTTTTACAACGAATGTAGGATATATGAGTATACGAGGAGGAAGAGTATTTTTGTTGCAATAAATATTTAAAACATGTTAAACATGTCGGTGGACCCCATTTATTGGTGAAATTTGATTATAGCTTTGTAAAATCGTCTGTTTATGGATTTTGGTCAATTTACATTTGGAAATTGGAAAAACTTTCTTCAGTAAAGTTGTAGAGAATTGAATTTCCTATAAAAAGTCGCGAGATTTGAATTTTCTGATAAAAAGGCTATTTATTATGAATTATTGAAGTTCAAGCTTCAAATAATTGATTTTTGGAAGTTTAAAATATTTTAAATAACAAAAAACGTTTTTTTTTTCATTATGGTGTGTTACACATGTGTGTTGAATGAGCTGAATTCAGTTCTTGGAAGGTTGGCGTAGGAAATTTATAATATATATTAATATTTTATTAAATTTTACGCTTTGGTGTTCTAAGCATTTTTCTATAAATAGGTGCTTTAGGTTAGAATTGAAAATCACGAAGCTGAAGTTTTCTCTCTCTATATTATCGGCGTATTCTTGTGAGTATTTTGAGTATACTTTGAGTATTGTTAGACGGTCAAGTTCCTCGCAAAGACTATATCCGTGATTCCACTAGAAGTACTAATCTTTCGAGGTAAGGGATGTTATTTTCTTCTCAAATGATATTATTTCTTCAATATCATTATCTTTGAAATATTGGTTGAAACTTTTTATCAAATTTGGAACTTTTTTCCATGCTGGGGTTAGTTATTCATGAGTTACTATTCACGAGTTACTATTCACGAGTACTATTCACTATTAGTGAAGCGTGAAGATGTTTTTTGTGAAATTTCTATCTTTTGGTGTCGAGAGTTACTATTCATGTATACGTGCCACTATTCACGATACTGGATTATTCACGAATCACGGCACTATTCAATTTAGAAAAATGAAATTTCTTCTTTTTGTCCAAAATATCTATTCGGATACTAGCTTTGATTGTATCCATGTTTTGATCATTCTTGAATTTTACACCACTATGATTATTTTTGAGGTATTTTTGAATATGGATAAAACAAAGTACTGAATCCTTAATCCTTAATCCTTGTCATTTTGTTTCTTTGGATTCGTTTCTTTAAAAATATTTTCATCATCTTGGTCTTAAATGATGATATTATGGAATATCTTTGGCTCGTAGCAAAAAGATGAATGATTTTGAAGAATATCTTTGGCCCGTAGTGCAAAGATGAGCAGTGTTTAGATGAACATGACGGTGATGAATATCTTTGGCCTGTAGTGCAAAGATGAATATTTGATTCCAGATATATATTGATTGATGTTCTGAGGGATAAAAGATAGGCGATGAACTTTTAAATTCATACATAGAAGATAGTAGTTTGCATTCTCTACTTAACTCTTCTAATGAATTATTATTTCATTGCGAATATTGATTTAAAATTTTTGTTGTCTATTGTATTCTATTAGATTTTTCCTCGTTGAAGACTAACGATAATTTGTTGTATATTATCTTAGTCATAATATTCTTTCTTGGGCTAGTTGAGCTCACCCTTTTCCTTTTTTGTTCCATTTTTCTTCTCGGAGGCGAGAATATAAGCGAAATGCAGTCGGGGGTATGGAATGAAGGTTTTAGAGAGAGTTGTTTAGTAGTCCTCACCATTTTTGTAAATTAATGTATCAATAAATGTGATGAGGATTTATTTGAGTATAGATATTGTACAGAAGATAATATTTGTATTCAAACTTACGCTTTTCTTGTTGTAATAATAAAGTTGTAGTTGTTTCGTACCATGTATTGACAACTCGAGAATGGGTGATGTATACCTATTTTGGGGGCGTCACTTGGTTAGTATCGAGCTTAGGATATGATCTCTGGCGGAGATCGGGGAATAGAACTAGGAGGGGAGAGGCGAGTAAATCCTTCGCTAGTGTGTCCTACCTAAGCTTATTTTTTTAGTTGGTCAAGATATAAGGATATTATGTGATATATTGATTTCTTAATTAACCCTTGTTTTATGACGGTGATTTGAGAATGTCGAATCGAGAATATTAACAATGGAAATGAGACCGTGGAGACGCTTGTACTCACCAACGAGGAGAACGTGCAACAGTCGGCAATGTTCCTCCCGTGAACAACACCACCTTGAGCGAGATGATGAACGAGGGATGTTTAGAAGTTTTTTGCGATTCATGCAAAATCGACGAGGAGACTCGTGTTCAAAATACAGGAGGAAATGATAGCAATTCACGGGTTGTCACAACCAAGCGATTCAAAGAGTTGGGACCACCGAATTTAAGGGAAAGCCAGATCCGATCATGGCGGAAACATGGGTCATGCAAATTACCAAGATATTCGATGTCTTGGGATGCACGGAGGAACAGAAGGTTCCATTCGCCACCTTTATGTTCCGTGGCGGCGGAGAGGCATCATCGGTGGGAGTCGTGAAGCGCACTCCATCCATTGGTAGACTCGGCATGTCCCGGGAAACGTTTCAGAACTATTTAATGACAAATACTTTCCGAAAGTGTTCGTCTATATAAAGGAAGTGGAGTTCATCGATTAGAGCAAAACAACATACGATTGTCTCAAAGACGAGGCAAAGTTTGCAGAGTTATCCGGTTTGCACCTCATTTGGTGGAGAATGAGGAACGATGACGCGGATGTTTCTTAGAGGTTTGAAACCCCAGATACGCCAAGATCTCATTTCTCATAAACTTTCTCTCTATTCGGATGTTATAAACAAGGCTCAATTATTAGAGCGAGATAACGAGTACGGCCAATCGAGGACCATAACTGAGGATCGCACTCGTAGATAGCATCAATGTAATAATGATAACCAACGGAGAGAAAGAAACAGACGGACAAAATGGTAACCCACTGGTGGTAATCATGGCCATGAAAATAGAAGAAGCGAGTCGGGAGGAGATTTTAAAAAGAGGAGATTTAACAACGACTATGTGAAGACGACAGCAGTCTTGGCAAAGAATCGGTTGAAGGGAGGAGAACGAACCACCACCGATCATATGCTACAAATGCGAAAAGAGGGACATATTAGTCCAAACCGCCCACAATGCAGTTCAAGGTATGCTATAATTGTGGAAAGGAAGGACATATCGCTTCGAGATCAGACAAAGAGCGAAACCTAGTTCAATGGGGACGGTGACTCAAAAAAACTGTCCCCGTAAAAGTCAAAGTCAACGATTTCGGGAAGAGCGTTTTTGTTGTGATCGGTCAAAATGCGAGGAACCCAAACGAGGTGATCACGGTAAGCTATTTATAAATTCTTGCAAGTTTATACCTTACTTGATACCGGTGCTACCCATTCATTTATCTCTCCGCTTGTGCTCAACGCTTAAACTTGACCAGGAGAAATTAGACTTTGACCTATCGGTGGAAACTCCGTTAGAGAAACTTTCATCGCATCCACTATTTATAAATCTTGTTTGATTCAAGTTGGCACCATTACCTTACCTGTTGACCTTATCTCTTTAAAGATACTTGCTTTTGATGTGATTTTAGGGATTGATTGGTTAACTACTCATCATGCCAAAATTGATTGTTTTCAGCGATAAATTTGATGAAAAACTTTTTAAATCATAGAAGATAGTAGATATCATGCTCTACTTGACTCTTCTAATGGATTGTTTGTTCCGCTGCAGTTAAACTTGATGTTTATTATATTTTATCAGTTTAACATTGTTGAAGGCTAATGATAATTTATTCTGCATTATCTTAGTCATAATATTTCTTACTGGGCTAGTTGAGCTCACCCTTTTGCTTTCATTGTTCTATTCAGGAAATGAGAATATAGCTGGGACTGGTCGGGGAACGGAGTGATGGTCCAAGATAAGTGGCTTTAGTAGTCCTCACTATTCTGTGAAATAGTGTGATAATAATTGTAATGAGGACTTCATTGAGTGTGGATATTATCTAGAAGACAATATTCGTTTTAAAAACTCAGCTATGTTTTGTCGTATTTTTACACGACAGTTGTATTAAAGATGTTTGTATTTGATTTCTGTACCATGTATTTGGCGACTCAAGATGGGTGATATATACCTGTTTTGGGGGCGTCACACGACGATTCCAAATCGCCCAGCTTATCGGAGTAATCTCGAGGAGACGAAGAGAGTTACAAAGGAAAGTTGACGAGCTGATGGGGAAAGGATTCATGAGAGAAAGTATGAGCCCGTGTGCAGTTCCGGTGATTCTAGTGCCGAAAAAGGATAGAAAATGGAGGATTTGCATCGATTGTTGAGCGGTAAATAACATTACGGTAAAATATTGACATCCCATTCCTCGTTTAGATGACATGTTAGATGAATTACATGGGTCTTGCATATTTTCAAAAATTGATTTAAAAAGTGGTTATCATCAAATTAGAATGCAAGAGGGTGATGAATGGAAAACAACGTTTAAAACTAAATATGGTCTTTATGAGTGGTTGGTATTACCTTTCGGTTTAACTAATGCACCCAACACTTTCATGTGATTAATGAACCATGTTTTGCGTCCATTCATTGGAAAATTTGTCGTAGTTTATTTTGATGATATATTGATTTGTAGCAAAAACTTGGAAGATCATGCATTGCATTTAAAATCTGTTTTAGATGTACTTAGGAAAGAAAAGTTATTTGCTAACATGGAAAAATGCACGTTTTGTTCGGATAGAATTGTCTTTCTTGGCTTTGTTGTGAGTTCACAGGGAGTCCAAGTTGATGAGGAAAAAGTACATGCAATCCGGGATTGGTCGAGTACAACCAATGTGAGTCAAGTAAGAAGCTTTCATGGACTCATAAGTTTCTATCGACGTTTTGTTCATAATTTCAGTGAGATTACAGCACCATTGACCGAGGTCATCAAGAAAAGTGTGGGCTTTAAGTGGGGTGATGAACAAGAAAAAGCATTTAATTTGATTAAGGATAAATTGAAAAATGCTCCTTTACTTATTTTGCCTAACTTTGCTAAAACTTTTGAGATTGAGTGTGATGCTTCAAGTTTAGGGATTGGAGCTGTGTTGATGCAAGAAGGGAAACCAGTGGTGTATTTCAGTGAAAAATTGAGTGGGGCAGCTTTGAACTATCCTACATATATGACAAAGAGATGTACGCTTTGGTTAGAGCTTTGGAGACATGGTAACATTACTTGTGGCACAAGGAATTTGTGATCCACACCGATCATGAATCATTGAAATATTTAAAGGTCGAACAAGTTGAACAAAAGGCGTACTGCGATGGATGGAGTTTATCGAGACATTTCCTATGTCATTCAATATAAGCAAGGTAAAGAGAATGTCGTTGCAGATGCTTTATCTCGAAGGTATGTTTTGTTAAATACTGTTGATACGAAATTGCTTGGGTTTGAACGAATTAATGATTTATATGATAATGACCTTGATTTCGGTGAAGAGTTTAAAACTTGTGAAAAGAATGTTATGGGTAAATACTTTAGAATTGATGGATTCTTTTTTCGTGAAAATAAACTGTGTATTCCTGCATGTTCTTTGCGTGAGTTGTTGGTTAGGGAGTCACGTGGGGGTGGTTTAATAGGACATTTTGGTGTTGATAAAACTTTTGCTATTTTGAAAGAACATTTTTATTGGCCTCATATGAAACGAGATGCGGAAAGAATATGTGATGGATGTATTATTTGTCGCCAAGCTAAATCTCGTGTTCAACCCCATGGATTG
Organism: Panax quinquefolius; assembly: GCA_020205615.1. Lineage (NCBI taxonomy): Eukaryota > Viridiplantae > Streptophyta > Magnoliopsida > Apiales > Araliaceae > Panax > Panax quinquefolius. The sequence goes on from CM035155.1 coordinate 60,643,164, forward strand.
TATACACCATTGCCTATTCCTAATGAACCTTGGATTGATCTTTCTATGGACTTTGTGTTGGGTTTACCTAGGTCTAAGCATGGTCATGATTAGCAATGTGAGTCAATACTGAAGCTTTTTATATACTCGCAAGTTTCTACCGACGTTTTGATCAGAATTTCAATGAGATAACAGCACCATTGACCGAGGTCATCAAGAAAAGTGTGGGCTTTAAGTGGGGTGATGAACAGGAAAAAGCATTTAATTTGATTAAGGATAAATTGAGAAATGTTCCTTTACTTATTTTGCTTAACTTTGCTAAAACTTTTGAGATTGAGTGTGATGCTTCAGGTTTAGGGATTGGAGCTATGTTGATGCAAGAAGGGAAACCAATGGCGTATTTCAGTGAAAAATTGAGTGCGGTAGCTTTGAACTATCCTACATATGACAAAGAGATGTACACTTTGGTTAGAGCTTTGGAGACATGGCAACATTACTTGTGGCCCAAGGAATTTGTGATCCACACCGATCATGAATCATTGAAATATTTAAAGGGTCAGCACAAGTTGAACAAAAGGCATGCGCGATGGATAGAGTTTATCGAGACATTTCCCTATGTCATTCGATATAAGCAAGGTAAAGAGAATGTTGTTGTAGATGCTTTATCTCGAAGGTATGTTTTGTTAAATACTCTTGATACGAAATTGCTTGGGTTTGAACGAATTAAAGATTTATATGATAATGAACTTGATTTCGGTGAAGAGTTTAAAACTTGTGAAAAGAATGCTATTGGTAAATACTTTAGAATTGATGGATTCTTGTTTCGTGAAAATAAACTATGTATTCCTGCATGTTCTTTGCATGAGTTGTTGGTTAGGGAGTCACATGGGGTGGTTTAATAGGACATTTTGGTGTTGATAAAACTTTTGCTGTTTTGAAAGAACATTTTTATTGGTCTCATATGAAACGAGATGTGGAAAGAATATGTGATAGATGTATTACTTGTCGCCAAGCTAAATCTCGTGTTCAACCCCATGGATTGTATACACCATTGCATATTCCTAATGAACCTTGGATTGCTCTTCCTATGGACTTTATATTGGGTTTACCTAGGTTTAAGCATGGTCATGATTCGATATTTGTGGTCATGGATAGATTTTCAAAAATGGCACATTTTATTCCATGTCATAAAACTGATGATGCATCTTATATTGCTGATTTGTTCTTTAGGGAGATTGTGTGTTTGCATGGTATGCCTAAAACAATTGTTTCTGATAGAGATACAAAATTCTTAAGTTACTTTTGGAAGACTTTGTGGTGTAAATTGGGTACTAAAATGTTATTTTTTACTACTTCTCATCCACAAACTGACGGTCAAACTGAAGTAGTAAATAGGACATTGTCAGCATTGTTACGAGCTATTATTAAAAAGAATATCAAGCAATGGGAAGAATGTTTACCACATGTTGAGTTTGCATATAACCGTTCTGTTCATTTTGCTACTAATTTTTCTCCATTTGAAATTGTATATGGTTTTAATCCTTTGACACCGTTGGATTTATCACCATTGCCTGTTTCTAAATATACTAACATGGATGGAAAGAAAAAGGCTGATCTTGTTAAGCAGATTCATGAAAAAGCCATGCTCAACATTGAATGGAAGACAGAACAATATATTAAGCACGCGAACAAGGGACGACATCAAGTGATCTTTGAGCCCGAAGATTGGATGTGGTTACATATGCGGAAAGAAAGATTCTCAGTTCAAAGACGTTCAAAATTACTTCCGAGGGGAGATGGTCCATTTCAAGTTCTCGAGCGTATCAATGACAATGCCTATAAATTAGATTTGACAGGTGAGTATAATGTTAGTGCCACATTTAACGTTACTGATCTAAGTCCGTTTGATATAGGTGACGATTTGAGGACAAATCCTTTTCAAGAGGAAAGGTGTGATAAGAATATGGCATGCGTGGACTTAAATAAGACTACAGGGACGTAGGGATCAAGTAAGGCTAGAACTAAGAGATTCAAACAAGGTCTCAATGGATTGATCCAAGATGTTTGGGCTGAAGCTAATGCAAGGAAATCTAAAGTGGAGACTAAAGTGAATGAGACACAAATTTGGGTCAATTTAATTGGGTCAATTTAATAAAAGCCCAATCCTAATCTTCTTAGCAAAGTCAACATATTTCACATGCAAAGGAAGTTTATTATTCATGTGGGTTAGGTTATTAATTTATTAATATTGTGTGGGCCGCAGCTTTTCAAGTTATCAAACTTTAACTTATTGGATACTTAGACGAGATGGCAAGTATTAGTGATTTACTGTATTAGCTGGTCTCGACAAGCGTGCCACTACTTCCTTATGTGATTCACATGCAGCAATCCTTATTGAACTCATCTTAATTATTCACGCGGCAACATATTTTATATCCATCCACGCGACAAGAATTTTTACACGGCAATTGTAGATTTTAGATTTTTATAATTCTATTGTAATTAGGATATGTTTTTTAATTAGAATTCTTTTCCAAATTGACTTATATTAGGGTTATAGTTTGTAAATTTCTATTAGGATTTGAATTGTTTGAGTAGTATAAATAGAGATCTAAGTTGATGTAATCAAACACATTATTCATTATTATTATTCAACATATTTGTGAGTTTATTCTCTACTTTTGGTTCTTTGAAGAATTCCTAAGAATAAGTAATTCTTAGTTATTTCTTTGAGATTCAATTTGACTTAATTATCATACAACAATTCATAGTTTTGTGTGGCATTTTCTACCGCATCAATCATCGATTGTACCGAGATTACCGCTTCAATATAAGCGAGGGGTTAAGGTGTCGTTGGTGTCCATTCAACGCGAATTCTGAACGCGAGAAATTATACCAAGATTACCATCTAAAGTATAGACGAGGGGTTAAGGTGTTGCAAGTAATTCACCCAGTAACTGTGCTAGAAACGATCCGGGCGATGACCACCTCACGCAAGCGTGTCGTGGAGTCTATCACGGTGATCCTTTAGTTATTATCAGCAGATCATCGACCCTAATCATCAGCAGATGGAGGAGCAAGATTGGGGTGAAGATGCAGCAGCAATAGTTCAGGGTGGAGATGGAGAGAGAAAAGAATTGGTGGCACGTCTACAAAAGTGAATGGAGTGGTGCACCCACAGAAAACTGGATATGGGTATCATCATCAATATCATTCTCAGTTCAAGGTCAGTGATATTGTAAATGTGGGGTATACCGTGTTCTTGAAATGTAAATCTTGCATACTAGACATAGTATGTAGCACACTTGTGATGAGGAAAAATATTAGTGCTTGTATTTGCTTTTCTATATGGTATTGGAAAGAATTGAATGGAAGAAGTGATCAAGGTGGGGATATACGTTTGTACTAGTGTCATTCATTTTATCAATGAGAATTTTTGTTACTTTATTGCAATTTTGTGTGCCAGTGTATTAATATATAGATGTTAACTGTCACTAACGATGCTAGTATGGTTTGGTGAATATTGAAGTTGATGGCTCTTGGAAACTTAAAAATTTCAGTTAGTTTTGAGTCTTTTGCCTTTTAAGGACTCGCTTAATATTATAAGCCATTATGAACTTTTAGAACAACTGAAACATGAATTTTAATGGGCTTTATGAAGTGTTACAAATTAGTGCATCTTACTTGGTCAAAGTCATTGTTATTTCTTAGGCTTAGACTAAGTCAAGATTAGCTATCAAATAAAGAGTATTTTACTCTATCAAGATCTCAATGCAGAGTAGATTTTTATGCAAAGTAGTTGCTTGTTTTTAGGAGTTATTGTTATGTTCTTATCTATAAATTCTAGTAGCCTGATGTAATTCTTTTATGCTTGAATAAAAAGTATTTCACTTTTTATCTCCAATTAATTTCTTAGATGGTATCATAGCCTTACGGAGGTTCTCCTTTTCATTTTTCTTGTCTATTAAGTTCATCTTATTGAAGAAGTTTGAAGCTCAAAAATGGAAGGGCTTGGAGGAAGCAGTTCTAACGTGCAAAATGGCATGGAGAAACTTTTAGGAACAAACTACAAGTATTGGAGAATGTGTATGGAGGCATTTCTTCTAGATCAAGATCTTTGGGAACTAGTTTCTGGTGCTAATGGAATCCCAGCGGACATTATTGAGAATGTTGAGCTACGGAGGAAATGGAAAATCAAATGTGGGAAGGCATTATTTGCTCTAAGAACGCCAATCAGCAAGGAGTTTATTGATCTTGTTCGTGATGTTAGTTCACCAAAGGATGTTCAGCAAGACTACAGTTCTTGGAAAATTATTTGGTAATGTTGAAGCAGGAAGGTATGTCAATGTCAAAATATTTCCTTCGTGTCAAAAATAATTGTGCTGAAATTTATGAGCTAGATGCAGAGGAGAAAATTAGTGAAGCTCGGTTGCGGCGATTTCTCATTCAGGGTTTAAAAAAGGAGTACACGCCTTTTCTTACATCCATTCAAGAATGGGAGAAACAACCATCAGTTGAAGAATTAGAGAGCTTGACTTCTAACCAGGAGGCCTTAGCTAAGCAAATGGCTAAGAATCTCAATCCAGAACGTGATGATGTTTTATTTTCAAAAGAGAAGTTTTCTTAAGGTCGCACAAATGAGAAGAAAGGGAATGAACACAGCCCGCAAGGTAACAAATCTTTTAAATGTTATAGGTGTGGGAAGCATGAGCACATTAAGAGAAATTGTCGCATGAAGCTTTCTAAAGCACACATTACTTGTGATGAAGAAGAAGATGACCAACCAAATTGGGAGCAGTGCTTCACCATTGAAGTGATTGAAGGGAGAGACAATAATGCTCAAAAATCAGCATCACATGAAATTGCAGCAAATTATGCCAAAGTAGAATGGATTATCGATTCTGGTTGCTCACATCATGTAATCAGAAATGATTCACTATTCTCCGAGTTATGTCAACATAATGGGAAAGAGTTGTTGTTACAGCTGACAACTCAACACATCCAGTGGTCCAAGAAGGTGTTGTGAAGATTGGTGTCGATGATGCAAACATTCGGTTGAAAGATGTTTATCATGTAACAAGTTTGAAGAAGAATTTAGTTTCAGTTTCTCAAATTACTGATTCTGGAAAATATGTTTTATTTGGCCCAAATGGTGTGAAAGTTCTTAACAATGTGAAAAATATTGGAGCTGATGTTGTTCTTTCTGGTGAAAAGAAAGGGTCTCTATTTGTTATGTCAGTAGGGGAAGCATATGTAAAGAAAACAAGCCAAACCGACAATGCAACTATTTGATACGCTCGTTTGGGTCATGTAGGATATCAGTTGCTGCAACAAATCTCTTCAAAGAAATTGGTAGAAGGCACACTAACTCTATAAAATGTTCGTGAAGATGTGGTCTGTCAAGGTTGTCAATACGGCAAGTCACACCATCGCCCCTTCAAGAAGTCATCAAATCGCAGAGCGACCATGTTTGAGCTAATTCATACTGATCTGATGGGGCCTACAAAAACACCAAGTTATTGTGACACCCCCAAACCCAAGTACTTCATTCTCACAGGATTTGGTGTTCACTTAATCAAACATTCATATCTAACTACCCAATCATAATAAAATTGAATAAATAAAACCTTCCCCATTAAAGGGTTACATAATAAAAATCTCCCAGGTTGTCTAACCTTTAAATACAATCATTCAAATGCGGAAAATAAATAAACTTCATTACAACCATTCAATTGAAAACTGATAATAGAATATCATCATATTATAAATCTTCAATACTTGTTCATCTTTCCTTTTCCCTTACTGGTGCTAGGTACATCAACCTTCTCATCTTTAATTGTAATAGTTATATAAGCAAGAGTGAGCAAACAAAGCTCACTTGAAACAACAATGAATGAAAATCTTTACAACAACTGTCAAATAAGAGGCTCGAAAGAATTAAACAATATGATTTATCAACATTCTGAAGTATATAACTGAGGGTCCTAAGCCAACGAACTATGTCCATAGTTATAAATAATTTTTCAACTTTAACTTTAATAGTCATAAGACTATAGGGACTCCTCGTACTTAGGGGGATCAACCCTTCATACAATGTATTGTGCACAAACATTTCAACGCTAAGCGTAAATTACCCCTAATAATAGGGTTGTTCATCTCAGTATTTAGAGTACAAGTCCGCACCAAAGTGAGTTTGGTTTGGATACATTTCAAGGTAATTTGGAATTCGACGAACATCAACTAAGGATTAGTTGAATAAAATCAATAACATTACATTATGGAATAATCATAACTGAATCGACATGGTAAATTAAAAGCATGCTTTAGGAATAATCTAATAGCATACATATTGAATAACTATAGCACACCTTGCTTGAACAATAATAAGCGAGGTTATTTAAAATTGAATACTAAGCATGCATAGCAATTTGAAAGATAAAAGCATTCAACATTAGTATATATAAATTTGCATGCTAAACAACAAGTTAAATACAAAAATAACTTGCTCAATATCAAAATTAAAGTTTAGAAATCTTGCATCATTATATTGTAATCGAATTGGAAACAATAATTGGCTCAACAAGATAATAGATTAGAGAACTTGCCTTGCTCGTAGGTTAAACCGAACAATTCGAATCACAATATCCTATATACATATGTCATCATGACATAGTTAGTCACTACCACTTTACAAACATAACTAAGTACACTCATCATGTAAGATTTGATTTTTAATCACATAATCACATTACAAAACAAGTTAATTGTTAATAACATGCTCATTCATGGTATAGAAATACTGAAATCATAACTTAACAATCCTACTATTAACACATAACAATTCCTTGATTTTGAGTATAAAAAAGTACTTTGTCGGACCATTACGCTTGACTTCACATTACTATTGGCTACGATTATCTTGTGGATTGTCACGATGGTATATGCGGCGAAAATTAAACTGGCTGCTGTGATTTATAAAAATTAACTAAGAGGTCACATTGCGGGTAGGTATCTTGAGCGTACGTGTTTAATCTTAGAATCTTGAGAGTTGATTGATTGACGACAACAACATGAACAAAAGCCGATTTTGGCCTCAAGCTACTTTTTATAATAGCCTAATTAACATGTAATTCATATAGAGACTTCATATAAATATAAGTCAAAGACTCTTAACATGTTTCTACCCATAAAAAAACATAAAAAGCAATTTAAAACATCAATTTCACTATTTTTGATAAAACTCACTTTTTGATGTTTTCAATGAAAATCAACACTATGATTTTGTTTTTCAACCAAAATAGTTGATACAAAGCACCTTATTTATGTTTATACCACCTCTTTCAAATACAATAGTCAATTTATCAACTAAACAACTAATTAAACCTTAATTTCTACTTTAAACTAAACCATATTAACATATATTCATATAAACTCACTGTAAAATAGTTTTTCTTCACAAACCACATACCTAACATCAATTCATTGACTATACTCATATATAACCTATGAAAATTGTTTTACAACACTAGTTTATCGTATAAAGCCACATACAATCAAGAAATTTATCCTTTCACAAGAATTTTACAGAGAATTAGGGAAGAGAAAACTAAAATTTTAAAACTTAAAAGGGTAGGATGATACCTTGTTTGTAGAAGATGATGGCTATCCTTTTGATTATCAAGCTTCTTTTCCCCAATTTCTTTCTCAAATTCTTTAGCCTTTCTTTCTTTCTTCTTTTCTCTCTATAAACTCTCTTCTTCTCTTCTACTGAGTTTTTTCTTCCTAACTCTAACTACGTACTAACAATATAACGTATATTAATAATATAGGTATTAATTATATAATATAATTCTAACTTTAACTGACATCAGTTATATTTTATTTGAAAACCAAAAGACATAAGGCTTATTTGGCTATCCACTAAAAAAAATAATCAATTAATCCTTATGCCTTGTTTGGTAAAACACAATTAGATTAAAGACTTAATAGGCATATGGCCTTGTTTGGCAAAACTAAATTAAACTCCTTTAAGTTATTTTAATAACTCTTTTATAAAAGGTTATTTGTCAAACTTTTATTTAATCAACTAACACATCCTTTTAATTACAAATTCAAATTAAAATATAATAATTTTTTTAATCAAAACTCTCTAATTTAATAATTAAATTAAATTATAATATGATAATTAATTTCCTTAATTATTTATTAACAAATAATTCACCAAATCGAATCGCATTGAACAATTATTTATTCAACAATAAACACATCCATTAAATACTTAAATATTAAATAAATATTTAATATAACAATTAAAAATCTGGAATGTTACATCATTCCCTCCTTACAATGATTATGTCCCCAGAATCATAATTCAAAAAACTCATTCGTCACATTCTCCCCTACTTACAAAGATTCTGTCCCCAGAATCGAAGACATAGATTAAACAAATAACCCTAGGTAATTCTTCATCATTTCAGCTTCGAGTTCCCACGTAGCCTCTTCGACATTGTGGTTCCTCCATATTACCTTCACAGAAGGTATCACTTTATTTCTGAGCACTTGTTCTTTCCTGTCGACTATCTAGATAGGAACCTCTTCATAGGACAAGTCTTTCTCAAACTGCAATGGTTCGTACTCGATCACGTGCTTGTAATCGGACTTATATGGTCGTAACACCGAAACGTGAAAAATATTATGAATGTTTTGCAATTTTGGAGGCCGTAGAGCTACCTCGTAAGCCACCTCTCCAACTTTTTGCAGCACTTCGAAGGGTCCGATAAACCTCGGGCTTAGTTTCCCCTTTTTACCAAATCGAATTTTTCCCTTCCAAGGTGAAACTTTTAGGAAAACGTAATTTCCTACGTCGAATTCACGATCTTGTCTGTGTTGATCATCATATTTCTTTTGTCTATCTTGAGTAGCTATCAATCTTGTTCCGATGAGTTTGACAACCTCGGTGAGTTTGTTGTACGAGTTACGGTCCTAACGAGTTGGCGTTCACAAACTTCATCCCGCAAAGACGGTGGAGTTCTGCACCTCCTACTAGTATAATGCTTCGTAAGGCGGCATGTCGATGCTTGCATGGTGCTTTATTATTGTAGGCAAATTCCACCAGCGGTAATTGTTCATCCCATCTTCCTTTGAAATCCATGATGCGTACTCTCGGCATATCTTCCGATGTACGAATCGTTCGTTCACTTTGGCCATCTGTTTGCGGATGATATGCCGCAAGTACTCATTATAATTGTGTTCCCATACATTCTTGTAGTCTCTTCCGGAAGTTTGATGTGAACCTCGGATCTCTATCGACACAATTGACTTTGGAACTCCATGTCTAAATCACGATCTCTTTAACATATAACTTTGCGGTAATCAAGATTGAATCTAATCTTTATTGGCAAAAAAGTGTCTTGATTTTGTCAATCTATCCACTATCACCCATATGGCATCGTATCCTTTCTGAGTCGTTGGGAGACCTACCACAAAATCCATTGTGATATGTTCCCATTTCCATTCTGGTATCTCCAACAGTTGAAGTAATCCGCTTGGCCTTTGATGCTCGGCCTTGACTCTCTGACATGTCAAGCACTTTGCAACGCATTCTGCAACGTCTCTTTTCATATTTGGCCACCAAAAATGTCGCCGCAAATCTTTATACATCTTCGTACTTCCCAGATGAATTGAATATCTCGAGCTATTAGCTTCTGTCAAGATGTCTTCTTTAATATCTGGTACTGTTGGAACCCAGATTCGTCCCTCGAATCTCAGCATTCCATCAGTATCAACCTTGTATTTCACTTCTTTTCCCTCGACCACACTTTCTCTTATTTTTCTGCATTCCTCATCCTGTAGTTGAGCGTTCTTCACTTTGTCCACCAAAGTTGGACTGGCTTCCATCTGGTATAATTTTTCATCGGATTCTTTTGGAAATTTGATTTTCAACTCTAACCTTGACATTGCTGTAATAAGCTCCTCCTTATCAGTTAACAACATCAACTTTTCTCTGCCTTTCCTACTCAAGGCATCTGCAACCGCGTTTGCTTTGCCTGGATGATAAAAGATCTCATAATCATAATCCTTTATCAATTCCATCCATCTCCTTTGACGCATGTTCAAGTCTTTCTGAGTGAAAATATACTTCAGACTCTTATGGTCTGTGTAGATCTCACATTTCTCTCCATAGAGATAGTGTCTCCATATTTTTAAAGCAAACACAACCGCCGCCAACTCTAAATCATGAGTTGAATATCCTTTTTCGTAGTCTTTCAATTGCCTTGATGCATACGCGATGACTTTTCCATTCTGCATAAGGACACATCCTAATCCTTTGTGTGAAGCATCACTGTACACCACAAAATTTCCTGTATTATCTGGTAATGACAACACAGGTGCCATACTTAACTTCTTTTTCAATTCCTGAAAACTTCCTTCACACTTCTCGTCAAACAAATTTTCTGATTTCCTCGTCAAATTTGTCAAGCGAGAGTGGCAATCTTGGAGAAATCTGGATAAACCGTCTATAATACCACCTTGATCCCAAGAAACTTCTTACTTACGATGGAGTTCTTGGTTGTTCCCAATTTATCACGACTTTCGACCTTTGATGGATCCATTGAAATTCCATCCTTGTCGATTACGTGCCCAAGAAATTGTACGCGTTCTAACGAATTCACATTTAGAGAAATTTCGCGTACAACTTTTCCTTTCTTAGCGTCTCCGGCGTTAGGCGTAAGTGTTCCACGTGTTCTTCTTAAGTTCTAGAGTACACGAGAATATAAATCGATAAACACCACCACAAACTTGTCTAAAATGGTTTAAACACCACATTCATCAAATCCATGAATCTTTGCGAGGCGTTTGTCAAACCAAAAGACATCACCAAAATTTTGTAATGTCCATACCAAGTTCGGAATGCCATCTTCGATACATCCTCCTTTCTTACTTTCGGTTGATGATACCCACTTCTCAAATCTATTTTTGAGAAATATCTAGCATCCTTTAACTGGTCAAACAAATCATCTATTCTTCGGTAATGGATATTTATTCTTAATAGTGACTTTGTTTAACTCCCTATAATCAATACAAAGACGCATTGACCCATCCTTCTTCCTTACGAATAACACCGGTGCTCCCCACGGTGACACACTCGGCTGAATGTATTTCTTGTCCAACAGCTCCTGCAGTTGTACCATCAGTTCCTTCATCTCTACCGGAGCCATTCAGTACGGGGCTTTCGATATCGGAGCGGTTCCTGGCGCTAAGTCGATCATGAACTCGATTTCTCTGTCAGGCGAAAGTCCTGGAAAATCCTCCGGAAACACATCCACAAATTCCCTAACCACTGGAATTTCTTCGAGTTTCACACCCTTCTTCTGAGTATCGACTATGTATGCTAAATAACCCACACATCCTTGACTCAACAATTTCTTGGCCTGCATAATCGTCAGACATCTCATTTGTCTAAGCAATTTGCTACCATTAAAAATTACCTTTGACGGAGTCATAAGGTTTACACATTTCTTTTGGCAGTCAATTATCGCTCCACAATTGAACAACCAATCCATTCCCAAAATAACATCAAACTCTCCAAGCCTAATCGGAATTAAATCTACCATCAAAATATTTCCCTTAATATTCACCCTACAGTTCTTGTATACGATCCTAACAGGAATTACCTCCTTATTCGCAATTTCTATGTTTAAAGGAAATTGATTCTTCACTAAGCAATCCTAATCTCATAGCAAATTCATCGAGATATAAATGAGCAAGTAGCACCCGAATCAAATAATACATAAGCATCAATATCATTGATTGGGATAATATACGACACCACATCTTTTGATTGCCTGACATCTTGCGTAGTCGTGTTGAAGGTTACGGCTGTGGGTTTTGTTTGATGCCGTTGGCCCAGTAATGGCTCATGTACCTCCACTGCTACCTCCCTTGCTTCCTGTAGTCTCTTCTACTTTCTTCTTAGGGCACTCACGAGCAAAGTGATCCTTGGACCCGTAAGTGAAGCAAACGTTCTTCTTGGGTTGATTGTAATTTGGGGCGATGTGACCCTCCTGGCCACAGTTAAAACATACTCGTTTCCCCATCAAGCATACACCCTTGTGAAACTTCCCGCATGTAGCACATGCTTCAAACTTCTTATTCTGCTGGTTACCTTGCTGATTTCCAGCACCCATATTTCCATTCCACTTTCTTTTCAGATTATTGTTACCATTTCCACTACCACCAACTCCATTCTTAACCTCCACTTCATTCTTCTTCTTTTTCTGTTCTTGATTGAACTTGGTTACAACCTCACCTCCACCTTCATCGAGAATTGCCTTTTCCATTATGGCTGCAAATGTCTTCAACTGGAACAAGGAAACCCTACTATACAACCAGGGCTTCAGTCCCTGTTCAAATCTCTTTGCCTTGCGTTCAACTGTGCTGACTTTGTATGGCGCAAACCTCGCCAACTCGTTGAATTTTGCGGCATAATCCGACACCGTCATCGTTCCTTGCTTCAGTTCTAAAAACTGCACTTTCAACTGACTCTTCGAACTCTTTGGGAAATAGGTCTCGAAAAACATCTCCTTGAACCTATCCCAAGCCATAACCCCTGGTCCTCCTCGAGTTTTATTGGCCTGCCACCAATAACTAGCTTCTGCTTTCAACATGAATGTTGCAAAAGCAGTCTTCTGATCTTCCACTACTCCCGCAACATCGAACACCTTCTCTATCTCCATGACCCAGGTCTGAGCCTCAATCGGGTTCATGGACCCATGAAATTCTGGTGGTCCAACCGCCTTGAAGTCCTTAAACATTGTAGCTTGATTTTGTGGTTGATTTTGTGGTTGATTCTGCAGTGCACCTGTCAGTAACGTCACCAGCTACTGAACGGGGTTAGCTTCCGCATTATTGTTGTTGGTTCCTTCAGTGGTTCTCTGTCGAGGTGGTTGACATCTTGGAGGCATTTTCTGTTAAAAATACACTCATTAGATTATTACTCAACTCTTTAAAGTAATTTCTACTTAATTTACCCCCATAAAAGTAATAATCACATAGCACATAACACTTTGGATAAAATAAGATAAATAACTTTTATTCATTCTTAATTTCTTTGAAAAAAAACATCATATCAATAGCATCACTGCTATTTACATTATTTTCCTGAACTACTACAGTTTTAGGACCTTATCATCATATCCCATAGGTTATATAACACTTGGGATTTACATATTATTTATCATAACATAAATCATAAATCAAGTACACTCCCTACGATGTCCTACTAAGATACTGCATAGCCTTACGACACTCTTCTTCCATAATTCGGAACATGGTTTGACGATCTAGTATGTACGATGGCAGCATCTCAAACTGAATTGGATAACCCATGACCCGATCCTGAGCTCGATTAATCACTGTGTTGAACACGTTATTCATTTCCTGCATCTTCATTCTCTTTGCTTGTGCTTCTCCCTCTGCTATTTCGGCTCGTTGATCAGCTTCCTCGTACGCATCTTCGGCTCTTGCCCTCTTAGTAGATTCCTCTTTCAACTTGTTCTTCAACTCTGCAATCTCTGCTCTCATTCGCTCGTTCTCTCCTTCAGTGTGAATTAGCTTATCTTTATCTTTCAACTTGTTCTTCAACTCTGCAATCTCTGCTCTCATTCGCTCGTTCTCTCCTTCAGTGTGAATTAGCTTATCTTCAACATTGCTCAGACGTTCTTCTCGGTCCTGAATTTCGTCGTCCTTCTGTGCCATCGAGGTCTGTTGTTCAGCAACTATCTCTTGTAACTCCTCGACTGTATCTTGAAGTTCTACATTGCGGTCATACACCTCATCGTATATATGGCCAGCTATCGAGTTAAGTCGAATCCTTTCCTCCTCGTCCTCTTCATCCATCTATGGCAGCTCCACAGAATCCTCCTCATCTGTCTCTATCTCATCATCCTCATCAGGTACTCTCTCATGCTCAACTACTCTGACCAATGAAACTATTTCCTGTGGCAGTAATTGTTCCCAAACTACCTGAATATCTCGAGGCTCCTCTTCCCAAGCCTGACTGGATCCTCCTATATTATCATCCTGTCAACCAAAGTTTAAGTTTTAATTACTAATCATTACTACTCGAAACTCGCAAGCATATAAGTTACAATCACATAAGCACATAAGTATTTTATTACTTCTTCTTTAAAACTCGATAAGATTTTATCATCACTATCTTTTCGAAGGTTACTTCCTAAGGTTTTTCCCCACCTAAGGTTCATAACCTAAGGCTTTGATACCAACTTGTGACACCCCCAAACCCAGGTACTTCATTCCCACAGGATTTGGTGTTCACTTAATCAAACATTCATATCTAACTACCCAATCATAATAAAATTGAATAAATAAAACCTTCCCCATTAAAGGGTTACATAATAAAAATCTCCCAGGTTGTCTAACCTTTAAATACAATCATTCAAATGCAAAAAATAAATAAACTTCATTACAACCATTCAATTGAAAAGCGATAATAAAATATCATCATATTACAAATCTTGATACTTGTTCATCTTTCCTTTTCCCTTCTTGGTGCTAGGTACATCAACCTTCTCATCTTTAACTATAATAGTTATATAAGCAAGAGTGAGCAAACAAAGCTCACTTGAAACAACAATGAATGAAAATCTTTACAACAAGCTGTCGAATAAGAGGCTCGAAGAAAGAATTAAACAATATGATTTATCAACATTACGAAGTATATAAGCGAGGGTCCTAAGACCACGAACTATGTCCATAGTTATAAGTAATTTTTCAACTTAAACTTACTTGATCGTATAAGACTATAGGGACTCCTCGTACTTAGGGGGATCAACCCTTCGTACAATGTATTGTGCACAAACATTTTAACGCTAAGCGTAAATTACCCCTAATAATAGGGTTGTTCATCTCAATATTTAGAGTACAAGTCCGCACCAAAGTTAGTTTGGTTTGGATACATTTCAAGGTAATTTGGAATTCGACTAACATCAACTAAGGATTAGTTGAATAAAATCAATAACATTACATTATGGAATAATCATAACTGAATCGATATGGTAAATTAAAAACATGTTTTAGGAATAATCTAATAGCATACATATTGAATAGCTATACCACACCTTGCTTGAACAATAATAAGCCAAGGTTATTTAAAATTGAATACTAAGCATGCATAGCAATTTGAACGATAAAACTATTCAACATTAGTATATATAAATTTGCATGCTAAACAACAAGTTAAATACAAGATAACTTGCTCAATATCAAAAATTAAAGTTTAGAAACCTTGCATCATTATATTGTAATCGAATTGGAAATAATAATTGGCTCAACAAGATAATAGATTAGAGAACTTGCCTTGCTCGTAGTTTAAACCGAACAATTCGAATCACAATATCCTATATACATATGTCATCATGACATAGTTAGTCACTACCACTTTACAAACATAACTAAGTACACTCATCATGTAAGATTTGATTTTTAATCACATAATCACATTACAAAACAAGTTAATTGTTAATAACATGCTCATTCATGGTATAAAAATACTGAAATCATAACTTAACAGTCCTACTATTAACACATAACAATTCCTTCAGATTTTGAGTACAAAAAGTACATTGTCAGACCATTACCTTGACTTCGCACATTGTATTTACGATTATCTTGTGAATGGCGCTCTGCTATTTGTGATGATGGCGTATTGTAATGTATAAAAATTAAACTCTGAGGCAACATTTGCTGGTGTGCGTGGCGTGACTATATCACAAAAAGTTATCTTCTGACTGCTTGCATTTATGCAGAATCAGAACAGAGACGAGCAGACGGCTTGACAATAGCATGAACAAAAGCCAATTTTGGCCTACAAGCTACTTTCTAATAGCCTAATTAACATGTAATTCATATAGAGACTTCATATAAATATAATTCAAAGACTCTTAACATGTTTCTACCCATAAAAAACATAAGCAACGAATTTAAAACATCCAATTTCACTATTTTTGATAAAAACTCACTTTTTGATGTTTTCAATGAAAATCAACACTGCGATTTTGTTTTTCAACCAAAATAGTTAATTCAAAGCACCTTATTTATGTTTATACCACCTCTTTCAAATAAAATAGTCAATGTATCAACTAAACAACTAATTAAACCTTAATTTCTACCTTAAACTAAACCATATTCACATATATTCATATAAACTCACTCTAAAATAGTTTTTCTTCACAAACCACATACCTAACATCAATTCATTGACTATACTCATATATAACCTATGAAAATAGTTTTACAACACTAGTTTATCATATAAAGCCACATACAATCAAGCAATTTATCCTTTCACAAGAATTTTCTGAGAGAATTAGAAGAAAAGAAAACTAAAATTTTAAAACTTAAAAGGGTAGGATGATACCTTGTTTTGTAGAAGATGATGGCTATCCTTTTGATTATCAAGCTTTTTCTCCCCAATCCCTTTCTCAAATTCTCTAGCCTCTCTTCTTTTCTCTCTGTAAACTCTCTTCTTCTCTTCTATTGAGTTCTTTCTTCCTAACTCTAACTGTGTACTAACAATATAACGTATAATAATAATATAGGTATTAATTATATAATATAATTCTAACTTTAACTGACATCAGTTATATTTTATTTGAAAATCAAAAGCCATAAGGCTTGTTTGGCTATCCACTAAAAAAATAATCAATTAATCCTTATGCCTTGTTTGGTAAAACACAATTAGATTAAAGACTTAATAGGCATTAGGTCTTGTTTGGCAAAACTGAATTAAACTCCTTTAAGTTATTTTAATAACTCCTTTATAAAAGGGTTATTTGTCACACTTTTATTTAATCAACTAACACATCCTTTTAATTACAAATTCAAATTAAAATATAATAATTCATTTAATCAAAACTCTCTAATTTAATAATTAAATTAAATTATAATATGATAATTAATTTCCTTAATTATTTATTAACAAATAATTCACCAAATCGAATCGTATTGAACAATTATTTATTCAACAATAAACACATCCATTAAATACTTAAATATTAAATAAATATTTAATATAACAATTAAAAATTCTGGAATGTTACAGTTATAGTGGAAATCGCTATGTTATAGTGTTAGCAGACGATTATTCAAGATATACCTGGGTGAAGTTCTTAAAAGAGAAGAGTGAGGCACTATATATCCTTGTTTGTGGAATTTAAAAATGCTGTAGAGAAAGAATTTGGGAAGAAAATCAGATGTTTACGAAGTGACAATGGAGGCGAATTCATGTCAAATGATTTCTTCCAGTATTGTGAAACCAATGGCATCTTGAGGGAAATGACATGTCCATCTACACCCCCAACAGAATGGCGTCTCTGAAAGAAAACTAGCTCATCTTGCTTCTGTGAGTTGTGCATGGTTACATGTCAAGAATTTTCCTCGAGAACTTTGGGCCGAAGCTTTTCAATGTGCGTGCCATGTAACTAATCGCCTACCTCCATGGCCAGGTACCTCTAAATATCCATTTGAGATTTTATATGGTGTAAGACCAAATGTAAATTACTTTTAGGTCTTTGGTTTAGTTTTTTATGTTCACATTCCATAATCTAACCGAACCAAACTTGACCCGAAAGCAAAGAAGTGTATTTTTGTTGGTTATGACTCATGTAGGAAAGGATGGAGGTGCATGGATCCTGAAACAAAGAAGTTTATCACTTCTAGAGATGTTGTCTTTGATGAGGTGTTAACATACTATAATGCCCAAAGAAATCCCATACAAAAGGTCACATTTGAAGGTGATCAAGAGAGCTTGCAGATTCCAAATGAAGAAAATACAGGTTCAAACCCAATGGGTGGTGAACAATTTGTAAACACAATGGTTGGTGAACAAGTTGTAAGGAAGTCTACAAGAGAGAGAAGACAACCAAGTCACCTCAAAGATTATGAGGTACAACTTAATCTCTGCACTGTTACTTCATGCTTGTTTACAGGAGCATTAACAGAAGAAGAACCAACTTGCTTTGAAGAAGCGAAAAGGTTCATCTAGATTAGGAAAGCTGCAATGCACGAAGAATTTGATGCTCTAAAGAAGAATGAGACTTGGGAGCTTGTGCCTAAGGCTTGAAAATTGTACTCTGGTCACCTACAAATGGGTTTATCGGTTGAAGAGGAAGTCAGATGGTAAAATTGAAATATTCAAAGCTCGCCTGGTTGCTCGTGGCTTTTCTCAAAGCTATGGGTTGGATTATGAGGAGACCTTTAGCCCAGTGGCAAAAATGGTGTGAGAAGATCAATTATTTCACTTGCTGCCTCCAAAAGTTGGAAGTTGTGGCAACTTGATGTAAAGAATGCATTTCTTTACGGAGAATTAGACCGTAAAGTATTCATGGAGCAACCTAAAGGATTCGAATCCAGGCAATTTCCTTTTCATGTATGTCGATTAAAGAAGGCATTATATGGTCTTAAACAAGCACCACGCGCTTAGTATGGTAAAGTTGCTCAATACTTCATCTTTTGTGGCTTTAAAGTTGCTAATTCAGATTCTAGTTTATTTGTAAAATTAGAATTAAGGATGCATTTACTGGTTTTACCATATGTGGATGACATGATAGTCACCGGAGATGATGAAGCTGAAATTTCTTGCTTGATGAAGGACTTGGCAACTCGTTTTGAAATGAAAAATCTAGGTGAAATTGGCTTCTTTCTTAGGTTAGAAGTGGAGAAATCAAATCAAGGCTATTTTATATCCCAAATTCTATTATCAAGAAATCTTTTGGAGCGTTTTGGAATGGGGGAGTCAAAAGAAATAGCTACTCCCATGGAGCCATATCTTAAGTTACAGAAAGAAGAAGGAGAGCCACTGAAAGATCCTAGGCGGTTTCGACAACTTGTTGGTAGTTTAATCTACTTAACAATCACAAGACCAGAAATTGCATATCCTCAGTAGGAGTGATTTCCCAATTTATGCAAAATCCAACAACTCATCATTTAGATCTTCGCCAAGAGAGTTCTGCGTTATATAAAGGGCTCACTTGCTTATGGTCTCATGTATAAGAAAGGAAGTGATTTTGTCTTAAGAGGATTCAATCGATGCGGATTAGGGCGGGTGATGCGATCGATTGTCGCTCAACTTACGGGTATTGCTTTAGTCTTGGTTCATTGAATTGTTTCATGAATGCGATAAAAAACAATCTCATCGTTGCTTTATCAAGTATTGAAGCGAGAATATATGGTTGCAACAATGGTCGCACAAGAGTGTGTTTGGTTGAAATATTTGATGGAAGATATTTCTAAGGTTGATTATGTTGTCTGATTTGTTGTGACAATGAGAGTGCCATCAAACTTGCTTCAAATCCAGCTTTTCCATGGGCGAACAAAGCATGTTAAAGTTCATCATCACTTTTGTGTGAGAAAGTATTAAATAAAGAAATTGAGTTGCAAGGAATTTCTACTTGCAATCAAGTAGCGTATATATTTACAAAGGCTTTAGCAAAAGCAAAATTTGAAGGCTTTGAGATTGCTCTTGGCGTTGTTGATTGTAAGTACACTAAGGGGAGTGTTACAAATTAGTGCATCTTACTTGGTCAAAGTCTGTTGCTATTTCTTATTGCTATTTCTTAGGCTTAGAATAAGTCAAGTATTAGCTATCAAATAAAGAGTATTTTACTCTATCAAGATCTCTATGCAGAGTAGATTTTTTATGCAAAGTAGTTGCTTGTTTTTAGGAGTTATTGTTATGTTCTTATCTATAAATTCTAGTAGCCTGATGTAATTCTTTTATGCTTGAATAAAAAGTATTTCACTTTTTATCTCCAATTAATTTCTTAGATGAAGAACATGGAATACAGGTGTGAATTTAACGATCTCACCGGGTGTTGCTAAGATTTTGGTTTTAATCATAGACTAAAATTCCTCTTAACAATAATATAAATGTGAATCTGGATAGATAAAGTACTCGCATGATTTTCAAAGCAGGGTATACAGGTTTATAGATAATTTTTGTAATAGATAATTGCATGTTAGAAAGTTCTTAAGGGGGTAAAACCTTGGTATGCCAACATATATAAACTTTACTAGATTCATAGGTAAGCTTAATCTTGATTTGGAAAGAAATTTGCAATTGCCAAAAATCTAACCCTCATGGGAACTGTAAGAGAAACTTGTGGCCCCCAAGCATACCAGATGGCCAAGAGGAAAGAGATTTTAAAAAGAAGAAGTATAAGAATTCTCAGAGTCGATGTGCAAAACGGCAAAACGGCAAAACGGCAAAACCTGTTGTTGCTGATACCTTCTTCTCGTTCTCTTCTCCTTCTTCCATAACCCAAACTCGGAGAAGGAAGAGATAAGAGAGCCCTATGGAGAATGTGGTCAGAAATTTATAATAGAGTCCGACCACAACAACCGAATCAATTATCTTCATGCATAAGGATTCTAGATTTCATCACAAACCTCCTTTTTCTTTTCTATTGCAATTTCTGGATTATTATATGATGATTTTGAACTTTCCATATATAGAAAAGAAATAGAAAGAAATAGACTAGAAATGACATCTCTTTAAAGGCCATGACACTCTTTAGTATCCGGACATAACAATCTGCTTCAATAATGAAGTTTCTTCAGTGGTGCTCCTTCCATGACATTACAATTACCAAGACAGCTGCAACAGATCAAACACACAAGGAAGATACTATGGGATGCTTGTTATCTTGCTGTTCATAGACTATCAGGATTATGATCGTGCAAGTTTATGTAGCTCAGTTAGTTGATAGTTTCTTTTCTTCAAGTTATAAATCTTATGCTAATCTGGATGTCATAAACTATGTAAAGGATGCAGTCAGGTGATGTACCTTCTTACTGATGTGATACTCCAAGACCATATATAATATTTAAGATATTATCTTTTCAAAGTCTTAAAAGGCTAATATTCAGCCCCTACCCCTACAAGACAAGCATAGCTGATTAAGGCTATTCCTAGTTTTCTTATTAAATGGCAACACAATTATGGATTTAAAATATTGTTTAGTTCAGTGGCTGATTGAGTTTGTAAGCTACTTCCTTGAAAGGCAAAGCCGGGTTTAATTATATTTTTGTTATTCTTTCAAATACATTTTAAAGATTTTATACCTGTTTAGTGCTTGTCCGTTTTGCCAAGGCCACCTCTTACAAGTGAATGATTAGATATGGTTTATACCCACCATGAGTCGTACCGAGTTTTCAATTTTCACGTTCTTAGGACCAGCATACCCATTTCATTTTTTTGTTTCTGAAATTTATTAAGGGAATAATCCCCTGGTAGTATTTTACTTTCTTATATATCTTGAAAAAGAATTTTCATGCTCCAAATTCTTCCAATTTCTTTGCACGATGTTCTCTTCATAAACTTAAAGTCTTTTTTATTTTGTTCATATTGTCTCTCTTTAATTCTCTGCGGCTTTGTTTAATATTTATCTTTGAAGATTCCTTACTCTGTCTTTTCTGGATAAATGATATTGTTTCTCTTTGAAGCTGACCAAATCCTCAGGGATTACCTTATAAACTTTAACAATTTAACAATGGAGCTGATATTATTTTTTGATTAAAATTTTCATGTACGAGAGTATACACTAACTATTGGACACCCTGTAGATTCTGTTTGTACTAATAGCTAAGAAGTTTCTCTGTTATTGTTGGTTAGGAAATTGTTTTCTTCGTATAATGTTCTTCAATTTTTTTTTTGTAAACCTTATAATTTGTTGTTTTCTCTCTTGGAAAATGTTGTAGTATGTAAGACCAGGTGCAGCTGCTGTCACCCCCGGAGGTCCCCCAGGTCAAATTCATCCACCTGTCAATATGGGACCTACCCCTGGTCGCGGTAGAGGTGACTGGCATCCAGCAACAATGAAAGATGTTCCTCCCATGCAGAAAAGTTTTCATCCGGGTTATGGAATGCCTGTTTGGGGCAACAATATACCAGGGCATGGTTTTGGCAGAGGACCGGAATTCACACTTTCATCACACAAGTAACCTTCTCATAATTATCCTTTCTGGTTTTCATTTAGGGAGATGATATTCTGGATTTACATCCAGAGTAAGTCCATAGCTATTATTGCACGCTGCACAATTATGTAATTCTGCATTTCGCTGGATTGTCATATCCCTTTATTTATTGATAATACTTCTTTGCTATGACTGTTCTTGGTGGTTGTTTGGTCGTGATATTTCACATATTGGGCCGACCCGATTGGGTCCGTTCATTTGAGTAAATCTCTTGGGTCATTTCTATTGGGCTTGGCCGGGTTGGGTGGGTCAATTGGCTTTTCTTGGTTAAGTCTTGAAAGGCTTAATGAATTTGAATTGAATGGATCAACCCATTAGATATTTTAATACCTACATCTTTGACTCAGTAATGATGAAAAGGATGTATTGTTAATCGAAAGTCTGCAGATCATTAATGTGGATGGGATAATAGCCGGGTCTACGATAGGAACGATGTGAGGATGTAGTGGGTAAAGCGCATACAATGGCTAGGATGTTGTGGTCGATGGATAGACGCGTCGAGATCGGGAGAGGAGCACGGTTAAGCAAGGCGAAGATAGTATAACATAGCAAGGAGGTCATCCAAGTAAAGGTAACTGATAACTTTCTCTCTCTCAATACACTAAATATTTTATCCTCCATTGTTAACCCTTGTGATCGCCTGTACTGACTCTCACGCCTGAGCTATCCCCCAACGGTCGAAGCCGTCAAGCTTGTGGTGTTGACTGTGTTTAGTGTGCAAGATCAGGACGTCTTACGTGATTGGAACGTGGCAGAAGATCTTGGCGTTAACATTGGCGCTAGAAGGAGGACTTTGTTCTAGTGTCTTGCAATTTTCAATCACAACTTTCATTTGTTCTACGTCGGAAAAGATGGTGAGGAGTAGAGCAGATACACTGGAAGGACAGCCGAAGGCGGTGAGTTCATCTGTCCAACATATTTCTGTTAAGGATCGTCTAGGTCCTTCAAAGAGTGCTCATGAGAGTGAGAGCACTGCTTCAAGCGTGTTTGAAGGGTTCTCGTTCGAGAGCTCATGGTGGAGCCAGACGGAGGTTGGTGTTTGTTGATGATAGAGGCCGTGACCAAGATCGAAGGCAGGTGGAGGGTTCACCAACTAGAACTCATCACCAAAGTGGTCGAGATGACAAAGCTGCCAAGTTGGCGAGGATGGCAGAAGAAGAAGATAAAGCTTTAGAGGTTCTTCTGAAGCAAAGGGAGGATATAGCTGTACAAATGCTTCAGATGGCCGATCTGAAGGACGAGGCGTCCACCTATATTCAGTCCAAAAGGCGTAGTAGGCATAAGGATGTGCATCATCGGGAGGGGAAGGAGCCGGAACATTAGTGCGTGTGTCTCGGTGACCTCGAGAGAGAAGGAGATCTAGAAGTAGAACTCCTAAGGTATCAAAGAAAGCACTTGTTGTCATTGGTTCTCAAGGTCGAGATGGTGGCAGACAGAAGAGTCGGTCAAGAGAGCATGTACCTGAGAATAGAAGGAGAGAGCGTTAGCGTGAATATTCTCGTCATGATGACATGGTCAGACGCCGAAGTAGATCCCGAAGTCCATCAAGGGTCGTGCATTCTGGTGGAATGGGTCGATCTGCCTAGAAGCAGAAGATTATTCGGGAGAAAGAAGTCTTCTCGCAACCAGAAGGTGTGGATTTCTTGGTGAAGGAGTTGAAGGAGCTCCGAAGCGGTTAAGGCGAGGTTCAAGAGTGAAGGATACTCCAGGAAAGAAAGGCGCCCCATTTTCCTCGGATATTCTTAAGGAGAAGGCAGATACCACCAAAAAGTTGCCTCATATGGAAAGTTACGATGGGTCTGGAGACCCTTATGACCATAGTCAGGCGTTCGACCGGCTGATGGATTATTATGATTTCACCGATGCTGTCAAATGCCATATGTTTATTACAACGTTAAGAAATGATGCAAGGCAGTGGATGGAAACTTTACCTGCAGACTCAGTATCTTCATGGACCGAGCTGTGTGACAAGTTTCATGCTCGTTTTGGGAATGTAGAAGGAGGGAAAGTCTCATCGCTCTTTAGCACAAGTCAAAGCAGTTCTCCAATGAGTCTCTAGGTCTGTATGTGAAGCGATTCAAGGAAGCCGTTGGCCAAGTATCCAACCTTAATGATCTTCAGGCTGTAGGGTTGTTTCAGAACAGTTTAGACCTAGTGAAGTCGGAGAAGTTGGTGAAGAAGCTGATGTTTCACCATCCGAAGAATTTGGCCGAGGCCTTTGATAAAGCAGAAGGATACATTGTGGTGGTGGAGACTATGAATAGCCTGAGACGTCATTCTTCGGACAGGATGAAAGAGGCAGACATTTCTAAGGCTGAAGGCGATCAGAAGAAGGTGGGAGGTTATAATGATCGGCCAGAGGTCAGCTTGAAGAAGTACAACAACACGTGGCGACAGGGAAGTAATCGCCCACCTGCTCCTACCCCGAAGGTGAATAAGGTTTACACCAAACTGAATACGGATAGGTCGGTAATTTTGGATCAGATCAGGAACCAGCCGTTCTTTGAACCACCTCATGATAATTTTAAGCCAGGACAGGGCAATGCTCAAAAATATTGTGGCTATCATCAAGCCGCAGGTCATGACACTAATGAGTGTTGCAATTTGAAGGACTTTGTGGAGAGGAAAGTTCAAAGCGGTTTGTTAGTTCAATATGTGGACGGGAGGGATCAACAACAAGATCAGCAGAATGTTGACCGTACTGTTCAGACGGTTCAAACGGTTCCGCCCATACAGCCTGCTCTAAATCAACCACCAAGGCACATCGTTGATGTAATAACCGGTGGGACAGCAGGGAAGTTGGTAGGGAAGAAGAGGAGGGGATATCTGGATTCAATAATGTCTGTGGCGGGTGTTCCCCCGAAGACCGACAAGCCGTTTTCAGGGACAGTTATATCTTTCACCGATGCAAATTATCCTTCGAAGCCCATCGAACCTCATGAAGGGGCACTGGTGATCACGGCACAAGTGGGTTCGGTGGATATGAAGCGGATGATGATCGACAACGGGTCTTCTGTTGACATTCTTTATGCCCACGCTTATCAAAGGATGCATCTTGATGGGCGAAAGATGGAGGTCGGGCAGGAGGCCCCCTTATATGGCTTCAGCAACGATCTGGTCAAAGTGGCAGGAACTATTGAGCTACCAGTCATCTTGATGATGCGCCACAACGGTAGAAATAACGTGTAAATTCTATGTTGTGTATGTAGATTCGGCCTACAATGCCATATTGGGACGACCTACCTTGACTTCTCTCCAAGTAGTGACTTCCATTCCTCATTTAAAATTCAAGTTCCCCACAGCCCATGGGGTTGGGGAGGTAGCTGGGGACTTGGATCGGCAGACGATCTTATAGGAATCTTTGTGATTGCCTCGGGAGTAGGGGTCAGCAAGCAAAAGTAAACCATGGCAATTGAGATCGAGCCCTTTACTAAAAGCAGTTCGGAGCCATTGGTTATTCCTGTAGGAGAGACAGAGGAGATCGAGCTAGTTCCTGGGAAGAAAGACAAAATAGTGAAGATAGGTTCGGATTTACGGAACCTCTCGGACAAACCTTATGGAACTTTTCCAACTGCTATGCGGACATCTTTGCATAGGAGCCACAAGACATGCTTGGAATCACCAAAAGATTGCCAAGCACCGACTAGATGTGGATCCATCAAAAAGCGATTCGGCGTAAAAGGCGGATCATTGCACCTGAGCGAGAGAGGATCATTGATGAGGAGATTGCGAAGCTGATAGCTGCTGACTTCATCTTTGAGATCGACTATCCGGAGTGGATAGCGAATGTGGTATTGGTTCAGAAGCAGAACGGGAAATGGCGAGTGTGCATCGATTATACAGACCTGAACAAAGCTTGTCCGATGGACATCTATCCCCTGCCCCACATCGATCAACTCATTAATGCCACTTCGGGGTATGCATTACTAAGCTTTATGGATGCTTTTTCAGGTTATCATCAAATTTCTATGTGCAAAGAAGACATCCCAAAGACAGCATTCATCACACACCATTCGGTGTATGCCTACAAGAAGATGACCTTTGGCCTGCTAAATGCTGGAGCCACTTACCAGAGAATGATGAACTTCGTCTACCAGAGGCAGCTAGGAAGGAACATGGAAGTATATGTTGATGACATGATAGTGAAGAGCATGATTGTTCAGAAACACTTGGACGATCTAGAGGAATGCTTTCAGACGGTTCGTCATCACAAGTTGAGGTTCAATCCTGCAAAGTGTACCTTCGGGCTCGGTGCGGGGAAGTTCCTGGGTTATCTGGTCAGTCAAAGGGGCATTGAGGCCAATCTAGAGAAGATCCAGGCTATTCTAAATATGATGACTCCTCAGTCATTCAAAGACGTTCAATGTCTGATTGGTAGGATTGCAGCTCTGAGGAGGTTCATGTCCAAATCGGCAGAGAGATGCTTGCCATTCTTTGATACGTTGAAGGAACCAAAAAATACGAAGACGTTCCAGTGGACTTCGGAGTGTGAAGACGCCTTCCAAGGCATAAACACGTATTTGTCTTCGGCTCCTTTATTGGTGAAACCTGCTCTGGCTAAGACTTTATATTTATATCTGGCATCTAGTTCGTTGGCGGTGGGAGCTGTTCTGGTTCGGGAAGTAGGGGGAAGCAGCATCCGATTTATTACGTCAGTCATGTCCTAAGAGATGCTGAAACCAGGTACCCGAACATTGAAAAATTTGCCTTTGCTTTGATAATTTCTAGTCAAAAGCTCAGGCAATATTTTCAAGGTCGGCTCCTGGTCGTCTACACAGATCAACCGCTGAAGAAGGTGATGAGCAAGCCGCGAAGTTTTGGGAGACTAGCGGATGGACAATGGAATTATCTCAATTTTTTATTGAATATCATCCCCGAACTACTATCAAAGGTCAAGCTTTGGCCGATTTCATGGTGGAATGTTCGTTCTCAAAAGCGAATATTTGTTGCCGTGTTTGAAAACGTCAATCGAAAGCGATTGTAGTTCTTGAGACGATCGAGAATTTATGGACGCTATATGCAGATGGGTCTTCTACTGCAGATGTTAGTGGGGCAGGGATTATCTTGACAAGTCCGGAGGGATTCAAAGTGCAGCAGGCCATCAGATTTGGGTTCAGAGCAACGAACAACAAGGTCGAATATGAAGCAGTGCTGGCAGGGGTCCGTTTAGCGAAGAGTCTGGAGGTTCAGAAGTTGGTCATTTACAGTGACTCTCAGCTGGTGGTCAAGCAAGTATCAGGAGATTATGAGGCTCGTGGGGTGAGAATGATCAAGTATTTGGCAGAGTTGAAAGATCGGCTTCAGTATTTCGCTTCCTATGAGTTTCAGGGTATAGAGCGCAACGACAATTCTATTGCAGATGCATTGTCGAAGCTGGCCACTACGGATGCTAGAGTTTTCGATGGGTCAATTTATTTGGAGGTTTTGCAGCAGCCGAGTATCCAGCATGAAGCAGTGATATGCATTGAACGTTCTAATTATTGGATGACTCCCTACAACGAATATCTGGCAGATGGCGTCCTTCCTTCGGATCAGATGCTGGCAAAGAAGATCAAGTACAAAAGTGCCAACTTCATTCTTATTGATGGGGACCTTTATCGAAGAGCATTTTCGTCTCCATTGTTGAAGTGTTTGGTTCCATCTAAGGCTGAGTACGCTCTTCGGGAGGTTCACGAGGGTATTTGTGGCGACCATATGGCTGCTAAGTCATTAGCTTACAAAGTACTTCGGCAGGGGTACTACTGGCCTACAATCTTCAAGGAAGCTACGGAGTATGTAAAGAAGTGTGAAAAATGTCAGCTCAACAGTTCGATCCCACATCAGCCACCAGAAGAGCTATACTCGATCTTATCTCCTATACTCTTTGCTATCTGGGGAGTAGATATATTGGGTCCATTGCCGAAAGCTAAAGATCAGGTCCGTTTTGTTATAGTTTCCATCGATTATATGACCAAATGGGTAGAGGCGAAGCCACTTCGGCTGATAACGGAACAAGAATGCTTGAAGTTCATGAAGGAGTCCGTAGTGTTTCGTTTCGGAATTCCTAAAGTGGTGATATCGGACAATGGACGCCAGTTCGTGGGATCGAAGTTTGAAGGATTTCTGAAAGAGCTGGGAGTTCAGCACAAGAAGACTTCGGTGGCTCATCCACAGTCGAATGGGCAGGTTGAGGTGACCAACAGAACGCTGCTGAATGGAATCATGCGCAGATTTGATGAAGCTAAGGGGAGATGGCCTGAAGAGCTTCTCAGCGTGTTATGGGCTTATCGGACTACACCGAGGACTACCACAGGGGATTCTCCTTTCAGATTGGCTTATGGCACTGATGCCTTAGTCCCAGTTGAGATTGGATCTCCAAGTCTTCGGGTTAGTCAGTTCAAAGAGATCTACAATGATGAAAGACTGAAGGTTAACTTGGATCTGTTGGAAGAAGTCAGAGAGGTGGCTTTGATCAAGTTAGCAGCTTATCAACGGAGAGTAGCCAAGCATTACAACAAGGGGGTTAAGCTTCGTAGATTTGAAGTGGGGGACTTCGTCCTCAGAGAAGTCGAAGAGTCTACGCCTCAGAACATGGGAAAGCGACGCCGAATAGGAAGGGCCGATGAAGTAATTGAAATACCGAAGCCGGAACTTATCGGTTGAAGGCATTGGATGGATCGAGATCAAGAATACTTGGCATCTTGGCGGACTTGAAATATTTTTAGTAGAGATCGAAGTCAATTTATCTAAGTCGTAAATGGTGGTTCATCATCAATAAAAGATTCACTTTTTCACAATTGATCTTCTTCCTATTGGTCCTAAATTCACAATGGTCAAAGGAGGACGGGGGACTCCTTGACCATTCGATGGTAGCCTTTTTGGCGGTGGTCCTTATGAATTTGTCGTGCCCTTCGTGGTAGGTAAACTTCATCTGTAAGGAGGACAGGTGGACTTGTCGACCATTCGATGGTAGCCTTTTCGGCAGAGTGTCCTCATGGGTTTTTTCTACCATGAGTGGTAAACAAATTCCATAGTCCTTTTAATTTTGCTTTACCGCGAGTGGTAAACAAATTCCATAGTCCTTTTAATTTTGCTTTACCGCGAGTGGTAAACAAAATGCACTGAAGTAAGGAGGTTCGGGGGGACTCGCTAGCCATTCGATGGTAGCCTTATTTTTAGGTGTGTCCTTATGAATTTGTTTTACCGCGAGTGGTAAACAAATTCCATGGTCCTTATAAAATTGTTCTACCATGAGTGGTAAACAAATGTCCTTATATACTTGTTTTGCCCCGAGTGGTAAACAAGATCTTGATGGTGCAAAGAGGATCAGCCGAATTCACCTTATACATGACCTGTCTCACACTTCGGAAATGATAAGTATACATTACTTTATTTTGTTCAAGTGTTGAGTTCGGTTTATTCAATTCTATTCATTATGTTTAGTATTATTCTTCAACTTAACTGCTATATGACTTACCTAATTCACAATTTAAGTTAAGTTCATTCATATTGATTAATACTGAATTATTGACAAGAAACGAATTATGCAGAAGTCATAATAACAAACATTTCATTAATATTAAAACGAGTTCACATAATTAGAAAACAAAAATAGAAATTCTTTACAAAACTTCTAACACTAAAAAGCAGTAAGATCTTATTTAAGCACCATCTTCGTCTTCGAAATCAAGAAGGGTTGGGTCTAATTGACCTGCAATCAGCTTTTCTTTGCCTCGATCCCTGCAGACTTCATAACCTTCCGAATAAACTTTCAGAATTTCTGCATTGAGCTCATCGGATGCCCTATAGTCCATCTGTATCTGCTTACGCAGTTCATCAGTCAAAGGAGGACCTAGCTCATTAAGCGCCTTCAGCTTGTTGTGAAGTTTACGACGCGTGGCCAAGTGTATTTCCTTATCTTCTTGAGCCTTCGTCTAGACTTCATCAATTTGTATCGCTAAGCTTCGATTGGTTGTGGCGAGCTCGTCATTATTGATCTTCAGAGCCTCATTCTTGGTCACGAGGTTGACATTCATATCGGTTAAAGATTGCTGACTAACCTTGGTCGTCTTCAATTCTTCCTTAGTTGCCTTCAATTCATCATTAGAAGCCTTCAAACCATCTTTGACTTGAGCCATCTCTCTCCAAAGACCCTCGTTAGTATGAAGAAGTTCTCCATACTGACTCCTTTCTCGGGCCAATGTTGAGGTCAAGATGGCATTCTCCTTTCTTGCAGCATCCTCTGCAGCTTCAGCCTCTATATGTCTAGGACGTAAACGCCCGAAGACCGCATTTGCCTGCATATATTCAATAATATGTAATCAATTTCAGATACTTAAACAAGAAAAGAAATGTACAAGACAAGAAAACAGTCACTTACCTTTGCCAGATAGCTCATGCCTTCATCAACAAGATCCCCGATCGTACTGTTACCTAATCGGTGATCGTCGGTTTCCCGAACGAAAGCATCAAACAGTTGAAAGGGGAAGTTGGCATTAAACTGAGGCCACATAGTCGGCGACCCCATTGTATCATTTTGAAATTCGTATGATGAAGGCCTTGGGGGGGAAGGCATGGGTTGGCCATGGGTTGGTGATGGATCCATGTATATGTTCTCGGGAGATGGAGAGCGAACTGGAGTGGGATTGCGAACCGGTGAAGGCTCAGGTGTGGGACTTGGGCGGCTATCAGATGGTTGTTTTCCTTTTTGGGATAATATCTGAGAATGGGTTCGACTTGCTCCTCATCTTCAGAGACCTGTATCTCCATAGGGATTACAGGGGGTGGATCAGTTGAAGCCGAGGGCACTCGAAGCTCATCGGTTGTCAGGGGGGTGACTTTGGTTCTTAATTTCTTGACTCGAAGAAGATTTTTTCGATCATGAACAGGCAGATCGAGTAAACCTCCTCGAGGGGGGACTGGTTTGTAAGCGCATACGCTTTTTGGGATGGTTTCAGTTTCTGGGTTGTCCTCAGCAGAGGTTGGAATGGGAGTTGATCGGGGTTTTCGGATGGCCCTCTTTTTCCGGCGTGGTTGAAAGCTTTCTTTCGGTTGAATGGCATCATCAGCTTCTGGCTCATCTATTTGAGTTTCAGTGGTACGTGCTTCGGGGTTTGGATTATCTTCGGGTGCAGCTTCTAGTAAGGGAATTTGACTGACTTAGTGACTTTCGCATAAGAAATCTTCATAATCTTATACTTCTAAAGGGTTCGGTTTGATCAAGGATACTGCAAGAAGTAAACAGTCATATATCGGAATTCACATCACATAAATTTTTAAATATTTATATAAAATAGTTCAATACTTACGTTTGTGATTGTATAACCACGCTTGTTTGAAAGGAGTCTCAGATTTCCACTCTTCCTTCGGAAGTTATCAAAAGCTCTATCATTTCAAAGAACACATTCTTCAGGAATGTCTCCGAAGTCGGTTGAAATTTTCTCATCAGTGGCCCAGTTCTGCAAAGATGAGATCTCGGGTCCTTTAATGAAGAACCACCCCTTATCCCATCCTTTATTGCTAGAAGGGGTGGATACCAAAGAACGTCTTTTAAATTTCTCACCTATCTTCGGTGATTGTTTACTGATAGCCTTGAATCCCTTCTCTCGAGATTGACCGATCTTGTATATAGTGAAAAAGAAGTCGAGGGTGGGCTCAACGCCTACCTCGTGGAAAAAGGCTATGAAAGTCAAGATGTGGATATAGGAGTTCGGTACCAACTGGGCAAATCCAACACCGATAAACCCTAAAAGGGTAATTAAGAAGATGTGTAGTGGGAATCGAACTCCTTTCTCAAGAATCGTTACGGGAACTGCCGTTCAGCCTTCCGGTCGTTGGTACATCTTCGCGTCAGACCTTGGAGCTCTCAACTGATGAGTGTCAAGGATGTGATATCGACTCTGAATCCTTCGTAACTTAATCTCTGTTATATCAGATGAAGTATTGGCATGAGAGTAACGTTCTTTATTCCTGAAAAACTCGGAGGGAGTAGGGTGAGGTTTTGGAGGTGGGACCTTCTTCACTGGAGTTGCAGCCCTAGGGTTTGAGCTTGATGCCTCTTTACTGGGACTTGGATTCGGTGGGCCGGTGTTAATGGGGGTCACTCAAGAGGCGAGCCTCGATTTGTATTCAGGACCACCATTGTTGAGATTTTGCAGAGGAGGGAAGAAAAGGTTCGAGGGAGAAGTAAAGAGCTCAAGTGTCCGAAATTCAAATTGGCAGGTAAAAACTGTCAAATTTGGGGGAATTTACTTTTTATATTGGTAGTTACACGAATTACGAAGGCGGCACATTTAATTTCTGGTAATGATGGAGAATTGGAAGGGGTAGCGTCCGATGTAAGCCTTAGATATTTATTAGATTGGGCCTTTCAGTTGGATTTCCAATTTTAGCTTGCCTTTATAATTTTAATCCTTTACCGTTTGGGCCTTAATATGCTTCATTTTGGGCCTATTCCACTCTTATCAAATTGCCCATGTCTTGGACCATTTATAGTTTTCTACTAAACATCTTGTTTAATAAAAAATTGGGCCAATGTTGGGTCTTGATATTTCACATATTGGGCTCGTTCATTTGAGTAAATCTCTTGGGTCATTTCTATGGGGCTTGGCCAGTTGGGCCGGGTCAGTGGCTTTTCTTGGTTAAGTCTTAAAAGGCTTGGGCTGAATTGAATAGATCGACCCATTAGATATTTTAATACCTACATCTTTGACTTGTAATGATGAAAAAGGATAATTGTTGACCGAAAGTCTGCAGATCATTAATGTGGATGGGATAATAGCCGGCCGGCGATAGGAATAGTGACAGGATGTAGTGGGTAAACTACATGCAGTCGGCTAGGATGTTCAGGGTCAGTGGATAGACGTCAGACATCAGGATGAGACACGGTTAACCGGGCAAGATAGTATAACATAGCAAGGAGGTCATCCAAGTAAAGGTAACTGATAACTTTCTCTCTCTCAATACATTAGATATTTTATCCTCCATTGTTAACTCTTGTGATCGTCTGTACTGACTCTCACGCCTAAGCTATCTCCCGACGGTCGAAGCCGTCAAGTTTGTGGTGTTGACTGTATTTAATGTACAGGATTAGAACGTCTTACGTGATTGGGACGTGACAGAAGATCTTAACGTTAACAGTGGTATTGGATTGCACGTCCTCCTTTTTGGGCGGGGCGGGGCGGGGCGGGGCTGGGTGGGTTGGCAAGGTTGGTATCTTTTCTGGTTGTAATATTTTCATTGTATCTATTTGAATGTGGCTAGATCAATTTAACTGCTTATTAGGATATGACACTGATATTCAAACACTATTTTACCTGTAACTATGGAGATGTGGCTATTTACTGTCTATCATGTGTATTGACATTCTGGTATCTTAATATCATTGAACAATCCCAGTTGACTTTAGATTTTGTTTTTGAATTTTAGTCGATCTGCTGCTCAAATCCTGCACATGCACTATGCATATCTAATTTTTTATGCAACCAACATACATTACAAATTCAAATAATCCCCCCTCAAAAAAATAAATAAAAAATAGATTCAATCACTTTCTAACATATTGTTAATGACATCATTATTACTGGAAACTCCATTACCTTTGATTTTCTAACTGAAGATGTGGCTCACACTGATAAGGGATTTTCGTGATCTTTTGAAGTCAAAACGATTCCTAACTTGCTTTAATTTTGCAGATTGTAAGTTCGAGATTGATTTTCTTTTTGTGCAGGTACCTCACCAAAACTGCTCCAAGAAGGGACCACTGTATACAAAACCAGGCATTAAACTCCAAAAGACTCCAACCTAAATAACTAAAGAAAATAGAGAGTAAACATAACCAAGGCGCAACATCAGGATCTTAAAACATGTACAAAGCATTTTAATTTACATACCATCATTCCTTTAAAACGGACTCTCGCAATAATCTTTGAAGGAGATTATGGAATCCAAACAATTCTTCTTAAGCCAACCCCTTGTATTTATAATTGTTTGAATTTATTGCTCCCACTTTTCAGAAACTAAAACAGTTACCAATCAGTGTTTTTTGATGATGTTTTTAAAAAAAAATGAAAACAAAAAAAAAATTTAAAAAAAAAAACAGTTACCAAGCAGGCCCCAAATTCCCTATACTATAAGATCCTATGATCAAGTTTATTAAAAGAAGAGAATTTACTCGGAATAAAAGTGGGGTTCTAGATGGGAGAAGAGAACACAGATCATTCCAATATACAAGAACCTATCAATCAAGTTATGGCCAGATAGGTTGTGCGGACTAGTCCGAGGTTGAGATATTAAGTTACCACGGGTTTGTACTTCACTGGATGCATGATCCGCATGACTTGAGAACAAACCAGTCTCACACGGACACTTGGCAATATTAAGATTCCTTCGAGCATTTATTAAGATATGTTTTCTTCTTCTTTTATGGGGATAAATCACTTTTTTGGTCATACATTTGACGTATTCCGATTTTATTGTAGTTCATTAAATTTTTTTTATTCTAATCGAATAATCAGATTCTTAAAATTACTAAAAATGAATTATTCCGATTCGATTTTCTAATGACGCGGAGAGGCAAAAACTTTCATTTTTAAAAATTTTCTTAAAGAAAATGTTGGTAAAGAGCGTCGAACTCTTGACCTCCCCAAACTAAAACAAACCATCTCTTATGCTAGAATTTATGTAACACTAATATTTAAACCAAATTTTATATTCCAACAAAAACCACTACACCAACCATCTCTTATGCTAGAATTTATGTAACACTAATATTTAAACCACCTAGCATCTTTTATATGCATGTGAAGATGAGATAATAATAAATGTAATAATTATAATAATAATAATAATTGTAATAATTATTATTATAATAATAATAATAAATTTTAAATAATTAAAATTTTAAAATAGTCAAAAATTAAAAAATATTATTGGTAACGACGCACTTCATGTGAAAAACGCTATTTTAAATAATAAATAAAAATCCCAGCGCATTTATCATCCATCTTTCATAACAATTTTACTTATTAATAATTTATTATGGGGCCCAATAATAATTAAAATTTTATTTAATTAAGGGAGGTGTATTCAATTAGGATTTTTAAAGATTTTTAAAGACTTTAAAAGTTTAGGTGTATTCAATCAAGACATTTAAAGAGTTTATAAAAGTTTAGTGGTATTCAATTACAATTTTTTTAATGTCTTTAAAAGTTATGTGGTATTAAATTAAGATTTTTACAAAGTCTATAAAAGTATTTTGGTATTCAAAAAGTCATAGACTTTTCAGATTTCTATTAAATGATAGATTTTGAGAGACTTTAGAAGAAGAATTATAACTATCAACCCATATCCAAAGTCTGGCCTCATCTCTAAAGATTTCTAAAGACTTCCAAATAAACACAAAGGTGGATAAAACTAGTTATTAATTGGACTTTGTGTTTTATTGGGTCAAACTAATTATTTATTTATATGGGCTAATAAATATTAATATGTGATGGATAAATAATTTGGTAAAATTTGGGCCATAAAAATAATTAGATTTATTATAATATAGAATTAACAAGACATATTAATAAGTAAACAAATAACTAAAAAGACCTAATCTGAATTGGTGAGAGAAAAAACCGCCGTTCGAAAGCTTCCAATAGAAAGAAGAAAGAGATTTGTTCAACAAAGGTGAGATAAAATCTTGAAACTCTCATATCAATTGTAAAGATTATGTATGTATAATATATGAAAATAGAAAATATATGATGTGTATGTGTTACTGTTAATATATGATTATGTATGTATAATATATGAAATTACTGTTAATTTTTGAAAATATATAAAAGATTACTTGTTAAGGGTATGGGAGAGTTTAATAAATAAAAGAAAATAAGATTACATGTTAAAGTTTGAC
Organism: Panax quinquefolius; assembly: GCA_020205615.1. Classification (NCBI taxonomy): domain Eukaryota; kingdom Viridiplantae; phylum Streptophyta; class Magnoliopsida; order Apiales; family Araliaceae; genus Panax; species Panax quinquefolius. The sequence goes on from CM035155.1 coordinate 60,679,075, forward strand.
AATTGGATGTTTACTTTTGAATCGGTTGACGGAAAATTGTGAATAAAGGAAGAAAAAGACAAGTAAATAAGTAGAAGTTGGACGGTGTGCATTGGAAAGAACGAAGCAGAAGTCTGAGCACACTAATTTTATTATTTTAATAATATAGTATAACTTCTATAAATTAATATTTGATAAATTAATAATTTTTTTAAAATAATATTTTTTTCAGTCTCAACTTGGGCTAATGGAATAAATTAATAATTTTAATAAAATAATAATTTTTAAAAGAGCAACAACGAGAGAATGCTAATGAATAGAGGACTAGTATGCTAATGTTACTTGTTAGTGGTTTACTCACATGTATGAAGTTTTGCAACTTTTGATCATATAGATTTTTATTGTCATATTATTTTGTGAAAAACAGGGTTTGGTATTCCTACTAAAATGAGATTTACTCTAGTTCATGAAAAAAGAGAGAGATGTTATATACATTAAATTTAATTAACAATTAATATAAAGTTGCAAGATATATTGAAGTATATACAAAGTCTATCACAATCTTAATAAAAAGTTTATAAAAAAGTCATTATTTATTTCATACAGTCTATAAAAGTCATTTTAAAAGAGTCTTTAAAGTCTTTGAAAGTCATTAAAATCCCACAAATTTTACAAAAGTATGTCACATAAAAAAAATCTTTAAAAATCCTAATTGAAGACACCCCCTAAAATTAAAATTTTATGAAAGACGTTAATTTAACAGTTAATTTCATACATATAATTCAACGGCCCAAGCTCTTCTGTAGAGATTGAAGAAATCCCAGCAGACAGATCAGGTCGATCTTTTGCGATGAGGATTGCAAGTTGCCAAAATCTTTATTTTTGGTGAGAGCCATCTTTCATTTATTGACAACCTTTCTGTTGCTTCACCAAATAACACGGATGAAACTAGTGCAAATCAATTGAAGGCCAAGCTTCCAGAATTTGATGTAAATCTTTTGTCTCCGTCGTCAAATAATTAATTAATTAACATCATAAAACATCAATTTAACTGCCGACATTTTATTTCTTAATAATTCAATAAAAAGAAAGTAAAATACGCTAGCTTTTGTTCTAATAATTAATTGATCCGTTTTTAATAGAACACGATGAGAATGATGTTAAATATATTATTGATGACCAGCTAATAAGAAAACATTCGAGTGTACATAGAATTAATAACAAACAAACAAACAAATAATTAATTAGTTATTTTATTTATTTTTTTTCCCAGTGTTTAACGTCTTCATGTTCATGAAATTTAACGTCTTCATGTTCATGAAATTTACTATTAATAAGTTAAATTAACGTCTTTCAATTTAACGCATTTATGTTCATGAAATTTATTATTAATAAGTTAATTTAACTTATTAATAATTTATTGAATTAGTATTCTATAAATTAACGTCTTTCATAAAATTTTAATTATTTAAAATTAATTATTATTATTACAATAATAATTATTACAATTATTATTATTATTACAATTATTAAAATTATTATTATCTCATATTCACATGCATATAAACGATGCTAGGTGGTTTAAATATTAGTGTTACATAAATTTTAGCATAATAGGTAGTTGGTCAAGTGGTTTTTGTTAGAATATAAGATTTCTAGTTTGAGGAGATCTAGAGTTTGACACTCTATAGCAACATTTTCTTTAAAAAAAAATTTAAGTCAAGCCTTCTACCCTCCACATCAGTAAATAACGGGTCACGTCAGCATTTCCGTCAAATTTTTGGACAGAAATCGAACGGAATGATCATTTTGGTAATTTTTGAGAGTACAGTTATTCGATTGTAATTAAAAAACTTTCGGTAACCACAATGAAAATCGAATTCCAGTACGGTGACCAAAAAGTGATTTATCCCTTCTTTTATGTGTGTGCATATGTATATATAATTGGTTATTTGGAAGTTGGAAGTTCTTCACATCTTTTTTTTTTCTTTTTTTTCTTTTTTGTCTTTTGTCATTACTCTCCTGACCAATGCGTGGTAGGTTTTGACTTAATCAATTATAAGCAACACCTTTTGTATTTTAGTTGCACAGGGAAGCTGTTGAAACAGGTAGTGTTAGTGTTGCAATAAATTATTGTTCAACATCATATAAAAGATTGTCAATTTGTTTTTTTTTTTTTTTTTTTCATTTCAATATCCAAGTTTTATGAATTATAATGCATTTTTCAGGACAATATTTTAAGTAGGCATAGATAGTTTCGAGGAAAAACATTGGAGACTCCCTGGTATTGATATATCAGATTTTTTCAACTTTGGTCTAAATGAGAAAACCTGGAAAGGTTATTGCAAACAGCTGGTAAGTGTTTATCAGTAAGCTTCTATACTTGACAGTCTTATATGATATATTTTGGTCTTCAATATAAGCTATAGCTGAGGGACTGGATGCCTAAAACTCTAACTTTGCAGGAACCACTCCGCCTGGAGGCAACCATGCAAAGCAAAATTCGTGTCTATGAAAGTGAGAGGGCAGAACAGGTAATGAATTTCTTTTGTACCTGGATATGTAGATATATGCATTCATGCGTCCTTATATTTGCTTGAGCAAAATTATTTATTATTATTTTTAATGAAAGTTGAGAAAAACAAAATTTTCTTCTTTCTTATTTATTCCCTTTTTTAATCTTGTTTCAGGAGTATGATTCAGACATGCCCCCAGAGCTGGCAGCAGCCGCAGGTATTCATAATGTTTCTTCCGAGAATGCTTACTTTGGAAAAGAAGATGCTGGACAAAGTAATTCGACAAAGGGATCTATGCGTGCACGGCCGCAATTAGTATGCATTTGTTTTGAACTACTAGTTTTTCTCCCTGAAGATTCCTTTAACGTTATCCAGATATCATTCCTTTAACTAGTTTATTATTTCTCTCTTCCATATTCTTTTGTTGTGTATTCATCTTTCCGTAGAATTTATTGCCTGTAGGTTGAATGAAACAATATCAAGAAGGTTAACTATTAAATGTGTACTATAGTGTTTGCTTTATTAGTTTCTGGACTCACTTGTGTATCTGATTTACTGCTAGCCTACTGGGAGAGCAATTCAGGTGGAAACTGGTTATAGTGAAAGGCTCCCATCCATAGACATCCGTCCACCAAGGATTCGTGATTCAGATGCTATCATTGAGGTCAGTGTAAATCCTAGTTTTTAAATTGTGATTTCAGTGCCACTTATCTGAGCCATATTCATACATTCATGATTCATGTGCGTTATATATGCACTGATGTTGTTTGGCAAACAGATCATCTTGCAGGATTCTGCAGATGATGATTCCTTCCACGGGAACAGTACCGGCCCTGGGCTAAAGCTAAAGTTCCAAGGTGCCCGGCTTTAAAGTAAAAAATTTTTAGGGCCCCTTAAATATTATTTCCTTTTATTACTTAAATAGAATACTTAAATATTAAAGCAAATAATCAATCTGTAATATTCTACATATACTGATTATTGTAATATTCTACATATTTAAAACATATAATTTGTATAAAACAATTTAATTATTATGTACCTGGGGGTTCATCATCAGATTCAGTTTTTTGGGTTTTTTTAATTGTTTGGGAGTAGTATTAGACTCTTAATAAAGGAGGCCCTATTTGGTAATTACTTTTTTGACTTAGTGATAATGTGATATCTAAATGATGCTTTGGGAATATTGAAATAGTCGGTTATTATATTTGATATTCTTTCATATTGACTTTCTTTTTGTTGAGGAAAAGTTCTTCATTTTTTTTATGTTCATTTTAATAAAGAATTTGAAGTGCCCATTTTTTTTTTTTGTCTTTTTTGTAGCCTTCAAAACTCAGGGTCGGCCCTGCACCGGAATGACATCGCAGAGCTGCCAGACAATGATACCCTGCGAGAGGATCCCAGAGAAGTCCATGATATTGAAGAGGACAATGCACAGGAACACGCTGAGCTTTTGGATAGTGTGCCAAAAGCTAACAATGACCGGAATAGGGAGCTTTAAAGAATTCTGTTCATAGTAGTATAACAGAAGGAGATGGAAACTCACCTTTCTTGTTGGAAGCTCTTATTCAGTACCAATATGATTCTAGTGAGCAGACCCCTGTATTTCCTGGCTACAGTTCTCGTGTCCCTCGAGATGAGAGGTATGTTGGATGGAACCCTTTGCATGTGTCCTGCAGATGAAATTGTTGATTCTATTAATTTTGGGTCTTTCCATTCAATTTTTGATTGGCTTGGTACCTCTTTGCTGCTACTGTGTTTGTGTTGGCTTCGTGGTGGTTTTTTCCCTTCCCTATTCTTCCTATATAAGCATTGATAGGTGTTACATGTGTTAGGTTAGCAGTTGCTCTAAAGCTTAACCTGTTAAGAGTATCGATCCAAAAAATGTATATTGTGCCCACCACTTGTGCATGGAAATCAAAATTGTAACACCCCCTTTCCGAAAAGGAAAAGGAATGTTCACGGACAAACATAACAAATATGTTATGATAAATCTCAAAATATCTCTAATTAAATTGAACACTAATTATCATATACTCCACTTTAAATAGAAGGAACTCCACATTTACATAGTCTTTACTAATAAAAATAAATGCCAAGATGGCCCAAACATCCATATACAAAATATTAGGAAAACCAAGTCTAATGATAAGTCTCAAAACTAATATATTCATTTGGATCAAAGGTAGCTCTCATCCCACAAATCCTGATCACCCCTGATTACCTATCGGAAAAAGAACACAGCGTGAGTCAATTGCCCAGTACGGATATAAAAGTGCACATATATAAAACAATATATATATGTATTGAAAGAACTGAATGAACGAACAATTACAACTACTAACCAAATATGAATATATCAAATTTAGTGAGACAAGATACAAATGATTGACACTGTCAAACCGACAACTATAGTCAAAGGAATTCCAAATAAAATATGGCTGAATCAAATGGTTATAAGGTAACAATTTTATACTGAGCTCAAATACAAATAGTCAAAGGCTAACAAAATACATCGGTACCATGATGTATATAAATCAAATCGGATAGTACGCACGACACATACGTCACTAATCCGCCAAACAAATCGAATCAAATCAAATACTGGGTCGACCCATACGTATCCTGAACAAATATATCAAATGCCCAAAGCTCATACCCAGAGCGTACAAAAGGATACGCCGTGGACTAATCACACCACCACGGAAGGTGTCATGCCCTTGTGTCAAGAGGACATGCCTGTGGTACCCCCACAGGTGGTTAGCTCAAGTATACCCTAAGGATCAAACTACAAAATGTAAGTCAAAAGGGGTTCAAATCACAAGGCTTACATGACCATCTCCGAATGATATCGAATCATCAAATACGAACATACCCAATTATCACAAGATATCAATGATTAAAACAATTCCTGAATGTGAACTAAATTATGCGAAGAATGATACAAATGAATAAAGTCTCCAAAATATATTAACACGATTAACTAGTTCAAGGAATACAAATACGAATTCTAATATCAACGCCAAAACGAAACTATCACAATAAATTTGACAACAAGGAATAATCCTGATAAGCAATACCAAATTTCTAAACGAGTAACAAACGAACGAATTAAATTCAAAATAGTATCACTGAAAAAGTACGGAATCCGTACCTTAATATAGTACTAAAATAATTTGCCGAATCCAACTATCACCCGCTAAACTCCCTCAATCCGATCTAATTATCAAAATAATTTTAAATTAAATTATGAACTTATACAGTTTATATTTTTATAAATTCAATAATTTTAATATACTATATTCAGTTTGTAATCAAAAGATACATTTTAATTGTAATAACAATATTATAATATTATTTATCATTTTTCCCTTATTAAATTCTGTAAATCTTTTATATATATATATATATATATATATATATAACATATATCTCAATTGTAAATCAAAATTTCATTAACAAATTCAACTAATCAAACGACATAATAAAATTTTAAAATAGATTGCAAACACAACAAAAAAAATAGATTGTAATTACAGTAGCAAAATAATTGTTTTGTATTCAAAAATAGTACTCCAACAATTACCTTTGATTTTAAGGATCTTACTCTCAAACCCTTTTTAATTCCAGCCAAATTCTCTCGTTCTCCTCGTTCTTCTTCTGTCTCTTTCTTTTGTTTTCGCTTTATTCCCGCAACTCATCAGGCGTAATAAGGTAAAGCTAGGTTTTACTTATTTATTAATAATTAATATGTTTTATTAATACTCTTAATTTAATTAGGATCGATTTAAAATTAGACAAATATAATTTAGACCCAATTAATTAAAAGACCTAATTTAATGTAATCCTTTACATATTATGGTCCACATAATATAAATAGAATCTGGCCCAAACATAAGGAAAGCCCAATTAAGTATTTTAAAGTTTACTTAAATATTTTATTTTATTTTATTTTTATTTTATTGGGTATTACATCACCTTCCCCTTAAAAAGGATTTCGTCCCCGGAATCAAAAGAATAGAATGTACTTAATTATTGAAAAGATACGGATATTCCGCTCGAATAGACTCCTCCATCTCCCAAGTAGCTTCCCGCTCCGAATGGTTTTTCCACAAGACTTTAACAAAAGGAATTGTCTTCCTTCTCATAATCCGTTCTTGACGATCTAGAATCGCCTCGGCTTCTTCCTCATAAGTAAGATCTTCTTGAATCTTATGCAACGGGTATTGCACAACATGAAGTGGATGATAGTTATATTTCCTTAACACCGAAACATGAAAGATATTATGTACATGAGATAACTGTGGAGGCAAAGTCACCCAATATGCCACTTCTCTAACTCTCTCAAGGACTTCAAAAGGGTCAATGAAACGCGGACTAAGCTTCCCTTTCAAACCAAACCTTCAAACACCTTTCCATGGAGAAACTTTCAAAAATACGTGTTCACTACATGTGAATTCAAGAGCCCTCCTATGAATATCAGAATAACTCTTTTGCCACGATCTAGCTTCTTTCAATTTTTCTTTAGCCACTGGTACCTTCTCCGTAGTAATCCTAACCAAACTGGGTCCTTCTATTATCCTTTCTCCAACCTCATCCCAACAAGTCGGAGCTTGACACTTCTTACCATATAATGCTTCAAAAAGAGCCATACCAATACTAGCTTGCCAACTATTATTATATGCGAACTCCACCAAACTCAAATAATCATCCCAGTTCCATGTCCATTTTAAAGCACAAGATCGCAACATGTATTCTAACGTCTGAATAGTTCTCTCTGATTGTCCATCTGTCATGCGGGTGAAAAGTTGTACTATAATTGAGTCGCGTTCCCCAAGCTCATTGAAATCCTTTCCAAAATCGAGAAGTAAACCGCGGATCCCGATCCGAAACAATAGAAACTGGAGTCCCATGAAGCCTAACAATCTCACGTTGAAAAATATCTTCTAATTTATTTACCGAAAAATCTTCACGAATAGCCAGAAAATGAGCCGATTTAGTCAAACAATCCACTACCACCCAAATTCTGAAAAGGAAAAGGAATGTCACGCACAAACATAACAAATACAAACCTCTAATAAATATCAAAATATCTCCAATTAAATTGAACACTAATTGTCACATACTCCACTTTAAATATAAGGAACTCCACATTTACATAGTCTCTACTGTTAAAAATAAATGCCAAAATGGCCCAAACATCCATATACAAAATATTAGGAAAACCAAGTCTAATGATAAGTCTCAAAACTAATCTATTCATTTGCATCAAATGTAGCTCTCATCCCACAAATCCTGATCACCCTTGATTACCTGCCGGAAAAAGAACACAGCGTGAGCCAATTGCCTAGTACGGATATAAAAATGCACATATATAAAATAATATATATATGTACCGAAAGAACTGAATGAACGAACACTTACAACTGTTAGTTCCCAGAGGCATAATAGTTATCTAGAAGGGGGGGTTGAATAGATATTTTAAATTCTTTTGTTTCAAAATACTTGTTAATTTTGAGAATGATCTAAGCACATCGAATTAAGATTTGTTTTTTTTCCTTTAAGATATAGTGAGTTAATGAGAGTGAGGCAGTTATAACAGTTATAGCAGTTATAGGAAACATAGAGATTTTAAATGGTTCAGAGCATTCAAAGCTCCTAGTCCACTCTTCTACTCCTTGAGTAGGAAATCCACTAAGGATATCTTTACAACTTTTGAATCTCACAGATTCCTTCAAGACCAGTAGTCTTGGCACTTCTCAGTTCACTTTTGAACTCTTCAAGTCCAGCAGACTTGGTTCTTCATAGTTCACTTAGAACTCTTCAAGTCCTTCTGACTTGGAACTTCTTACTTCACTTCATAGTAGTTGATGAGTTTTTGAATGATGCTATTCAGTTGCAGTTAAGCTCTTATTCGAAAGAACTGAAGAGCTAAGCATGCTTTCTCTTTTCGGATCGTAGAGTTTGATTGTTGAGTGTTCTTCAGCTTTTTGTTCAATGTTTGCTTGATCTTTTTCATCTTCTGAATCTTTGTATATAAGATGTCTTTGAAATGTATCCGTTGAAGACATCCGTTGAAGCATTAAATGCATTTGACATTTCTGAGCTTTGATGGAGACTTTTTGCACAGTTTCTGATTAGCAGACTGGCCCATTGACACAACAAACTATTATCTCACCTAACACCTGAAAAGGTGTTTTCTGCTGACCTATAGTACTTTCCTTAGCTTCTTCAATACGCTTCTTTGTTACATACTAAGGATGACTGTTGTGTCATTGGGACTCCCGAGGACTTCAACGTTTATAATCCGTTCCTCATTTGTTGGGATTTATTCTTAAACAAATGGACAAGGCTCGATGCTTCTGACACACACAGATGATGCTTTATGATTTTGATCGTGGTGTCTTGCCACCTTGGTGCTTGATCTGATACTGGCAAATGAGAACACTACGATTTCTCTTAAGGACTGGCACACTACGATCTTTACTTGCTTGTCTTTGCAGACTCTATGTTTACGAGAGCATACTACGATCTCTGAGTTGGCTCGGCAAACATTTGGACCACTCTACAATTTCAGGAGAGGCCCTTCAAAGTAGATACACTACGATCCTCGATGCTCTACGATTCTGCCTTGGCTTCTACAATCTCTTGATCATCTTGATAGGCTATGATTCAGTTGAAACTTAACTATTACATCTCAAGATATAGATCAACCTAACAGTTTTGATCTTTTCTTCTATACATTCATTTACAGAATGATAAACATTAAATACCAGATCAACCTAACAAGTTTGATCTATCACTAAGTCCTTGTACATGCATTCTTTCAAGGACTTTGCATATAATCATGAACATTAACTTTCAACATCAAATTTAAATATGCAATCTCCCAACAATCTCCCCCTATTTGATGTTGACATAACCAAGGAGATTTGTATCATGATTATCAATTTCTAGATGCAGTTGCTAGAAAGTAAATATGACTTAGTGTTTCAGTGAGCAGCTGAAACTTCTAGAGAATAAGCATGAATTTATTGATGTTTGTAAAGATAGATATTAAAATTAAGCTTAGTTACATCAATAGGAATTGAGTTTCAACTTATCTTTATTTCTTTTGTCTTTTCCTTCTTGGAGGATTTGCATATTCCTCAGCTCTTCTTCTCCTGCTCGCTTCGTCTCTCCGTGTTATTTCTTCCAGCTCGCTTTGACTTAGTCTTTCATTATGATTGTGCCTATTCATGAATGCAGGATCTCTAATTGGCATTCTTAGGCCTGTGGTGGTCACCTCGTGTGAGCTGGGAAAAGGCCCTTGACTCCTCAGTGGTTGTGCCATGATAATCTGCCTTTGTTCAGATCATGGAGTCTGATAGTAAGGTTGTCTTGTAGGAGGACTTTTTGATGATTGAGCTGTGAATGTGCCTCTGCCTCTGCCTTTGCCTTTTTCTCCTTTCCCTGTATTCTCCCTTTATGTCAGCATCAAGGGCTCGAATGTCTTCAGATAGGCGAATCATGCCTTGGAAAAGCTCGTTGAGCTGATGCTAGGATTGAGCAATATCTCACGGTTCTCTTTAATTAGAGAATCAGATCGAGCATCCCTCTTTTGGAGAATGGCCAGGATATTTTCTGTCTGTTTCATTTGACTCATTGAGAATTCTTAAAATTCTTTCACTGCAGTTTATAGATTCGTGATACTTTGTATCATAAGGTTGTTCTGAGACTCCTGAGTGGTCTGTAAAATAAGAACAGCATCCCTGTGTTTCTTAGCGGCTTGAAAGTGGATTTGATCCCTTTTATTTATGCTCTGAATCATCTCTTTTATGATCTCCCTAAGCTTCTTTGTGAGCTCAGAACTTAGGGTGCTTGGGAGAGTGTTGGCAACATCGATCAGATGAGTCAGCCTTAGTTGAACAAGGTCTGAGTGAACTTGAAGTTCTTCATGTATGTCCGTGGTCACCTTTTTGGATGCTTTAGACAACTCTGTTTTGGTGGGAAGATCTGATATGAGTGCAAGGAGTTGCGAACTGTTTGGAGGGGTCCTTGTGTATTGATCTTGCATAGTGTAGAGAGCAAGATCAAGGTTGAAATATTCATTAGAGGACGAGGAAGGGACATCTGATGGAGGGGCTAGTGTGTGGGGTTGAGCTTCAGGATGAGGAGATTCTACGACTTGAGCATATGACTCTACGATTGGGCTTGGATCAGTAATCTTAGAGTGAGAGATGATAGGAGATTGTATCAAAGGAAAATTGGGCACATTTGGTTCATCAATTACAAAATGTTGAGATTTTGTAACCGGGAATTGATTAAGTGGATGAAGAATCACTTCCAACCATCTTGGTAATTCATAGAATTGGTTAAAACATGATGATGGACAGTGATTAACCCTGAAAGAGATGGGAATAGTTTGTACCTCATGCCTGTTTACTAAAGAAGGACCATTTGTGATCAGAATTTGGGCAAAGTTGAGGTTGCCTGGGAATCCATGAGCTAGCACCGAGATTGCTGGATAGGCTTTGAAGGTCCAGAACATGTGATCCCAGGAGTTGAGAATTTGGGCTCTGTGAAATGGCATCATAGGTAGGTAGGAGAATAGTTAATTGTAGTTGGCCCTTCTATAACCATCACAGCCCACAACTATAATCTCAACCTCATCATCTTCTTCTTCTTCTCTGTCTTCGTGTGATGATTCCACTTCAAAAATTACCTCCACTGCTCTTCCTTGCTTTTCTTCTCTCTCTATTTCTGCAATTTCTGAAGCCAGAATTTCTTGAGGAACTGGGGGAGATTTTTGATGATCTCTTAGTAGATCCTCCTCAGGAGCAGCTTCTTCTGTTATGAGGGCTTCATGATGCTCCCCCTCAACTAGATCATTCATTTGTAGTTCAAACAGCTCCCCCTCAGCTGGAGAAGTCTCTAGAGTAGGAACTTCAGGCAGCTCCCCCTCAGTTTGAGCTGTGTTCTTCTGACTTGCTTCGGAAAGCCCCTTCTCTGCAGCTATCCTTTTGTCTTCCTCCTTTAAGGCTTTTTCATTGACAAGAATATATTTCTTAACAAGTTTTCTTTTTGACTTCTTAGGCTGAGCCACAGCCTCAACACTTTTTTCAGCTTCAGCTCTGAATGGTTGATCAGTCTGAGAAGCTGTTGCGGCATTTTCTTCGGGAGTGGTGTCCAATCTGGTCTCTACGATCGGTAGTGACTCTACGATCGAAGAGATAATTGGCTTCTTTGACTTGTGACTGTGTTTTCTCTTCTTAAGCATCTGAGAAATGGTGGCTCTATCTTCATCTTCATCAGACTGACGTTTTTTCCTTTTCAAGTTCTTCAGAGTTTCAGTGCCAGAACACTCTTGAGGTTGATCAGTAGATGATCCTTGAGGCTTCTCTGCCATTCGAGCCTTCATTTTTCTTTTACCCTTGCTTTTTTTGACTAAAGCAATGGGTTCTTCCTTGTTGATTTCTTCTTCTTCTTCTTCAGTCTCCTTTACAACTGACATGTTTCTAAGAATCTCGGATTCCTTTTCATCACCAGTTCTTCCACTGGACTCAGACATCATCCTTACATTTTCTGCTGGATTTCTTTTCCAGATCTCAAACAGCTGTTGGGTCATTCTTCTATTTGGATTGATGGGTTCTCCTTCATCATCCCAAATCTTATCTCCCAATGCTGACTGAAGGATAATGCTTATACATCGCCCGTAGAGCATCTTTCCAGAGCTCTTTGATTTCTTCGAACTGAGTATCCATTTCCCAATCCAGTCGAGCAGTAGGGCTCCATAGTTGAGTTGAATCCCACAACTGATTGATGTTATTAGCTTAAGCTTTGGGGGAACTCCTTCTTTTTATACCCTATGACATTTGGAAGCTTTTTGGGGTGCATCTTCTTTAATCCTTCATGAAAATTGATACCCTGAATGAATGAAAATCCTTTCGATTTGAAACCTAGGGCTAAGTTTATATCCTCAGCTTTGAGTTTAATTTCCACGCCTTTAACCCTTGTGGCTATGATATCGTTCTCAAACGTTCCATTCCTGTAGAATTCTTTTATTAGATTTGGGTAGATCCATGTGCTAGTACCCAGAGCATCTTCAAGACCAGCTTTCTTTATTAGAGATAATGTTTTGTGAAATTTGGGATTAGCTGTCTTGAACTCATCAAAACAGAGTCGGTACCCACAGATGACATTTGAAGCCGCCATTGATTTCTTTGTACTGAGGATGATTTAGCTATTTGAAAGCTAGGGTTTCTGCTAGTAGAGAGAGATAAGCTTTTTGAACTTCTGAGTTTTCAAAAAGGCCTTTTTAAACTATACTTGTAACTTCCCTCCACTCAATCTGGTTAGAGGGGCATATGTCGAGTTCTGCTTGGCTCCACGATTTTAACTTGTGTGGGAAAATACTGATTTGCCCTTAGCTCCTCTTGAGCTGATGTGTCCTTTGAGAAGTCTACGATCATCGAGGTTGCACTACGATCGTTGAGTTTACTTCTGAATCTGCTCTACGAACATTGTCTGCTCTGGTCCTTGTGATGAACTTTTGACTTGGCATTTCTCTTGATTTAAGGTAGCTTAGGAAGGGCCAACCTCTTATAGTGAATTAAGGGTTAAGTTTATCCCTGAGGCGCTTGACAGAGAGATTGCTTTGATTTGTTGGAACTTTTTCATCACAGGATGCTTCTTTTGTTCTGTTGATGGAGCTCTACGAGTGTGGTTTTTCTTTGTTCATGTCTACGATTTCGAACATAGCCTTTATATCTGCATGGTTAGCACAAACTAGAGCATATATTTTATGGTTGTAAATTTAGCATGCCTAGTTCACTTATTAACTTATTAAATCTGGATTCATTTAGAGGCTTTGTAAAAACATCAGCAAGTTGATTTTCAGTAGGGATGTATTGTAGAGATATGGTTCCATTTTGAACATGATCCCTAATCAAATAATATCTTATTCTATATGCTTAGTCCTAGAATGCATGACAGGATTGTGTGTTATTGCTATGGCACTTGTGTTATCACAATGAACAGGAATAGATTTGAGATCAAACCCATAGTTTGCTAATTGATTTTTCATCCATAAGATTTGAGCACAACAACTGCCATGTAACGACCGAGAAATTCGGATATTTTGTAAAATAATTTTATTTAATAAAATAAAGAATAAAATTATATTACTTGTTATTATTACGTGTTAGTAAGATGAATGTCGTTCAATAACCTATAAACATCGGAACTTAGTAGTATTTTGACTACGTGAGAGAATTAAAGTGTTTGAATTTCCAAGACGAAAATAAAAGTTTTTCGAGAAATTTTCTGAAAAACACTATTCATCCATTTTTGCTCGGGAATTATTTTAGAACTTCTGAGAAATACGTAACGATAGAATATCGAAGTGAATTGGATTATGTAATAATAATTCAAGTATAGAAAACGTAATTATTTGTATGCGGACTTAATTTGAGAATGTTAAGGAAAATAAAGCGTTAAGGAAGTGAATGTAATGATGGTATGATACGTATGTATTGTACGAGGTAACGAATACGAGTATGACACGATGTATGATACGAGTATGTATGAAGAATGGGATATCGTATATTATGAATGAGTATACGAGTTAGAATACGAGAATAATATGTAAACAATATGTATTAAGGCTTTTAGCCAATTGAAATGGAATTATGGGATTGTTTAGCAATTTGTAGAGTGCAATGGAATATAATGTGCAAGCCCAAGTGGGAGAAATGTTAAAGTCCAAAAGCTTAAGTTAAGTTAATTAATCTAAGCCCAAGCTATGATCCAATGGGTTAGGGTGGTTCATGGAGTAACCCATGAACATGTGGTTATTCTTGGTGACCAAGACAATTATGTGATGACCAAGATATTAGTGTGATGGCCAAGTATTTAATTTGGTGGGCAAGTTAACTTAGTACATAATTAATGAATAGTAAAGAGGTGGGATTGGAGTATTGTCTAAAATATCCTAACTTAGCAAATCTTATAAATACTAAGCTTTGGATTTCATTTGTTACTTGTTCTTTTTCATCCAACACTTTTCTACTTATTGGTTAGAGAGATTAAGCAAGAATAAGTTAAACCTCCATTGTTAGAAAAGAAGAAGAAAAGCTAGTTCAACAAAGGTAATGATCTTATGTCATTAGTCTTCCATCTCTACCACTATAGGTTGATAAGAGAAGTGTGGATTAATGATCATGTATGCTAAGAATGATAGGAATGAATAAAATAAGGACTTAAGTCCTAATAAGCTGAGAATAAGCACTTTGTTCATAGATAAGCTATGAATTGAGTAAGAACTTGTAAGACTTGTGTCATGTTTTCATGAATGATGTTAGCATGATGAAAGTATGTAAGAATGATGGATAAAGGACTTAAACTATCATAAGTCATAAGTAGTTTATACTTTAATAAGTTATAAGTTCATGAAGAATAAGTCATAACTTATCATGAAAATAAGTTGGTATAATATGTAGGTGGAGATGTCAATATGATGGATAGAATCCATTAGAAATGATAATCAAATCATAAGTAACGAAGTTATGCAGGAATTCTCACGATTGGATGATAATCGTCGAATTCGTGAAATTCTCGGATTAGAGGTCAAATTTTGATTTTGAGCTCGAAAATGTTGCTTTTCGATGGGAGCAAGTCTTATTTGGCATTATAGTTGTGGACTCGAAAATGGCCGAATTCTGACTTAGAACGAAGAAACGAGCGTTGAACGTTCTCGGACGTTTATCGTTTTTGTTAAAAATGAACCAATAGGTGAATTTTGAGTTAACAAAGTTGAAAATATAAAATTCTTGCATGGACACGTAGAGTATGTGATTTGTGAGCTAATGGCTTTTGAACGAGCCAATTCGGACTTAAAATGATCAAATTTGGAGTCTGGGAAGTTTGCAAAGTTTAAAAACTGTCCAATTTATCTTGTCTGAGAAGAAGGCTGGCATGGCCAAATTTCAAGGCTTAAAAAAAAGCGGACTGCAGCTGCGGCGGTGCCCATGCCTTTTCTCTTCGTGAGAGTCATGGCACGACCAAATGAGCTATGTTTGGCGCATGTGATACAAGGCTCAAGCTCACATCGCTAACTCCTGTACTAAGCAATGCATGAAGTCAGAGTTATAGATAGATCAGAAATGGCAGTACCAAATTTTTTAAAAGAATGCATAGTAAGGAAGGGATACAAGTATAGCAAGAATGGTAGCCGTTTAATAATGAAGTAAAAGCTTAATTATAACATTGTAAGGCATTGTTAAACCTTAGTTATGATACATAAAGGTTGAAGATAAGTAATCAAACATGAACGTAATGACAATGTGAACTATAAATAGAAAGCCAAAACCAATAGTAACAAGTTTAATACATGATTAGATTGAGAAGAATGGTAAGATTCATTAGGAACCATGTATGTTATTCATGATCTAATGTGTTATATGATGTGATTATCTACTGTAGAGACCTTAAAGACTTAAAGTGAACGTATAATACCAATAGCAGACGCTAAAGGCAAGTATTCTAACCCCTGTCTATGTTCAATCTATACAAGTTTTGTGGTTCATGTATTCTTACACATGAATTGTTGTATGATGAAGTCAAAGCCAATTCTTTCGGCTAGACTTAAGATGTTTGGATTTCGTAGAATCTATTGATGTATGGTTAACGTTTTACCAAGCTATATTGGTGTGGTTTTCAAACGAAGACTGAGTATGCTAAAAATGTTTTGTCATCAAAACGACAGGCACGTGAGGTTGCCATAACTTAAACGTACATACGTTTAATGAATGTAGTGTTGATCAACATATAGTACTATAGGCTGATTACCTAGACATGCTCGTAAGAAATGTCGGACTTACGGACTTTGTGTCGGGATGTCCTTTTCAAAGAAAGTATGAAATGCTCAAGGTCTTGGACCGAAATTGATGTTTTACTAAATATTGTCATTGTAAAACGTTTTAAAAAAAAAAGAAGTGCTATTTTGAATTATCGATAGTACTTCATAACTATTGTTCAGTTATTGAAGATATATGATTTATGTAATTCAAGCATATTGTTAATCGAATTATTATACTTGTTGAGCTAGTCATGCTCACTCATGCTTGAACCATATGAATGCAACTAAGACCGAACGGACCGAAGGATCCGACAAGGATAAAGGAAAGGCGAAGACGAACCTATAGATTTACCTATGTAATAGTATAGGTTTGTAATGATAATATTTGATATTATGACAAGAACAATTGTAACGGTTATAAAGAACCTAGGGAATGGTAATATTAATTTGCAATATATACAAGACATATTCATTCTTTTGAGGCTTTTCGATTGAATGTTTGTGTGAACTATAGCACCATGGAGCATCATCTGTCGGGTTGGAAGATACCTGAATTTGGGGGCGTCACATGCCAGCAGCAATGTATTCAGCTTCTGATGTAGATGTAGATACTGAGTTTTGTTTCTTGCTAAACCAGGACACAAGTCTGTTTCCCAGTAGTTGACAGGTGCCACTAGTACTTTTTCTATCTATTTTGCAGCCTGCAAAATTAGCATCTGTATATCCTGTCAGTTCAAAAAAGGTATCCTTGGGATACCAAAGCCCTAAGTGAGGTGTGCCTTTGAGGTACCTAAAAATCCTTTTTACAGCAGTTAAGTGTGATTCCTTAGGATTAGCTTGAAATCTAGCACATATACATGTTGTAAACATTATGTCTGGTCTACTGGCAGTTGGATATAGAAGAGAGTCTATCATACCTCTGTATTGAGTTATATCAATACTTTTACCCTTTTCATCTTTGTCAAGCTTGGTTGCTGGAGAAATTGAGGTTTTCATGGGAGAGGCTAATTCCATGCCATACTTTTTAAGTAAGTCTTTAATGTACTTGGCTTGGTTTATAAAGATTCCTTCATCAGTCTGCTTTACTTGTAGTCCAAGGAAGAAGTTTAGCTCACCCATCATGCTCATTTCAAACTTGCTCTACATAAGCTTGACAAATCTCTTATATAATTTTTCATCAGTAGAGCCAAAGATAATGTCATCAACATATATTTGAACTAATAAGATTTTGTCTTTATGCTTTCTATGAAATAATGTGGTGTCTACTTTACCTCTAGTGAACCCATTTTCAATAAGAAAGTTAGTTAATGTTTCATACCATGCTCTAGGGGATTGTTTAAGACCATATAAGGCTTTGTCTAATCTATAAACATAATTAGAGAGAGTTGGATTGATGAAACCTGGAGGTTGTTCCATATATACTTTTTCTTGAAGTTCACCATTCAGGAATGCACTTTTGACATCCATCTGAAAGACTTTGAATTTCATTTTGAGCAGCAAAGGCAAGGAATATTCTGATGGCTTCTAATCTGGCAACAAGTGCAAAGGCCTCATCGTAGTCAATGCCTTCTTCCTGAAAGTAACCTTTGGCCACTAGTCTTGCCTTATTCCTTGTTATTACTCCATCTTCATCCATCTTGTTCCTGAAGACCCACTTGGTGCTAATGACAGGATGACATTTTGGTCTTGGAACTAATCTTCATACTTTGCTTCTTTCAAACTGATTTAGTTCTTCCTGCATGGCTTCTATCCAGCTTGAGTCTTCCATAGCATCTTCTATCTTCTTGGGTTCCATTTGTGACAGAAAGCTTAGATAGAAACACTCATATTGGGTGGCAACTCTTGTTTTAACTCTTGTATTTGGGTCTCCAATGATTAAGTCTTGAGTGTGATCTCTTGCCCATCTATTTCCTGTTGGAACATCTGTCCTGATGCCTTCTTGTCTGAGACCTTCAAGATCATTTCAGCTTCTTGATGTGGAGGTTCGTTGTCTTGCATAGTTCTCTCTACGATCTCCTCTTCTTGCTCAACGATCTCATTTTTTGAAACTATGATCGTGGTGTTGGGCTCGATGACTTCGTTCGTAGTGTCTGAACTATTATTCATAGTGTCTTGAGACATTGTTTTGTCTAAGTCTGTTTCATCAAAGATGATGTGAATTGAGACTTCAACACTCAGTGTTTTTTTGTTGAACACTCTATAAGCTTTACTGTCTGTGGCATATCCGAGAAAGATTCCTTCGTCATACTTGGGTTAGAACTTTGTTAGATACTGTTTTCCATTGTTGAGTATGTAGCATGCACAGCCAAACACATGAAAGTAGCTGACACTTGGCTTTCTTCCTCTCCACAGTTCGTAGGGAGTCTTCTTTAACGTAGAGTGTATAAGAGATCATTACGAGTGTAGCATGCAAATGTTGATGATTACGTCCGAAGTATTGAGCAGGATGGGTTTGCTGCTTAGTAGAGTTCTTCCAACTTCTATTAATGTTCTGTTCTTTCTCTTGGCTACTCCGTTTTGCTGAGGGGTCATGGAGTTGAGAAGTTTAGGCTGATGCCATTATCTGTGCAGAACTGGTCCATCTCAGAGAAGTCAAATTCTCTGCCATGATCACTTCTTATAGCCTTGATTTTCTCCTCTCTCTCATTCATCACTAGTCTGAACATTTTAATTAGTTGGGAGCTAGTTTAATCTTTTGAGTTTAAAAAAAACACCCTTGTGAATCTGGTGTAGTCATCCACTACGACCAGTGAGTATCTCTTCCCTCCAAGGCTCGTTGTTGGAATTGGCCCAAATAGATCCATGTGAAACAGCTGCAGGGGCTTGTCAATTGAGTTAACAGTTTTGCTCTTAAATGAGCTTCTCGTCTACTTTCCAAGCTGACAGGCATTGCAAGGCCTTTCTTTGACAAAACTGAACTTGGGTAAGCCTGCAACTAGATCTTTTGAAGCCAGTTTAGACATGCTTTTGAAGTTGAGATGAGATAGTCTTCTATGTCATAACCAGCTCATTTCTTCAGATGCTTTAGCCAGAAAGCATATCGTCTCGTCTGAGCTTAGTTGACCAAGATTTACAGTGTAGACATTTCCTTTTCTTGTTCCGGTCAGCTTTATTGTTGATGTCTTTAGATCTCTGACTTGACATTGATTGTTGAGGAATGTGACTTGATGACCCTTGTCGCAGAGTTAGCTTATGCTCAGAAGATTGTGTTGTAATCCTTCCACATAGGCTACTTTATTGAAGGACACTGCACCGTTCCCAGCTGAGCCATATCCTCTTGTCTTTCCAGAGCCATTGTCTCCAAAGATGACTGCAGGACCCTCCTTTTCTATGTAGTTAGACAGAAGGGCTTTGTTCCCTGTCATGTCCCTTGAGCATCCACTGTCCAGGTACCAGGTTGTGATTGTGGAGCTTGGTTCCTGTGGTAAGATAAAACTCTCATTTTGGTACCCATACTTGCATGGGTCCTACTTTGTTAGTACCCTTGGTAACCCAAATTTGCTTAATTATGGGTCTCATATGCATAGGATTATGGTAGCATATTGCAGCCTTGTGACCAGTCTTATTACATACAAAACATCTAATATAATGCATGCTTGTGTGTGTGTGTGGATTCTTCCTCCATTTGGACTTATGAGGGTTTTCAGCAATCCTTTCTTCCTTTTTCCATGTGTCCTTGTGTTTCATGATTTGTGACGAGTGAGGCTTAACTCTATTATTCCTTCCCAGTTGGTTCGTGGAGTCGATTTTACTCGACTCTATGACTCTTCGAGGTTGGAGAGTAGAGACTGAGTTACTCTTCTCTTTTTTGAAACCTAGGCCAGCATGAGATCCTTTATTCCTTGGAACATAGGTTGGATCTAACGAAGAGGGTTGAACTGGTTCTTCCTTCTGTGAGGATTTCACAAATATAATGCTTCTAATGAAACTTGGAGCATTACTAGGGCTAGTTTCCTTTATCTTTTCCATATATGGCTCTAAGATGGATTCCCCAAAGCCTAAACCTGTTCTGTCAGATGCGCTTCTCTGACTAGAGATCAGGGAGTCCGTGGATGAAGAGGATTTATTCCATGTAGAGATTGTTCTTTCTAGTTCCTCAATTTTAGAGGTTAGACTTGACTCTCTTTGTGCATTGAGCTCATTGGTCTATTTTAAGAGCTTATTTTTAGCTTCAAGCTTGAAGAGAGAGTCCGTACTTAGAAGGGTTGTTTCTAGTTCTTCCTGAACTTTCTCTTTCTCCTTTTGAAGAAGTGAATAATCTTTGGACAAAACTCTAAACCATTTCATGTACTGATGTAGATCAGATGTTATGCCATACAGTGTAGTTCTTAAATCATCAATGTCTACATCAGGAGAGTTAAAGTCAAATACCTCATCTATACTTACTTCATGAATGTTGGAGTTCTTTTTATCCCTATCATGCTTGGCCATTAGGCAAAGATTTGTCATTTGAGGATCTTCATCATCTCTAGATTCGGGAGTAGAGTCGTTGTCTGAGTCACTCCACGATCCTCCAGCTACAAGACCTTTGTCTTTCTTCTGAAGCCTCTTGTTGCCTTTAAATTTGATCTTTTCTTGAGTTCTTCTCTGAGAGACTTGTTGCAGTTTGCAATGAAATGGCCAGGCTTTTTACAGTTGTAGCATAAGTCATTTATTTGTTCCTGGTTGTTGTAGTTGTTGAACTTCTTAGGTTTACTGCTTTTGCCTTGACGCATGAACCTTCTGAGTCTTTTTACCAACATTGCAAAGTCCTCATCATCATCTTCATCATAGTCAGAGTCATTTTCAGTGTTAGCTTTGGAAGTATTGTCTGTTGCTTTTAGAGCAACTCCTTTGTCTTTCTTTCTTCCTTCGAATAGAGTTTCTATTCGTTGAGTCAGCTCCAGTTCGTATGTGAGAAGGTTGTCATATAACTGTTGAACAATCATTTCATGGAGATTCTTTGACTCTCTGATGGCAGTGGTTTTGGCATCCCACTTGCTAGGTAAAGCTCTCATGAACTTTATGATTAGATTTTTATTTGGATAGATCTTTCCATAGGCTCGGAGAGAGTTGAGCAGTACATTGAATCTTTCGTAGGTGGAAGTGACATTTTCTCCTTGAACGTGTGCAAACATTTCATATTGCTGAGTTAGGAGAGATTGCTTGTTTTCTCTGACTTCTTCTGTTCCTTCATGCATGATGAGCAATGCTTCCCATACTTCTTTTGTTGTTTTGCTATTGACCACATTCTCAAACAGGTCATCTTCTAAAGATTGGAACAAAATGTTCTTGGCCTTTTTGTCGAGTTGGACAGCTTTCTTTTCGTTGTCAGTCCATTCTTCTTTGACCTTGATCTGGATTCTGTTTGGATCGTCTATAGTAGGAGCAAGCTTGGTAGGAATGTAGGTCCCATTTTGAACAATTTCAAATAGATCTTCATCTATTGAGTCCATGTAGGCTTGTATGCGAACTTTTCAGTTGGCGAATTTATCTTTGTTGCACATAGGTGGCTTGCTGCCTCCTCTAGTCTTTGATTCGCTTATCAGATGTGCCATTGGATCTACTTAAGCTTTATAGGCTTGTTTGATAGAACCTACTTTGATACCAATTGTTAGTTCCCAGAGGTACAATAGTTATCTAGAAGGGGGGTTGAATAGATATTTTAAATTCTTTTGTTTCAAAATACTTGTTAATTTTGAGAGTGATCTAAGCACAGCGGAATTAAGATTTGTTTGTTTTTCCTTTAAGATATAGTGAGTTAATGAGAGTGAGGTAGTTATAAAAGTTATAGGAAACACAGAGATTTTAAGTGGTTCAGAACATTCAAAGCTCCTAGTCCACTCTTCTACTCCTTGAGTAGGAAATCCACTAAGGATATCTTTAAAACTTTTGAATCTCACAAATTCCTTCAAGACAAGCAGTCTTGGTACTTCTCAGTTCACTTTTGAACTCTTCAAGTCTAGCAGACTTGGTTCTTCACAGTTCACTTAAAACTCTTCAAGTCCTTCTGACTTGGAACTTCTTACTTCACTTGTGTTAGAGTTTATGCCCTAGAGGCCAATTATTTGATATAATTGCTTAACGTTTTGATATTATATTTGATTGAATAAATGAATGATTTTATTATGGTTTTATTTACTGCGTTATATAAATGTTAACATAATAAAAATCCTTAGAATAGTGATACAAATTATATAGTTTCAAGTATGTGACTTGAACATGAGATTATATAATTATAATTAGTATCATTATTCTTAAATGTCCCTAGTCGAGTATCATTGTTGATGGGACAACAATGATGCATTGAGACTAGTATGTGGATTGATTGATGACCAAATCTCATTGGTCATAAATATATGAGATATTAAGTCGATGCATAGGTACATGTTAGAGAACGGTAATTGGGATGGACTCCACCATGAGAATTCTATGTGGAGCATTATGCGAAGTGTCATTAGCAATTCTCATAGTGACAATGATGTAATGGTCCTCTGACATGAAATCACTATATTACTACACAGGAATTTATGTACTTTGATATCATCAAATGTCACTTTTAATAGGGTGGACTATAAAGGTGATTATTGGGTACATCATGAATCGTGTGAGGAATATGAGTGATCTAGATGGAATTTAACCCTCCTATTTATTAGGGGTGATATCCATAGGCCTCTTGATTGAGTAGGACTATGAAATGCATGGCCATGCTCAAATAGTGATTTATTTCATATAGTCTACTCATTGATCAAGAAAACTCAGATTAAATTATGAAGAGTATGACATATTCCATGACTCGAGTTTAATCTAGAATATTAAGGTTAAAAGGATTAAATTACATTGAAACATTGGTCACTAAAAGGTTGCATCGAATCATCGATCTTATTATTACTTGGGTAGCCGTGATGCATTACTAGATGCCGCTCACTGTTTATAATTTTATAATATGATTTTAAAATTATTGCCAATGTGATAATAACCTATAGGGTCACACACATAGAACGTAATTTAAAAGGGAATAAATTTAAATTTTAAGGATTTAAATATATTAATATGATTAATAGTATTTAAATCATTAATTTAAATTAAAAGGAAAGTTTAGTATATATGTATATTAATTAAGTAAGACTTAATTAAGTTATATATATATAAATTTGGATTTTATGAAATTAGGTTTTGATTAATTCCATTTAACTACTATATATAGGATATATAGCGACTACTTAGGGTTAGATCATAACTTGAAAAACCCTAGCGCTCTTAGAGAGAGACTAGAGAGAAAAGCGCATGATTTCATAAAGGTTCCTTTGGTGGCTAGTACCGCAAGTCCCTCTTATTGCAGAATCGTTCGACGGTTCGTGCGGCGTTCGTGTGGATACCATAGAGACGTAGTTTCGTGAGGAATTGCGTTAAGGATTCGAAGCCGTTTCAGAAATACTTTCATTTTGGTATAATATCTAAACCTCTGAATTAATTTCTGTTTCGCATGGATCCTATTTTTGGGTTTCAGAAATTGCTTTGAATTGTTCTATTTCCGCTGCGTTTTATGTGCCGAACCCCTACAACGTGATAATAGTTGATGAGTTCTTGAATGGTGTTATTCAGTTGCAGTTAAGCTCTTATTCGAAAGAACTGAATAGCTAAGCATGCTTTCTCTTTTTGGATCGTAGAGTTTGATCGTTGAGTGTTCTTCAGCTTTTTGTTCAATGCTTGCTTGATCTTCTTCATCTTCTGAATCTGTGTATATAAAATGTCTTTGAAATGTATCCGTTGAAGACATCCGTTGAAGCATTAAATGCATTTGAGATTTCTGAGCTTTGATGGAGACTTTTTGCACAATTTCTGATTAGCAGACTGGCCCACTGACACAGCAAACTGTTATCTCACCTAACACCTGAAAAGGTGTTTTCTGCTGACCTATAGTACTTTCCTTAGCTTCTTCAATACGCTTCTTTGTTACATACTAAGGATGACTGTTGTGTCATTGGGACTCCCGAGGACTTCAACGTTTATAATCCGTTCCTCGTTTGTTGAGATTTATTCTTAAATAAATGGACAAGGCTCGATGCTTCTGACACAGACAGATGATGCTCTACGATTTTGATCGTGGTGTCTTGCCACCTTGGTGCTTGATCTGATACTAGTAAATGAGAACACTACGATTTCTCTTAAGGACTGGCACACTACGATCTTTACTTGCTTGTCTTTGCAGACTCTATGTTTACGAGAGCATACTACGATCTCTGAGTTGGCTCGGCAAACATTTGGATCACTCTACAATTTCAGGAGAGGCCTTTCAAAGCAAATACACTACGATCCTCGATGCTCTACGATTCTGCCTTGGCTTCTGCAATCTCTTGATCATCTTGATAGGCTATGATTCAGTTGAAACTTAACTATTACATCTCAAGATATAGATCAACCTAACAGTTTTGATCTTTTCTTCTATACATTCATTTACAGAATGATAAACATTAAATACCAGATCAACCTAACAAGTTTGATCTATCACTAAGTTCTTGTACATGCATTCTTTCAAGGACTTTGCATATATAATCATGAACATTAACTTTCAACATCAAATTTAAATATGCAATCTCCCAACAACAACTACTAATCAAATATGAATATATCGAATTTAGTGAGACAAGATACAAATGATTGACACTGTCAAACCGACAACTATAGTCAAAGGAATTCCAAATAAAATAAGGCTTAATCAAATGGCTATAAGGTAACAATTTCATACTGAGCTCAAATACAAATAGCCAAAGGCTAACAAAATACATCGGTACCATGATGTATACAAATCAAATCGGATAGTACGCACGACACATACGTCACTAATCCGCTAAACAAATTGAATCAAATCAAATATTGGGTCGACCCATACATATCCAGAATATGAACAAAATTATACGAAGAATGATACAAACGAATAAAGTCTCCAAAATATATTAACACGATTAACTAGTTCAAGGAATACAAATACGAATTCTAATATCAACGCCAAAACGAAACTATCACAATAAATTTGACAACAAGGAATAATCCTGATAGGCAATACCAAATTTCTAAACGAGTAACAAACGAACGAATTAAATTCAAAAGAGTATCGCTGAAAAAGTACGGAATCCGTACATTAATATAGTACCAAAATAATTCGCCGAATCCAACTATCACCCGCTAAACTCCCTCAATCCGATCTAATTATCAAAATAAAATATAATACACATAATTAAATTATGAACTTATACAGTTTATATTTTTATAAATTCAATAATTTTAATATATTATATTCAGTTTGTAGTCAAGAGATACATTTTAATTGTAATAATAATATTATAATATTATTTATCACTTTTTCCTTATTAAATTACGTAAATTATTTATATATATATATATATATATATATAATGAATTAGGTAAATATATATATATATAACTAGACGAACTGCAATACTTATATATAATACTATTATATTAACTGCAGTATATATATATATATATATATATATATATAACTAGTATGAAAAAAATTTGCAGATTATATATATATATATATATATATATATATATATATTAAAAGAATATATAACATATATATATATAAGAATCAAGCTTGTTTATATATATATATATATATATATATATATATATATATATATATATATATATATATATATATATGTGTGTGTGTGTGTGTGTGTGTGTAATGTGAAATTTTTAGGTTTATATATATATATCGTATATTTCAATTATAAATCAAAATTTCATTAACAAATTCAACTAATCAAACGGCATAATAAAATTTTAAAATATATTGCAAATACTACAACAAAAAAATAGATTGTAATTACAGTAGCAAAATAATTGTTTTGTATTCAAAAATAGTCCAACAATTACCTTTGATTTTAAGGATCTTACTCTCAAACCCTTTTTAATTCCAGCCAAATTCTCTCGTTCTGTTCTTCTTCCGCCTCTTTCTTTTGTTTTCGCTTTATTCACGCAACTCATCAGGCGTAATAAGGTAAAGCTAAGTTTTATTTATTTATTATTAATTAATATGTTTTATTAATACTCTTAATTTAATTAGGATTTAAAATTAGACAAATATAATTTAGACCCAATTAATTAAAAGACCTAATTTAATGCAATCATTTACTTATTATGGTCCACATAATATAAATATAATCTGTCCCAAACATAAAGAAAATTCAATTAAGTATTTTAAAGCTTACTTAAATATTTTATTTTATTTTATTTTTTATTTTATTGGGTATTACAAAAATAGTTTCAATGCAACGGGTAAAGACTTGAACACTAGATCTTACTGAAAAAGAGCTCCTATACCGTGTTACCAATTGCTTTTAAAAGCTTTAGTTGCTCGATGGTGCCCCAACAATGTTCACGTCTACAGTATCTAAAAGAACTTTTGGGACAAGCATCAGTCAAACTTTCTTCAATCATAGATGCCAAACTTAATGTTATACAATGGGTCTTGTATTGGCTTATTCCTTTATGGGTTTGGATGGTATATAATGGTATAATCTTAGAGAAGATTTGGGGTGTACAATTTATTGATGGTAATATGGTATAGCAAAGAGGCAGAAGTTGGGTTACAATTAGTGCACAGTAGGTTTGTTCATGAGGCTGTTCTGGGCACTGCGAGCAGTACCCCTGAGAACAATAATTTAATTTGAGAATTGAATTTATTATAGAGTTCTATGTGTTGGATGAATGATTGGGCTTGGAAAACTTTAAATTTTAGCATCGGAAAATATAAATTTTAGATCTGATCACGAGATTAAAATGCAGAAAAATAAAGAAAGATGGAGAAAGAGGAAGAAGAGAAGACTAGGTACCACATGTAGTTCCGTTAGACATCATACTTGACTTGAGGCTTGATTTGAATCACAGAATCCCTCAAAAGGCTTGAAAAGCTTTCGAAATCTTAGAAGTCTCTGCTCACCATTATGACCTGTATCTAGCAACCATTAATATGCGAAAATATCCTTTTTACCATAATATAGGAATACTAGTATAAAACTGACCGACCATATGATGTTTCAACTACAGATAATTGAGAAGAATTTGTTAGAAAGAAGAGAGAAATAATCATGGTGGATACAAAGTCCTCCAAAAAACATACAAGTAAACGAATTAAGACAAGTACCCACTTGGGAGCTTGAATAATAACCTTAGAGATACTTTTTACATCTCTCATACCTTCTTTTCCTTCCGATTACAATTCCTCGAACCAAGTGGACCAATACTCTCTTCTTTCGTGTGCATGAATATATTCAACTATCAGTATAACTGTCACGTTTTCTAAATCAATGCTTTCATGCAAGTTAGTTTTCAACTTTCTTCAAAACCATTTATTGATAACAATAATTTGCTATACTAGTGTTCATTTGGACATGGTCTCTGATGTGAGGATTTGTCAATAATTCGATATTTCTCCAAATTGAACATTTATTAAACAATGAAACTATGGCCCCCAGAAAGAAATGTGGACGATGAGATTGGAATATTTTTATTTTTATTCTCTCTAAAACCATGTAAGCCTTTCACTGACAAAAACAGAGCCGAATAGTAAAAAGAAGAGAGTGGAAGAATCCTTGAAGACAACCATTACCGGAGTTCTCATTCAAAACTGAAGCCGCCCGATCTGCAAGTTCTCACTCAATCTGGGTTCTACCTCTCAAGTTCTAGTTGCTCTGCAAGGTTCACTCATTTAAAATTCCACTCAATTTGCATAGGTTCCACTCGATCTGTAAAGTTTCCTCTTAATTAGGTTATGCTCTGGATTTTGATCGGTGCAAATTTGGATTTTATAATAAAGCTTGAGAAGTATCTGGATTTTATGGTGTTTGAGAAAGTATATCAAACGCCTGATCCATTGTTTCTATTAAAAAAAAGAGAAGATATGATGTGGCACTATTAAACTCACTGGAGCCCAAGGTTAAATTAGGTGTGGGTTCATATAGGAGTTCTTTTTTTAGTAGGGGGCCACGTGATAATAACTCAAACTTCGGCAGTATGCGGAAATGATAAAATTAATTTGAAAAGAGAGATTGAAGCAGTAGTGATGATAAAGGTGCATTCTACTTACTTATCAAAACAGGGGGAAGAGGGGGAGGGGGGAGGGGAGGGGGGGGGGGAGGGTAATGATGCCAGGAATTAAGGAAGGAAGTTGATTGGATGAGTAGCAATGCTCAAGAAAAATAAAACTTGGGGGGGATGTAAATGAACTTAGGTTTAGGTTCTGTGGTTTAATTGTTCTTGTACTCTGTATATATATGTTACCATGATATGATTTTTTGTTAATTTTCTCTGCTGTTTTGATATATTTGAGTTAATTTAAGTCACCGATTTTTATTCCATGTTTGTGTTTGAACATTGAATATAACATTAATTAACATATCAAGTTTTCTCTCTTCTTAACCCAGGCGGACAAAAGGGAGAGTACATGACAGATCTCCCAGTATAATCTGTAGTAGAAGTACACAGGGTAAAAAATGTTTTGGTAATCGGAAGGATGACTCTGTAGAAAGCATTGATGGTAAACATAGTCCTCCTTTCTCATCTCGCAACACCGGTGTGATTACCGAGGGACAGGATTGTGAACATAAAGATGCCATGCAAGAGAATCTTGTGCAGCCTGATGGAAGCTCTGAAATTGAAAGAGAGGAAGTTGATTTGAATATGGTTGCCACAAAAGGCAACTCCAAAGATAAAAATATAATGTATTCTATGAGAAAACAAAAGCTAGTTTCCCAAGTCAAACAACCGTTTTTGGAAGATATTGACGAGAGAGAGGACTCAAAGGCTGCAATAAGTAGCGAAAACAGCAAAGCAAGGTCAGGAAATAGCAGAGACTGCCAGAATTTGCGAGATGTTGTTGAGGAGGAAGTTGTCCAAGACGAATGTTCTACTCGGACGGGAATCATAAAGAGACCACTCAATGAAGATGAGCATAGTGCCCAAAGTAAAGGTGATGACAATCGACATGAGATAAATAGACACCACACGGCAGTGAAGGGGAGCGAGGATTCTTTTTATGGTAAAAACTGTGATTCTATTTGGGCCCATCCCTTGCGCATGAAAACAGAGATTATTGATCAGCACAAAGAGTGTGATAATTCTGATGGAGCCTGGCAACGGAAAGACGCGGATTCACACAGCAGAAGGACTAGAGCGGATGACATGAGGAAGAGGATTCGTGGTGATGAAATGGGATCCAGGCACCGGCGTAAGGTTAGAGAAAATGATGGGAGTGCTATAGATGAATATAAATTAAGAAAACGGTTGGACAATGACAGTTGGAGGGGTCGTCATTATAATGATATTGGATCGCGACAAAGAAACGGGGGTGATAATTTGAAGACTCGAATTGAGAACTTGGATGATTTTCATGGCAAACATAAGAAAGAAGATGTGCACTTAAGGAGGGACTGTGATGAAAAGGAAGAACTCATTCGTGTCAATTCTCTACGAGTTGTCAAAAAAGAGGAAGGGATGAAATTATGGAGCAGCAGAAGAGAGATGACATAGCAAGACTCAGAAAGTTGCAATTAAAGATGGAACCATCTTTTTTCTGCTGATCCCTCCCCGACACACAAACACAGTTTTTTTATCTTCCTTTCTGAAAACTTAGTTCAAGTCTTTTGATAAGTTAAGCAATCTTTCTTTCTTATTTCAATCAAGTGTTAAAGTTGTTGTGAGAAATAGGTGCAAGAAGAGATCCATGTGTGTGAAGATTTCAATTTGGGGAAAAAGTTGAACATTGTTCCCCCTGTACTCTTGATTTGAATTTTATTTTGATTTTCTCAACTATTTTCTTGTTTTCAACGTTGATGATACTGAAGTGGTTGGCTTTATCATAGGGATAATATAGATATTTCAAATTATCCTTGGCAGCTATGATCCACAGTGTTATACTTGCGGTCATCAAACTAGTTTTTGTAATGGGATGACCTTCCATATCAATCTGTGGTCGTCGTGATCAATCCCAGTGGCAACAATTATGGGAATCTTGTCAAGTGTGCAGTGAGGTCTCTCTCTTTCACAAAGTAGTTTTAGTTCCTCTAATAGCTTTCTATAAATCAGTGTCTTTAGAAATTTTAATTGTAAATTACTTTTCATTAAGCTTTCTGGCTTAGTTGGAAAGTTGTGCTACTTGGCCCTTTCACTGTTTAACTGAATAAATCAGAAAAAGAATTAACAGTGATTAATTCTTTTTCTGGTTTAAACTAAATAGTACTACACTTAATTTTAACCTGGTTGGAAGTAGGAAATTTGTGCTACTTAGCCCTTTCACTGTTTTACATGTTCCTTCAGTTTGTCTTGCACAAAGCTTTTCCCTTCCTTGTCTATGCGTGTTCAGAAAGAGGGAGGATGGGATGGGATGCGATGGGGGGGGGGGGGGGTTGTCATGGTATTATCATACTAGGATCCCTGGCATTACTCTTTTCATTATGATTTAGTGTTCCATGATTAGTTGACATTGATCACATCGTGTTTCTTTTTACATTGGCAAGACAAACATGGTCCTGCATTGAAGGTTCTGATGTTGAACTCTTGGTCGCTTATAAATACTCCCGCAAAAGAATCCCATTTACAAAACTTGCGAATATAGGAATATAGTTTCATTTTATAAAATAAAAATTTTTAGTTTAGTAATTAATAGAATAATAAAATTATGATAATAAATTTGAGAACATCGTATTATTTTATATTAATATTAATATAGACTCTTTTGCACTGGGGGAGGGGGAGGATGTTTTATAATTAATTAAAAAGTGAAGTGTACTCACTTTGTGGTAAAAGGAGAGTAATATCATATGGTTAATATGTTTCCAATTCAAAAAATAAACAAAAAAGGTACGTGAAACAAAAACACAAGTCTAAATGTTATTGGAATCTTAAATTGCATTTGGCATTTTCATATTTAGTCGGTAAGAATATATAAGTATTGCAGGGATTTTTTTAATCCTTTTCTTTTTTTCGGGTCTATAGTATGGAACTGAAAGGTTAGTTCTATGCCCCAATTTGAAAAAATAGACATTTATACAATGGGTTTTGTTTAAAAACTGAATGACGAGTTTATTTTAAATAAAAATCATTTAAATGGTCGAATCGATCATAATATATTTAGACTTGGATGACCAAATATAAATTTTTTAGTCAAATAACTGTTGAATGAAATATTTTAAATTTATTTTTTTTATAATATTAATTATTATATTAAATAAATTTTCAACAATTTTAAATTTTTTAAAAATAAAATAATAAAATATGTTATTCAAATATTTCAAAATTATCAATTATCAAACAAATTTTTTTATTTAATATTCAAAATTCTGCTTTATTCAACTTATTCACATTACTTCGACCTTCCCAAATTTAATTTAAGATCCTCTTTTCACCGTTGCTTTCAAATTATACTAGTAGCAATCAACCCTTTCTGTACAAAATTTTGTGGGACAAAACCCTATTAAAAGTAATCTTGAACTCTAATAAACATTGCACCAGTCTCATCTTCTGTAAGAGCATAAAATCTGAATGGGCACAATTAAAAACGGATAGGAGCTCAACAGTAAGTAGTTCATTAGCCAAATTGTTCCGGAATTATGATCGGAACTAGATATATATACAGACAATATGATTGGAAATTCGAAACCCTTCAAAACTGTTTGATGGAAAGAAATTCTGGAAACAAGTCACCTCCTCAATTCACTTATTGAGAGCCGGAATTGCTTATTAGCATCTTAGAAGCTATTTCATTGTTGTGGGGATTGGCTTGTCCTCAGTACAGAAGAATAGTAATGTGATTCAAGCTCTGTAAGGCTAGCTGCTGCCTCCTCTCCAATTTTAGCCAACATGCCATCTGTTTTTTCTGCCTGTTGGTTTAACTCATCTGTTCTTTGCTCTACATGGTCATTAAGGGTTGCAAACCCTGAAAAGATGGCCGTCTGTTTCAACTCTGACACCAATTTAAGTAATGAATCAGCTGCCTGAACCTGTTGTTCACATTTCATAGTACCAATAAGTGTTGTCATTGGGAGAAAAAAGGCAAGGCAATGAAGAAACCATGATATAAATTCGTTTAGGAGATTGGGACAGTTCACACAATTCAACACAATTCAACGGAAGTGATTAGTATGAAGTTAACTTTGGTCAATTGACCAACACAATGTCGACACGCAGGCCGGGAGGCGATCTCTATGCGTGTCAATACTGTATTGGTTAATTGATTCAACTTACGATGAAGCTAACTTCATGGTAACCAGATCACAATTCAACAGATGAGGGCAGAAAAATATATACGTTGGTTTTTCCCCCCATTCTCTAAAGACGACTACTTATGTGACACCCCTGATATGTGTTAACTGTTCTTTGATAAGATTTTTTTATTAAATGACGATGAAAATGTATAAAGAACAAGAAGGCTTCCAATGCCGCCAAAAAAAGAAAAAGATAAAAAAGGTCAGAGGGGAGATACATATGCAGTGATGCATACATATATAAAAGTATTAAAAGTGTGCACTTGTGTATGTTTTATATCTATGTAATATGGGTGTGAAATGGTAACCTCTTACCATTCTGGCTGCACGCATCTCCATCATGAAAGCTTCTTGTGAATTTCTAACAGGTGGATCATTAACCTGCAATGTGCATAATACTGTCAGGATATGACATTAGTTCATTCTGGGGCACAGAGAAATGAAACCTCTGGTTATAGTGACAATACTTGGTACTTGAGGGAAAAAGGAAGTTCACTGCGAAATAGAGAACTAAAACCTCAAGCACATTATATATTGGTCAATGTTACCATAATAGTTTTTCATATGTGCACATTAGGACTGTTTTTACCATAAACAAGCTCCTATAGAACAGTTAGTCATATAAAAAGAAGCTAGCAAGATTAGTGGAACCACTTTTATTTCAATATGGAATTCACTTAAAATAGAACATCGCAGGTAATATTATAATATAGGCAATAATGTGAATATGTGATAAATAATACAGCAAGTCAAAAATCAAGGTACTTTAGGCAACAGCAAGCAGATCACAAGCTAAACTGTAACAAGAGAACAGCCGAATTGCTACATAAATGAAAACCATTCTTTATTTACACAAGATGACATTCACATAAAGGAGAGAACATCAGAATGCTACAAAGAGATCCATAAGTGTGTTAAGGCAATGATGGGAAAATTTATTGAAATACTAAATGAAGGTACTTTATACATCATCAAGCATGTCACATGCGAACTTAGAGAGTTCTAATTCTTCCTACCTGACACAACAGCTTTCAAATAAATGGAACACGAGAATCTCAGTCTTCCCCTAATAGATGGAATATGTGACTCTCGTTTTCTACCTTCCTAATATTTTCTTCTTATCATAGATTCTTCCTCTTTAACTCATACTTGTTAGCAACCAAGATGGAGATTTAGTTTCAGAGTTTCTCAGTGGCTTGGATTCCAAACATTTATGAAAAGTTCTTCTGTTTGGTTTAACAAGTTTCATGAAATTTCTGGTCACTGTGGCCCCTTAGAAAGGAAACATTTTGGCTATTGGGGTGGAGATGTAGAAATCTGAACAATAACAGAAGAAAAAGACAGAATATTTGAGAGCTAGCTAATCAACATCAAAACTGACTTAAACAAGAAGTAAACAATATACAAGGAAGCAAACAATAAAGCTTCCGTAATTACTTGTATCTGTAGAGTATATTTTAGTCCGGTACAAAATTATTCAAGACATATACCAAGTATGCACACAAATTACCACTTTGATAGTGTCCACAGTTTAACTCAGAGTTGAAATATTCTAAGCATAATTTCCAAAATTTGAGTTTATTTTTTTACTTGTAGTTCGCCCAGGTCTGTTAGGTGTATTTAGAATATATTCTTTTGTCTCCAAGTTCTTACAATCTATTTTGTTAGGTCATACCACAAAGGCATGAAATGGAGAGTTGAGATCTAAAATCTAAAAAATCTAGGGCTTGGTGGATTTGTGTGGGTGTGATTGTGAAACTATTAACGAAGTAGGATTGGGAAATACAAGTCAATTGAGTGCCTATATACCATTTGTGGTGACCTATCGAGATCCGATGAGAATTTGCACATAGCTTCTGATCTTTAACATCAAAAAAGAAGGTTGTAAAACCGAGAATTTGCTCATAGCCTATGATCTTTGACACAAAAAAAAGGTTGTAAAACTGAATCAAAATAAGGAAAAGCCCATTGGATAGTTATTCATACATTTTTCTCACCTCCAAAATTCGATCCACTTACCACTATGAAATTCTTGAATTTTCAATGAACCTAATAAAACTAATGCTTAACTAAATCCATCTTTCCTTAAGTTTAATATCCTTTTTAATTTCATATTTAACCCATCACAGTTAAAATTTAGATTGATCAGTTATGTTAGCAATTTACCATTTCCCTAATAAGTCAAGCAAATGGTTTCTGGATCTGTATTGAAACCAGTTTAAAAGGGTGTATTTAGTTGATGAATAAGTGAAACTCAAGCAAGCAACTATTCTTATACCTCTGGTGAAAAAGGAAACTGTTGAAAGAGGGACTGTGTGACGTACGTAAACAAATGATTGGCAACCAAATTATCACCCTATAATCAGTACTGTAATGATGGTACTTTTAAAAACTAGTTATCTTCTACATTTACTGGTAATTCTACAAACTAGTTATCTTCTACATTTACATTCATAAATTACAGAAGTTTTCACTTTTGTTATCTATTGTCAAACATGTATTTTTTTCAATTCTTGCAAAGTACAATAAGAGGTTTGACAAAAGAAGACACGTTTAAGGAATAACAAACATTTTTAACCACCACATTCTCATTGCAAATCCTCATTAGGAGTTACATATTTTTAATAATTTTTCCTTATAGGAAATAACTCAAGGCTCAAACAACATCTCTATTGTTTCTATATTGAAAATAATCCAAAAAATTCAGTAAAGCAGTGGGGCAGATTGGCATGTTACTATGTGCATGTGTACAAATGTGTGAATGTGGGAGAGAGAGAGAGAGAGTACCCTGGCAACATTGACAATGAAACTAAAATTATCCACAATATTTCCAATGTCATTGTCGACTCTTTGCTGTAACGTCTTCTGCTTTTGAGCTGCAGCTGCCGCAGCTGCAGCGGTGGGCCCACCTCCTCCTACTCCTCCCTTGTTCATGATATATTTGACGCAGCTGCTTGTTTTACAGGAAAAAACTTTTAAATTATCATTTTGATCTTTGCATAAACATAGATAGAAAACCAAGGGACTTACTACGCAAAATACCAACCTGTTCAGATAATTATTTGTACAACCATTCCTTGTTCGCTAATTACCAATAAGATACACATAAACTCTAATGTAGATTCTCACATTACGTAAGTTTCCTTTTTTTTGTGTTTGCAAGATAAGGTAAATGTGTCAAGGCCAAGTACAACCATTCAACCACCAGCATTTGGCGCAGCAGTTCAAGGCCGACTGGGGATGAGCCGTAAACCCGGACATCCTCAGTTCGACTCCCGCTTGCAACAAGTGTTAAGCCAGAAATGGTCATGGTGACCACGATACCCCTGGCACAAGTCGGGTAGCAAACCGCTCTGGTATCGGG
Source organism: Panax quinquefolius (assembly GCA_020205615.1). Classification (NCBI taxonomy): domain Eukaryota; kingdom Viridiplantae; phylum Streptophyta; class Magnoliopsida; order Apiales; family Araliaceae; genus Panax; species Panax quinquefolius. The sequence continues at coordinate 60,715,042 of CM035155.1, forward strand.
CTCGTGGAGATTAGTCGACCCGCGGGTCGGAAACTCCCGGTTAAAAAAAAAAAGTACAACCATTCCTTGTTCGCTAATTACCAATAAGATACACAAACTCTAATGTAGATTCTAACACTATGCAAGTTTCCTTTTTTTTGTGTTTGCAAGATAAGGTAAATGTGTCAAGCCCAAGTACTATATAAAACTGCAACTTAAAAACCAAATTGCAAAGCAGATAAGATGAAGGAAGTCAAACAGCTAAAAATCAGCCCGTACTTCACATGTGAAATACTTGTGTCAAGGCCAAGTACTATATAAAACTGCACATGTGAAGTACGGGCTAATTTTTAGCTGTTTGGCTTCCTTCAACTTATCTGCTTTGCAATTTGGTTTTCAAGTTCCAATTTTATATAGTACTTGGCCTTGACACATTTACCTTATCTTGCAAACACAAAACACCGACGGGAGCTCAACACCGACGAGAAGCTCTCATTCTAAAATAAAAAAATAAAAAAAAAATTCAAGCACATACACCTCCATAATTCATCTTTATTCAAGCTAATCCTCGTCTCATTCCTCTCGTCTCGATCTTCCTTATTTTCACACTGCATATTTTGCTCCATCTCCAAATCCTATCAAGCAATTTCATAACAATAATCTAAGGTATAATGGCTCCTCTCTCATATCTTATTTGGGATGTGATTACAAGTTACGGGCATTTTTCTTATGATTTTCTGCTGTAAGCGTTAATGGTAGTTTGTCTCAGCACTATTGAAGCATTTATTTTAGTAATAACTTATATATTCATACCTAGTTAGGTTTTTTTCATGTTTTTTATATTTTTTTCTGTTTAATTATTTTTTGAATTCCATCGCGGTTGGTGTATAGTTGAAATTGTATAAATCTCTATTTAGTTATGTTGTTTAACCAACAAGTTTTGCAAGCATTCATATTAAACTCTGTGTATTAGAGGAGAAGAAACGAGCTCAATTTAAACATATAGCTAAAATGAAAAAGAAACTATACTCTGTGTATTCGATGTCCGGCGATTTCCAAACCCTAGCTTCAGCTTCAGCGCTTTGAATGAGAATCGGGGAAAGGGGGTTTGAGAGAGAATCGGCAGAGAGTGATGGATTCGCGAACTGATGAGAGTGATTTCAAACAGGTCGCGTACAATCCAAGCTTTATCGATTACACGAACTGATAAGAGTGATCTCACTGACGAACAGATTAGCAAACCCTAGCTTTATCGTCGCTTTGAGAGAGAGGGGAAACAGGTTCTGTTCTGTACGAATTGGAAGAGTAAGAGAGAGGGAGGGGTTGAAACGGACCAAACGGTTTTCATATGGGTTTTCGACCCGGTATTTTTGACCCGCGAATTTTGTTGGCTTCTACTCGTTTTTTCTCTTAGTCCCGTCTTTGGTCCACGTTCTCGGTACGTTTTCAGGTGAAACTTCGATAGACTACAGTGATATTTCATATTAGCCCCGATAAAAAAAACTTTTTTATATCTTTGTCTTTTTATTCTATTTCTAGAAAACCTTTCTTTTAAATTATTCTGTAAAAATCCACCGTTCTTAACAATAATCTAAGGTATAATGGCTCCTCTCTCATATCTTATTTGGGATGTGATTACAAGTTACTGGCATTTTTCTTATGATTTTCTGCTGTAAGCGTTAATGGTAGTTTGTTTCAGCACTATTGAAGCATCTATTTTAGTAATAAATTATATATTCATACCGTTAGAGAAATCACAGGCTGATTACTTGGGATTTCTCTTTACATGATTAATTCTATTTATAGTTGTACAGTTCTCCTTTAATTTAGTCCCTCATTCCTTGTAACTGCAACTCTGTTATATGGATGTCATTATTTCTGTTGTAATATAGTCAACTTATTTTATGTATAAATATGATACAAAGTAATAAAAACATTTGAGCTTTTCCAAAACCTTTTCATTGTGTAAATCTTTATATGGTATCAAAGCTTCCAAATACTCAAACGAGTTTCTCAATGGCTAATTCTAGCTCCTCTACTACCATCCCATCCGAGAGCAACCATATCATGGGTTCCTTCCACCACCTTCCTTAATCGCAATACCATTCGATCTCCATTAATCTGACCCAAGCACCTTTGAAGCTTACCCCTAATAACTTCTTGTCTTGGCATGCTCAATGGAATGGACTCCTGATAGGTTACAACCTCAAAGGTTATCTCTATGGTTCTTTCCCCTGTCCCTCGGCAATGGTTACCAAAAACGACACAGAGAGGTTGAACCCTAACTATGTCACATGGGTTAACCAAGATCAGCTGCTTCTCAGCGCTATTCATGCCTCTCTTTCCAATAAATTTCATCCGTTAGCAGCCTCAGCTAAAACGTCTCAGGAAGTGTGGTCTCGTCACTCTACCACCTATGCCAAGTCGTCACGCTCGAGAATCCTACGAATAAAGGATAATCTCAACTCTCCTCAAGCTGGTTGAAGCATTACCGATTACATTCAACATGTAAAAAGTGTCACTGATGAGTTATCTATGATTCGCACCGTTCCAGTTGAAGAAGAAGACTTGATCTTTGTCATACTCAATGGCTGAACCACGAGTTCAAAGACATTTATTGACGATTCGTGCTCGTGACAGTGATATTTCCTTTGAAGATCTCCATAAGAAACTGTCTGGACATGAAGCCTTTCTCAAACGATGCTCCACTGACATCCGACGTTCCGATGATGCTTCCAATACCGCTAATGTTGCTAGCAAGGTAGGATATCAGTCACGAAACAACAACAAAACTGGCAGGTATAACAACTCTGGACATTCCAACAAACAGGGTCATTTTCAAAAGAAAAATCAGAATTCCAATGGCTCCAACAATCAGAATTTCAACGGCTCCAAAAATTAGAATTCTATGAAAATTGTTTGCCAATGGTGTGACCAATCGGGTCATGTCGCTCGCACGTGCCAGTATCTCCGACCTCCTGGTTATGGCTCCAATCCACGTGCTTATTTTGCAGGACAACCTAGCGCATCCCCTGTCAACTGGTTGGTCGACTCCGGTGCATCTCACCATGTCACCACGGACTTGAACAATCTCTCTCTCCATTCGGATTATGAGGGTCTTGATGACATGGTCATCGACGATGGTAAAAGGCTTCCTATCACCCATACCGGTTCCACAAATCTACCCTCATCTTCAAAACATTTCTTATTGAATGATGTGCTTTTGTGTTCCTAGCATGAAAAAGAATCTCATTTCTATTTCTAAATTTTATCGTTCTAATAATGCATCTATTGAGTTCTTTCCATCTTCTTTTGTTGTGAAGGATCTTCACACGGGGGCACCCTTAGTGCAAGGGCAGAACAGAGATGGAATTTATGAGTGGCCATTGCATACACCTCCTCAATCCTTCCCGTCATCCACTTCATTGTCGCCCATTCTATCCTTCGCCAGCGTCAAGACCACACTCCAAGATTGGCATAATCGCCTCGGCCACCCTTCTTCAAAAGTTTTAAAACATATTGTCACTTCAAATGTTTTACCTATCTCTTCTAGTCAAGAATTTCTTTGTAATTCGTGCAAGTGTAATAAAGCTCACAAACTTCCATTTCACTTACCTACACTGCAAAGTAATTCTCCTCTTGAATTGATTTATTCTGATGTTTGGGGACCTTCCCCCGTTGAATCCATTGATGGTTTTCGTTACTACATTATATTTGTTGACCATTTCACCAAATACATATGGTTATATCTGTAAGACCCCGAATTTTTTTTATATAAATAAAATTAAATTTCCTATATTCATTATCTTGAAATAATAAGGAATTAATTTGATATAATGTTTTGATTATGGGTGAAATGTGCAAATTTTGCAAAATAAGCAAGTGGTTATAAAATATTCATTTTGTCGGAGAATATTCGTTTGATCGTGGAATATTCTTGTTGTCATTGGGAATATTAAATGCGACAGTAAAGTATGACCATTTGTGGGCCCCATAATAGAATAACTGTCGGATGAAGAAAATGACAAGTTTGAGTTTTTATAAATAATGACATAATTGTTACCGTTAACACTGTTGGATTATCTAGTGGTTAAAATACAGTAATACGCGTTGTTGCACAGTAGCACACGGTATTGCACAATATTTTTGATATTATTGATTCTTACGTATGAAGGCACTACTCAATAATTGTTACAGTAATTATTGTTCAATATTTTATTTTATTGGTTCAATAATTGTTGCGTTGATATTTTATATTATTGTTGTTTCAATAATTATCACGGCACAGTATTTCCCATTATCAGATCAATAATTAATATTATTTGAATAATATTATTAGATATCATTATTGGTAATGTCTAGAAAGTTCTGTCAAGGAGAGGTTTGGTCACCTAATTGCGCGCATGAAGAAGGAGAAATTCTTATTGAAAAGCCCCTCTTTCTCGAGGAGCTACTGGTTGTCATTATTGTGATTTTGTAATATTATTTGTGAATAATTATTTATTGATTTATATGATAAGGAAATATTTATTTGATGTGGATATAAATGATGAATTTATTTATTTTATGTGGTTATAAATGAAGGAAACTGGTCCGAAGGACTCATAATCCGAAAAATTAGTGTTCTTGAGATATATTGCGTGAGTTATAATTTTTAATCCGACCGTTGGATCGTTGTGACTTTTGGATATGTTATACATATATAAGTTGAGTGTATGTCCACAAATTTGGAACCATTAAAAATGAACGTATGATTTGTTATGAATTTTAAGAGGTGGCTGGTTCAGAAAGTGTTAAAGTTTCTGAATTTATCATTTTGGTGGAAAATTCTAGAATGAGTGGGCCCCACCTGTGGTTGGTGAAGAAATGTGCTAAAATGTTATTTTAAATGTGGTGGGTGGGAATAGTAGCAGGTAAAGCCATCAGGCTACAGGTCAAGTCTGCTTTGGCATTCTAACATTTTCCTATAAATAGAGTGCTAAGTTAGAATTGAAAATCACATCAGAAACATAAGTTTTCTCTCTCTATATTATTGAGCGTATTTTTGCGAGTATTTAGATACTTTGAGAGTTGCTATTCAGTGCAAAGTTTCTTCGGCTTTACATCCGATATTCTAGTCAGAAATACTGCTTTTTTGAGGTAAGGGATGTTATTTTCTTCATAAATGATATTATTTTCTTCAATATCATTATGCCGAAATATTGATATGAATTTTATTGTGGAATTTTTACCTTTTTGTGTCAGGGTTACTATTCACGTATACGACACTATTCACAAATACGACACTATTCACCGAAAAATAAAATTTTCTCTTCTTTGTTCCAGATGTCTATTATGGTTACTATCTTTGATTGTATCCATTTTTTTGATCTTTATTCTTGAATTTTACTCCATTATGGTTTATTATGGAGTATTTTTAAAATTGAGTTATCTAAAGTACGAATCTCTAAACTTTATCCTTTTATCTCACTGGATTCGTTCTCTAAAATGTTTTTCATCATCCCCAGTCCTTAATGGTGATACTTGATGAATATCTTTGGCCTGTAGTGCAAAGATGTATGATTACTTGATGAATATCTTTGGCCCGTAGTGAAAAGATGAACAGGTGTTGAGATGAACATGACTTGTTGGTGATCTAAATGAATATCTTTGGGCGTAGTGCAAAGATGAATATTTGATTCAAGATGTATATTGATTGATGTTACAGGGATAAAATATTGATGATGGACTTTTAAATTCATAGATGATAGTAGATTTCATTCTCTACTTAACACTTCTAATGAATTGTTGTTTCCGCTGCAGTTATTGATCTAAAACTTACTGTCTATTATATTCTATCAGATTTTTCCCTGTTAAAGACTAAAGATAATTTGTTGTATATTATCTTAGTTATAATATTCTTTACTGGGCTAGTTGAGCTCACCCTTTTCCTTTTTGTTCAATTTTTCTTCTCAGGAGGTGAGAATTTAGCAGGGACTAGCCGGGGTATGGAGTGATGATTCAAGATAGCTGTTTTAGTAGTCCTCACTATTTTGTAAAATAGTGCATCAATAATTGTAATGAGGACTTTATTTGAGTGTGGATATTGTCTAGAAGACAATATTTGTATTTAAACTCACAGTATATTTGTTATCGTATTTTACACGACAATTGTAATAATAAAGTTGTAGTTGTTTTCTGTACCATGTTTTTGGCGACTCAGAATGGGTGATGTATACCTATTTTGGGGGCGTCACAATATCCCCTAAAGAAAAAATCTGATGTCCCAAATGTCTTCATTAAATTTAAATTGGTGGTTAAAAAATTCTTTAATCACCCAATCATCTCCATTTATTCTGATGGTGGCAGTGAGTTTCACAAACTCAAACCTTTCTTTGAGTCTAATGGTGTTACTCATCTCCTTACTCCACCCCACACTCTGGAACACAATGCTTCCGCTGAAAGACGACATCGTCATGTTGTTGAGACTGGACTAACGTTACTTAGTCAAGCCTCTCTTCCTTTGCATTTTTGGTCACATGCGTTTCCTAATCCAGTCTATTTAATAAATAGAGTGCCCACTCAAATTCTTTCCTTTCAATCACCTTTTCACAAACTTCATGGACATCTACCCAATTACTCCAAACTACGCACCTTTGGTTGCCTTTGTTACCCTTTGCTTAAGCCTTACAATAAGCATAAGTTGGAACCAAAGTCCAAACCCTGCGTTTTCTTAGGTTATCTTCCTACACAAAGTGCCTTTTGCTGCCTTGAACCTCACTCTTCCTGAATCTATGTTTCTCGACATGTTACCTTCGTCGAAAATGTCTTTCCTTATGCGTCTCTTGATCCAAATCTTCAACGATTGAATCTTAATGATTTGTCTCATTGGTTGCTACCAAAATCCAGCAATTCTCCTTATTTTGTGGTCCCCAACAATACTTCCTATTTTGTCCCCCAAAATCAGCCATCTCCTAATTTGGTTGTCATCGATAATCTAGACGGTCCACCCCCTCCTTTCGCTCAAACTCGTCCACCTTCAATCTCTCCTACTCCCACTGATTGTGCATCTCTCATAATGCCTGTAAATGACCACTCATCACCATCCTCTTCGGCCTTAGCAGGTGCACCCAAGTGTGATCTCCTTGACGCGTCTGAAGGGGCAAGTCCCCAAAATGATGACAAGATACTTGACCCTCCTCCACAAGTTACTACCCGATCTCAAAATAATATTTTCAAATCCCAAGAAATTACTTTCTTTGGTCTCCCATCTTCCCTCACTTGAAATACCCGAACCCACTACTCTGTCGCAAGCCTTAAAAGTTCCAGAATGGCGTCATGCCATGTCAGAGGAATTTGACGCTCTTCTTTACAATGGGACATGGGAGCTTGTCCCCTCTACTAAAGTTCAAAACCTAGTAGGATGCAAATGGGTTTTTCGAATAAAACGCCACCCTGATGGTTCAGTAGCCCGATATAAGGCTCATCTTGTTGCTAAGGGTTTTCACCAACGGCCAGGTATCGACTATAACTACACCTTCAGTCCAGTAGTCAAACCAACCATAGTCAGAATTGTTCTCTCTCTTGATATCTCTAAGGGCTGGCCTCTCCGCCAAATGGACATCAACAATGCATTCCTTCATGGCAATTTATCTAAAGAAGTATTTATGTCTCAACCACCTGGCTTTGTTGATCAAACATATCCTTCTCATGTGTACAAACTTCGTAAAGCCCTCTACGGTCTCAAGCAAGCCCCTCGGGCGTGATACACTGAGTTAAAAGGTTTCTTGCTCTCCTTTGGTTTTGTGAACTCCAAATCCGATGCCTCATTGTTCATCTACTCTCATGGAAAAGTTGTTCTCTACCTGCTTGTGTACGTCGATGACTTGATTTCACTGCAGTAACAACACTACTGGTTATGGCGATTTTGTAAATAGATTGGGGTCTCAATTTTCAGTCAAGGATCTCGACACCCTGGATTACTTTCTCGGTGTTGAGGTAATTCCCACTTCCACTAAATTATTTTTATCTCAACAAAAATATATTCGAGATATCTTAGATCGGACTGGCATGTTAGGCACTAAGGATGTCTACTCTCCCCTTTCTACTAGTGCCTCTCTCTCACTACATGATGGTTCCAATCTCTCTGATGTTACTTCATATTGCCGAGCTATTGGGAGCTTGCAATATCTCTCCCTCACCCATCCCGATATTGCCTTTGTCGTTAACCGAATCTCCCAATTCATGCATAAACCCACGGAGACACATCGGGCGGCTACAAAGCAGCTTCTTCGCTACCTGAAATCCACCATTGATTACGGGCTGCATCTCCATAAGAAGTCTCCTCTACTTCTTCATGCTTTCGATGCGATTGGATTGAAATTTGGAAACAAAACGCATCGCACCTCTACTAATGCCTATGTTGTATATCTCGGTTGCAATCCCATCTGCTGGAGCTCCAAGAAGCAACGGTTCGTTGCTCGCTTCGTCATTGAATCCGAATCTGTGTCTGTTGCCTCTCATCCGCGCAGAACTCTCCTGGATTCGTTCTCTCCTCTCCGAGTTTCACATTCCTGTTACTCAAACTCCGGTCATCTATTGTGATAATATTGATGCAACCTATCTATGTGCAAACCCGGTGTTTCACTCTCGCATACAACACATTGCCATAGATTTTCATTTTGTTCGTGACAAGGTTACCAATGGCGAACTACGTATCTCTTATGCTTCCACCAAAGACCAACTAGCAGATGCTCTAACGAAAGCACTTTCTCGATAGCGACTTGAGTTTCTTCGTCCCAAACTTGGTGTTGCTCAACGGTCCACTAATTTGTGGGGGCATGTTAGAGAAATCACAGGCTGATTACTTGGGATTTCTCTTTACATGATTAATTCTGCTTATAAATGCATTGACTCTCCTTTAATTTAGTCTCTCTCCTTTAATTTAGTCCCTCATTCCTTGTAACTGCAACTCTGTTATATGGCTATCATTATTTCTGTTGTAATATAGTCAACTTATTTTCTGTATAAATATGATACAAAGTAATAGAAACATTTGAGCTTTTCCAAAACCTTTTCATTGTGTAAATCTTTCTACATACCTAGTTAGGGTTTTTTCATGTTTTTTATATATTTTTCTGTTTAATTATTTTTTGAATTCCATCCCGGTTGGTGTATAGTTGAAATTGTATAAATCTCTGTTTAGTTATGTTGTTTAACCAACAAGTTTTGCAAGCATTCATATTAAACTTTATGTATTAGAGGAGAAGAAACGAGCTCAATTTAAACATATAGCTAAAATGAAAAAGAAAATATACTCTGTGTATTCGATGCCTGGCAATTTCCAAACCCTAGCTTCAGCTTCAGCGGTTTGAATGAGAATCAGGGAAAGGGGGTTTGAGAGAGGATCGACAGAGAGTGATGGATTCGCGAACTGATGAGAGTGATTTCAAATGTGTCATGTACAATCCAAGCTTTATCGATTTTGCGAACTGATGAGAGTGATTTCAAACGAGTCGCATACAATCCAAGCTTTATCGATTTCACGAACTGATAAGAGTGATCTCACTGACGAACAGATTAGCAAACCCTAGCTTTATCGTCGCTTTGAGAGAGAGAGGGGAAACATGTTACATATATATTTAATTGGAAGAAAGTAACGCTACTGTTTTCGAGTTTTAAAATGAGATGAAAAGAAAAGAAATAGACGGAAAATTTAAGTTTTCATTCCAATTCTTATGTTTCTGAGTTTTTTAATAAACGGAAAAGAAAAAAAATAGATAGAAAACTTGACGACTTTTCCTGCCAAAGTTTTCCGTCCAAAATTAACCTGATTTGGATGGAAAAGAAATTGAAATAAGTAATATATTTATAATTCTCACATTATCCTCAACTTTTAATATAATAAATTTTAAATTACAATTCATGTCCTCAATTTGTTTTTATCTACTAAATCTAATTTGATAAAAAGAAAAGAAAAATATAGGCGTGAATAACTTGCCGCGAACAAGTTCTCATCCTCGGTTCAAGCCCAAGCTCCCTACAACAGTGTAGCTGAACAAATCAAGACAAGGCACGAGCAGTGTTTGAGTTACCATTAGAGAGGAGAATGAATTTCTTAAAGAATTTGATAAATAATCTCCGTTAGTATTAATAATACAGATTATGTTTGATGACTTTTGGGTATGGTATGATAATGACTTTCTAGAAGTAATTTTTATTTAACATTTATTTGGATATTTGTATTTGATTATGAATTTTTTTTTCTTTGATTAAATTTATCTTGCATATTTTTATTCATGGTTCAATGGTTATAACACTACTAGAAAAACAAGAATACGTGACGAAATTTTGTGACAATTTTTAAAAATAATCACAAAAGATAGTAATTTGTGATTGTGACGCCCCTAAAATAGGTACACATCACCCATCTTGGGTCGTCAGATACAAGGTACTGAATACAAATACAAACTAATTATACAACAGTCGTGTAAAATACGATAAAACATAAATTGAGAGTTTTAATAAGAATATTGTCATCTAGACAATATCCACACTCAAAGGAGTCCTCAATACATTTATTGTCACACTATTTAATAGAATAGTGAGGACTACTAATACTATCATATGGACCGTCACTCCGTTCCCCGACTAGTCCCGGCTACGTTCTCATTTCCTGAATAGAACAGTGAAAGAAAGGGGTGAGCTCAACTAACCCAGTAAGAAATATTATGACTAAGATAATGCAGAATAAATTATCATTAGTCTTCAACAATGTTAAACTGATAAAATATAATAGACATCAAGTTTAACTGCAGCGGAATAAGTAATCCATTAGAAGAGTCAAGTAGAGCATGATATCTACTATCTTCTATGATTTAAAATGTTTTCATCAATTTTTATATCACGAGACTCCTTAATAAATAAACCACATCATCGAGTCATCCCTGCTTTACGGGCCAAGGATATTCATTAAATTATCAATGGTCATGACTATACCGAATAATCCCTGGTCATAATCATACCAAAAACTATCCGTCAATACACTACATGCCACTGAGGACTTTTATCACATCATTTATAACATTACAGGTCATGATTATACTGAATAATCCCTGGTCATAATCATACCAAGTCCATCTATGCACATAAGCCAAAGATGACTTTCATCATAATATAAGCATGAGGATGATGACAATGACATAATAATTCAATAAAACAAGTTCAAGAATAAATTTTAAATATTTATAAGTTAATTTATCCTGAACTCAATAATGTCCAAATTGTCAACATGACATCTTTGCTGTGAAGTAAAATTCAAGAATGCTCAGAAGAATATTTCCATGAAAATATACTGGATGAAGCGCAAATATCAAGGATATTCCACTAATTTCATGGAGTATAGAAGCCAAAATTTTAACCAAATGAGTATCATAGAATATATGAAACTGCAATGAATTTTCACCCGCCACGCGGTAATCCACGTAGACAGATCATTTCCACAATTAATAAGAAATGAATATGAAGGGTCATTTACTATGCATGCGATAATCCACATAGACAGGTTATTCCAACAGAATAATAAAGAATGGAATAACAGAAGAATTCACCATGTATGCGATAGGCCAAGACGGATAAGTTATTCCAGCGTAATAATAAATAATGGAATCGGTCGTGCGTAGAACGCACGCATATGATATTCTAACGAGAATAATAAATAATGGAACGTGTCGTGCGAACGCACAAAAACATGATATTCCAATGAATAATAGAGAATGAAATAACAAAAGACTTCACCAGTATGCGATAGGTATGCATGTACGATGTAATTCTAACGAATAATAAATAATGGAACCAAGTAAATGCATGTATGCATGATGGGATATTCCAAGAGAATAATAAAGAATGGAATAATGAAGAATTTCACCATGTATGCGATACTTCAGATATACTGAGTTATTCAATAGAATAATAAGGAATGAAATAATGAAAAATTTCACTATGTATGCAGTGCTTGCAGATATATCTGAGTTATTCCAATGAATAATAAAGAATGGAATAATGAAGTTCTCTTCATAAATACAAAAGAAATAATACCCTTATCTTATAAAGAAGAGTACTCACTCCAGGCGGGTAGGCGGGGATATACTTGAAGAAAACTTGCAGACTACGCTTCAAAGCTTCTTAAAACTCTAAAGAAATACGCTCAAGATTATATAAGAGAATTCTCTGAATTTCTGGTGTGATTTCAATTCTAACTACGCATCATATTTATAGGAAAATAGAAAGGATACTATGCAATGAAAAATAATATATATATATATATATATTATTTAAAATCTAATAAAACAATTAACTTTATAAAAGTATTACATTTTATATAAAAAGATTTTACTATCTGCAAATACTATGCAAGTACTATGCAAAACACTATGCATAATAAAATATATTATATTCTAATTATTGTCTAATAAAATAAATAACTTTATAAAAGTATTACATTTTATATAAAAAGATTTTACTATGCAAAACACTATGCATAATAAAATATATTATATTCTAATTATTATCTAATAAAACAAATAACTTTATAAAAGTATTACATTTTATATAAAAAGATTTTACTATGCAAAAACACTATGCATAATAAAATATATTATATTCTAATTATTGTCTAATAAAACAAATAACTTTATAAAAGTATTACATTTTTTATATAAAAAGCTTTTCTGTTTTATTACATTAATAATACTAATAAAACAAAAAATTTATATATATATAATATATATATATATATATATAAACTTCCGTGACTTCATAAAAAGACACCTCAATATATTTAAAATCATTTATCATCATTATTATAATTCACAATATTAATTGACCAGGTCGTTCCCAAGAAAGAGGGGGCTTTTCAATAAGAATTTCTCCCTATTGGGTGACCAAACCTCTCTTTGGCAAAACTTCTAGACATTGTTAATATTGTAAATAATAATATTAATAACTTTGTTATCTCAATTATTGATTTAATAATATATAAAATATCGACAATAATTGAATCAAATAACGTGAGATACTTATGCAACAACCATCAGTAGTAATAATTGAACAAAAGCGAGTGACTTCTCACGTAAGCATCAATAATCAATACCGAAGTATTACTATGCAACCACGCCAGACATCGCATTTCTTTAACTTTGGGTGTTTCAACAGTTAATGGTAAAACTTTCACCGTTATTTTTATAAAAATATTTTTGTTATTTTCTCAATCCGACAATAATTCAGTTGTGGGGTCCACCAATGATTGTGCCGTCGTACGAATATTCCCTGTTAAAACGAATATTCCCCGACCAATTGAATATTATATAACAACTTGCATACTTTTCAAAATTTCCAAATATTACCCACAACTATAACATTATATCAAATTTACTCTATAATATTAAAAAAATTATATTTATTGAAAATTCATCTTTATTCATAAAAGTTGGGGTCTTACAGTGATGGACTTTTTAAACAATCACAAAATAATAGTATATACGATGGCTCTTAGTGATGACTAATCTTGCCATCAATGTATTATAATTGTGATGACCATGTCAATCACACCAATTTTTTCACGCAAAATAAATTTTCTTTTTGTGACGCACTAAGTCATCAAAACAATATTTTATGATGGTCGTGACAATCATTAAAAAAGATAAATTTTTGTGACGACTTTTATTTGCAATTACAAAAAGAAGGTATTTTGTGATGGAATTTTTAAGCCATCACAAAACTATAAAATATATGATGGCTCTTAGTGATGACTAATTTTACCATCATCATAGAGTATTTGTGACTGCCATTTCAATCACCAAATCTTATGTGTAAGTAATTTTGTTTAGTAAGTCAACTCACATACGTTTCCTTTTATATTTTGTTTTAAAATTATAATCATGATCTAGACTTTGGTGTAGTGGTAATACTCGTTATTTAGTTTGCAAATGGGAGAGGGTTCGAATCCTACAATTATCATTTGATACAATTAATATAGTGAGATAAATTATACGTAAATAGAGATTCGCGTTCTTACATTTGATCCCTAAAGTCTTATTTTTTATGTGATTTGATCCCTAAAGTCTTGTTTTTTATGTGATGACTTTGACAATCATAATAGATTACGTGTTAATGTGATTGTATTAATCATCACAAAAGTACTAAGCGTTTGCGTGATTGCAAAAACTATCACGTAAAACCTTTCATGATAGGCGTATATAAGACGACCATTGTGATGCTTAAAGCCATCACATAAACTTTTTGCGATGGTTTTCCTACTTTTTGTGATGGATTTTGGCCATCACAAATGACCATTTTTTTGGTAGTGTAATTAATATAAGGATAAATTTGTAAAAGTGATATTTTTCTTTTCTTTCCATTAGAACTCAAAAACGTAAGAAAATAAAATTTTTAAATTTTCTATTCTTTTCTATTAAAAACTCAGAAACAACACAAAGGAAAACTTCAAGTTTTCTATTCTTTTCTTTTCTGTTCTAATTTAAGTTTTCTATTCTTTTCTTTTCTGTTCAAAACTCAAAAACAGAGTGTAAGAGAGGGAGAGAGAGGGGTTGAAACGATTTTCATATGGGTTTTCGACTAGGTATTTTTGACCCGCGAATTTTTCTTCTAGTCCATCTTTGGTCCGCGTTCTTGGTACGTTTTTGAAAGAAACCGTATATATATAGAGACCTGTTCTTAGGCGGACTCATTAAGCGGACTCATGAACGGACTTAAAAGGAAGGAACTCGGAAGTCTCTTTATTCAATTATTCCTAGCTTCTACTTGTGGGTCCCACTTACAAAACCTTAAAATAAAAAACACCATAAACATAAAAACATAAATCACAAACTAAAAGACGGAAAGCTTTCCTGTAACACCCCCTTTCCGAAATAGAAAGAGAGGTTACACAAAACACAACAAAACTAATGAATTCAATAACAAATCTCAAAGCCACAAAAGAATAATCTTAATATCTGATTAAAACCACAAGTCAACCATAATAAATATCAAACTGCCTCAAACCACAATCTAAAATAATTATTACAACTCTAATAAACTATTAGATCACAACCTAAACAAAATATTTAAACCATTTGGATAAAAGGAAGATCTCATCACACTTACCCTTGATCCCCTTGATTACCTGCCAGAAGAAAAACACAGCATGAGCCAAATGCCCAGTACAGATATAGAATAGAAGAAATGAACCGAAATAACTAACTCAATTAAATGAATTGAAACAAAACGAACTGAAACAAAATGAACAAAACTAACACAATAAAATGATAGGCTGAATCAAATGGCTGGGTGTTATTTCATACCGAGCTCAAAATAAATAGTAATATACCTTCCCACACAAGCAAGTCAAATATTGCCACACAGGCAATCAAAATAATGCCACACAGGTAATCACACATCGGACTGCGCAATCCAGATGTATGCAAAATCAGAAGGCGTGTTTGGCACAAACATCACCACTCCATGAGCGAGCGAATGAGCAGAAAACTAGGAATTCACCCATGCGCCTCCCACAACAAAACGCCAAATGGCCAACTCCCAACGGAGCACAAAACGGAGACGCCGTGGACTGATCACACCGCCACGGAAGGTGTCATACCTCGGTGCCAAGAGGACATGCCTGTGGTACCCCCACAGGTGGTTATAGCTCTGCTATACCCTACGGTATTCTAACAAAATATAATGTCACAACACATGCGATAAAATATCAATACAAAGGGGTTCTAACGTGTACATGTTAAATCGAACGAATCATCAACACAAGTCTCTAAAAATATAATAACATGTACATCACTATAAATATCAAAATAAAATTTAGAAATGATACACTAGTCTAAAGAGTACAAATATGAGTTCTAATACAACGCCAAAACAAATTTATCACAATAAATTGACAGGGAACAATTATGAGAGGCAATACTAAATTTTGAACGAATAACGAAACGAACAAATTAAAAACAAAAGAGTCTCGCTGAAAGAGTACAGAATCCGTACCTGGATTAAGCAATGTAATACCCAAAATTTAAATAAGATTATGTTAATCTCCTTCAAGTCAATAAAATAAAATAAAATAAAATAAAATTTATTACAAATTTACGCATTAACAACATAATATTGTTCAATTTATTATCAAGTAAATTTATAATTTTATCAACAAGATTAACTAGTTTAAATTAATATACGTAACTTTCAAGTTAATTCACTAATCCAATTTATATGTTTTGAAATCAAATACATATTAAAATATAAATTCTAAATATATATATATATATATATATATATATATATATATATATATATTCAACTCATCCGCAAATAAACTTGTTACATATAATTCTTATCATACTACAAAAGTCAATAACTTTTCAATTGCATCATAACGCTTTTTAGCGGAGTTCAATATATACATATAAATATAGTTCAAATTAATGTATAAAATTATTATTATAATTCACAAGTTTACATTTGGTTGGCTTAATCAATGAACACTCCTTATATATATAATATATATATACATCATGATTCATGTACAAACATGAATACCATATATAATAAAAAAAATCTATCAATTGTCATTAATATTCACTTTATTAACACATCACTGGCATCATTCACATATACAGTTATGTCATAATTTACATATCTTTATGATGGATGTCCAAAATAGCCATATAATCTTATAACTTCCACCACGTGAGTATTCTTTTATTAACTAGCCTCAATAGTTTTGTATGCATTCTGATTATTCTCCCATTCCAATTGCAAAACATAATTATATCAATCACAATAAATTACTTACTGGATAAATTTAGTTATCAGAATCACGCCGCCCTCTTTCTCCGTCCTTCTCCCTTCAGTCAATGCGTGTTAGACGTAATGTTAAGTAAATTAGGTTTAGTTATTTATTCCCTTAAATCAGATTTTATTAATTAATATATATTAACTCTCCAAATTTTAATAGATTTTAAAATTACAAAATTATAAATTAGACCCACTTAGTTTAAAGCCCAATTTTACCAATTTAATTTATCTATCATTTATTAATATTTATTAGCCCACACAAATTAAATAACTAGTTTGACCCAAAATAAATGACAAAGTCCAATTAATATGCTTTAAAATAAATAATTTTTATTATTTAATTAATTTTTTTTTGGGTATTACATCACCTACCCCTTAAAAAGAATTCCGTCCCCGGAATTAAAAGAATAGAATGTACCTAATTATCAAAAAGATGCGGATACTCCGCTCGAATAGACTCCTCCATCTCCCAAGTGGCTTCCCGCTCCGAATGGTTCTTCCACAAAACCTAAACAAACGAAATTGTCTTCCTTCTCATAATCCTTTCTTGACGATCTAAAATCGCCTCATCTTGTTCCTCATAAGTAAGATCCTCCCGAATCTTATCGAATGGATACTGCACCACGTGCAACATATGATAGTGGTAACACCTCAACACCGTCACATGGAACACATTGTGCACATGAGCTAGCTGTGGAGGCAAAGCTAACCGATATGCAACCTCACCAACCCCCTCCAAAATCTCAAATGGTCCAATATGACGCGGACTAAGCTTCCCTTTCAACCCAAATCACCGAATGCCCTTCCAAGGAGAAACCTTTAGAAACACATGCTCACCAGGTTCAAATTCTAAAGTCCTTATATGCTTATCAGCATAACACTTTTGCCGTGATCGAGCTGACTTCAATTTCTCTTTAGCCACCGCTACCTTCTCCGTAGTGATTTGGACTAACTCAGGCCCTTCTATGGCCCTTTCACCAACCTCATCCCAACAAGTCGGTGCCCGACACTTTCTACCATACAATGCCTCAAAAGGAGCCATCCCAATACTTGCATGCCAACTGTTGTTATAAGAAAACTCAACTAGGCTCAAGTAATCATCCCAATTACCCGACCACTCAAGTGCACAAGATCTCAACATGTCCTCCAACGTCTGAATAGTCCTTTCGAATTTCCCATCAGTTTGCGGATGCAAAGAAGTACTAAAGTTGAGCTGAGTACCCCGAGCTCGTTGAAACCCTTTCCAGAATCGTGAAGTAAACCGTGGGTCCCAATCTGAAACAATAGACACCGGAGTACCATGAAGTCTGACAATCTCCTACTGAAAGATATGTGCCAACCTATCCACCGAGTAACCCTCATGGATAGCCAAAAAGTGTGCCGATTTGGTCAGCCGGTCCACCACTACCCAAATGGCATCATTCTTCTTTAAAGTCTTTGGCAAACCAGTCACAAAATCCATCGTGATATCCTCCCACTTCCACATTGGAATGTCTAACTGTTGCAACAAACCACTAGCTCGTTGATGTTCTATCTTCACTTGTTGACAAGTGAGGCACTTCCCAACATATTCAGCCACGTCTCGTTTCATCCCATTCCACCAAAAATTCTTCTTCAAATCCCTATACATCTTCGTAGAACCTGGATGAATAGAAAATGGCGAACTACGAGCCTCAGCCAACACAACCTCCCAAATGATTGGATCAGACGGTACACACAATCGCTCACCCAACCAAATCACACTGTGGTCATCAATACGAAACTCAGGCTGCTTTCCCTCTTCTAAATTTTGCGTCATACTCCACAACTCCCCATCTTCTTTTTGAGCTTCTTTGACCCACGAGTCATACCCGCTAAATGTCCATCTGAACCTCGTACATACAACTCCAACTCGAGTCGCTCCATATCCGAAATAAGCTGAGGTTGTGTAATAAGGTTTGCTACACTCTATGAACTCTTTCGGCTAAGAGCATCTGCAACCACATTTGCCTTCCCCGAGTGATACTGAATTCTCGCATCATAATATTTTAGAAGCTCCAACCAATGCCTCTGCCTCATGTTAAGCTCCTTCTGAGTGAAAATGTATTTTTGTGATCGGTGAAGATATCACAAGTCTCTCCATACAAATAATGCCTCCAAATCTTTAGGGCAAAGATCATCGCTGCCAACTCCAAATCATGTGTGGGGTAATTCACCTCGTAAGGTTTAAGCTGCCTAGAAGCATAAGCAATCACCTTACCGTGTTGCATTAAAACACACCCCAAACCCTTCTTAGAAGCATCACTATAAATCTGGTAACCTCTAGTCCCCGACGACAATGCAAGTATAGGAGCTGTCACAAGTCATTTCTTCAACTCCTCGAAACTCTTTTCGCGCTCCTCATTCCACAAAAACTTCGTGCCCTTTCTCATCAATTGAGTCAATGGTAAGGCAAGTAAGGAAAATCCTTCCACAAATCGCCTATAGTACCCTGCCAAACCAACGAAACTCCTAATCTCTGTCACTGTAGTACGTCTTGGCCATTTAGTGATAGCCTCAACCTTCACAGGATCCACCTTAATTCCTTCAACAGAAACAACATGTCCCAAAAATGCATAACCAAAAATCGCATTTAGAGAATTTAGCATACAATTTCTCTTTCTGCAAAATCCCCAACACCGTGCGAAGATGCTCCTAGTGCTCTTCCATAGACTTGGAGTAAACCAAAATGTCATTAATAAGGACAATAACAAATTGGTCTAAGTACTCCCTGAACACCCGATTCATCAAATCAATATACACCGCCGGAGCGTTAGTCAACCCCAATGGCATCACCAGAAACTCGTAATGCTCATATCGAGTGCGAAAATCTGTCTTAGGGATATCCTCATCCCTCACTCTCAACTAATGATAGCTTGACTTCAAGTCTATCTTCGAAAAATACTTTGCCCCCTGAAGTTGGTCAAACAAGTCATCAATCCTCGGCAATGGATACCGATTCCTGATGGTGATCTTGTTCAACTCTCTATAGTCTATACACAGCCTCATAGAGCCATCCTTCTTCTTCACAAGCAAGACTGGATCACCCCACGACGAAACACTCGGCCGAATCACACCACGATCTAAAAGCTCCTGCAACTTCTCCTTTAACTCTTGCAACTCCAACGGTGCCATCCGATACGACGCCTTAGAGATAGGCTCCGCACCAGGAACAAGTTCAATAGCAAACTTCACTTTTCACTACGGCGGCAACCATGACAACTCCTCATGAAAACGCATAAGAAAAATCATGAACAATTGAAACATCCTCCATACGGGACTCACCCTTAGAGGTATCCTTCACAAACGCCAAATACCCTTCACAACCCTTTGCCACCAACTTTCCAGCCTTCAAAGCTGAAATTAACTTCACTACTCTACTCGGCTGTGAGCCCTGAAACACAAACTCTGGAGACTTCACATCTCCAAATATAACCTTCTTCGCTTGACAATCGATAGTGTCCTGGTGCTTATCCAACCAGTCCATCCCAAGAATGACATCAAAATCGTGCATACTCATCGGAAGAAGATTAGACCTACGAATCTTATCCCCAAAACTGATCGGACACCCTCGATATAAATCAGAAATAACAACCGAAGTCCCCATCGGGGTAGCAATAGACATAACACAATCTATAGACTGAGATGGCACACCCAGGTGCCGAACAAAAGACTGAGCAACAACGGAATGAGTAGAACCTGTATCAAACAAAATAGACGCCTCACGATTGCCAACTAAAAGAGTACGTAAAGCGATTGACGGTGCATCTCACTGGTTATACGTCAAGGCAAACACTTGACCACCCTGACGCTGACCTCCATTGCCACCATTATCACCACCTCCACCATTTCTACGTGGATCGGTACAATCTCTAGCCATATGACCTATCTGTCCACACAAGAAGCATGCACCGGTGAGTCTGTGGCACTGCCTCCCCGGATGATTAGCCCCACAAATATCACAAGGAGCTATCGGAATGAGATTTGGGTTACCACCACCAGCTGGTCCCGGATAACGACCCTGATTCTGTCCCTACTGACTATTTTGCCACTGTTGACGATTCTGACCATGCCAAGGTAGCTGAAGCTTACAATTCTGCCCTTGCTGAGGCATCTGCTGATAACCCCTGTTCTGATTCTGACCACGCCATTGCCCCTGCTGGCCACCACGGTTCTTGTTCCACTGGCCTCCTTGGTTTTTCCCATGCTGAGCTAAAGTTTGACCCTAATGGTCATCTCTGTCCCTCTTTTGACTCCCTTCCGGTTTAGAAGACCGAAAGTCCTGTCTCTCCATCTCAATATTCTTGGCCGCATTGGCCACTGCTGACACATCTGCAAACTTGGTGCTAATGAGATGTTGCCGATACCTATAATGAATCCGCCACTTGAACTTCTCCGCCTGTTCTGCTGCAGTCCCTGTAGAAGTTCCCGCAAATCCTGCCAACCTGGTGAACCTCGTCATAAACTCCGTGATGGACTCATCATCTTTTTGCCGAATAGACAGATAGTCTCTAGCATAGGTGTGACGCCCCCAAAATAGGTCCACACGACCCATTCTGAGTCGCCAGATATCATACTATAAAAATCAAATACAAACTTCATTTATACAACTGTTGAACTGTCGTGCAGAATACGACCACAGTTAAATTGTGAGTTTTAATACAATTGTATGTAACTCTCATGATGCCTTGACCACAACCTTACAATGGTACCTTACATAAAAGTACAGTCCATAATTGTTTTAGAAATTAAAATCTTTGGAAAATGCTCAAGGAAACCTTCGTACATGGAGGCCATGCGTCTAGGTTATGATAGATATCATATGTCCACAGAATTATCCTTGGTTGACCCAATAGTCCCCAAAGAAAAACAAGAAGATTGCTATCATCTTCTTTCCAATGGTGAGTCTTCTCTTGGCATATAATTATCTCCGTTGTCTCCAAGTGAGAATTATATTTCAAATAAACTCTAAGATTATATAGATAGTGCTCGTAGATATACTCAGCAAGTGGATGTGCACAACCCTGTCTTATGATAACACGAGGTTGTATGTCATTAGACATCTTGTATGATAGTGGCAAAACACCCTTCCAAAGTTGGGTTCACCTCTCCCTATTCGGTTCACCAAAATCAACGGTTAAAATAGCGTATAAAATACGACACACTTATTTGAAATTCTCAATAAAATTATTTCCATACTGTCTCAGGGGAAACCTCAATAGCTATAGACCACCGTTCTAATCCCCTGTTACCCCCGCTCGACCCAGCTACACTCTTATTACCTGAAAGGAATTATGAAGCAAAAAGGGTGAGCACAACTAGCCCAGTAAAGAATATCATGACTAAAGATAATTAAATTATCAATAGCCTTCATCAGTAATAAATTAGAGATTTAGAACATATGGTAGATGATAAAACTTTTCAACCATAGTTGCAGCGGAACGAGCAATCCATTAGAAGAGTCAAATTGACCATAGGGTCTATTATCTTCTCTATGTTAAAAGTTCACCAACAATGTTTTATCCCTGTAACATCAATCAACAATTCCTGTCCACAATCATGTGAATAACTCATAATCATAATTGTGATTCTAAATTCCTCTTCGCACCCAGGACAAAGATAATTTTCATCACATGTCTTTACCTGAAACATCAAAAATCATGGTTATACCAAATCACAATTCTTGTTCATAATCATACTAATAAATTCATCTTTGCACTACGGGCCAAAGATATTCATTAACAATTCATCTTTGCTCTACAGGCCAATGACATACAACTGTATTATAGAAGAGTCAAGTAGAGCATGATATCTACTATCTTTTACGAATTAAAAGTGTATTATCAATATGTTATCGCTGAGACTCAGCTTAATAATTAATCCACATCATTGAATCATCCCTGCACTACAGCCAAGGATATTCACTAGTATTACGACCACGAATTATCTATGCACTACGGGCCAAGGATATTCGTGTTTTCAACAATGGTCATGATTATACCGAATAATCCCTGGTTATAATCATACCAACAACTGTCCATCAATGCACGCAAGCCAAAGATATACAATTGTAAAATCAATAATCAATAGTCCATCTTTGCACATAAGCCAAAGATATACAACTATAAAACCAATAATCTGAAAGTAGTATGCACACAAGCCAATCATGTTTGATGATAAAGCATATACTTTGTAACAATCTTATTCATTTATTAATAAAAAGTATTAATTTATTAAAGGCTTTTAATTATCTACATGATGCTGTTTTATAATATGTGATAAACCCATAGTTTTAAGCAATGCTTTTAGAATAATGATGATGATCATTCTAATGAGATCTAAATTCTTAGAAAGCTTAAAACTAAAATAGTTCCCAATCATTGGATTACTAAATTGGGGATTAATGAATCCGGATAGATGGTACATACATCGTTGCTTGCTCATTGGATGAGGATGATTGATCTCATGATCATTTGTGTGGAGACACTAAAGAAAGTATGTAGGTGCTTATTAGAGAATAAGTTCTTTGAGCGTGGCTCGCTAAGGAATACCTAATGGAGTTTTACTTGCTGTCG
This sequence comes from Panax quinquefolius, assembly GCA_020205615.1. Classification (NCBI taxonomy): domain Eukaryota; kingdom Viridiplantae; phylum Streptophyta; class Magnoliopsida; order Apiales; family Araliaceae; genus Panax; species Panax quinquefolius. The sequence goes on from CM035155.1 coordinate 60,738,450, forward strand.
ATAGGAATTCTGTAGTGATAGTAGTCTACAAGTGATCCTTGGACTTGAGATCATCATAGTATCTTGTGTATGATGAGTTATACTTTGACTTATTCCTTAAGACCCTTAGGGTATATCAAAGGTATGCTTGGGTATAATAAGTTGTACATGGAGATAATGTATGATCAATAAAGAATCTACCACTTCTATTAAAAGAAGAGAAATGTCCTATGTGATTCGATAAATGACAACCCCGGTAGTCCTTGGCAAAGAATGAAATTAGAAAGGAGTTTTTAATTTGCATTATTTGGAGTTGTGCATTTAAGAATCGAAATACATATAATTAAATAAAATAAGACTTTGACGGTAATTCCATATCTTATATTTAATTGGGACATTGTATGGTGGAAGGATTGAATTGTCACGGTAACTATTTACTCAAAGGTTCTTTTATGATTAATGTTGAAATCTATATTATCCGGAAAGTCGTGATTGATCGCTAGGAGGCTTATCCTTATTGTAGAATAAATATTATTTAAATAAATTAATTATTTAATTTATTTATTTAAATAAGATTAGAATTGTTCTAATTGATTTATTCACAACCGGTTTAATATGGAGAACCTAAAGGGTCACACCATAAAAGGAAGAATAATTATTTAAGAAGTTAATGGCATAATCGTAATAATATATGTTATGTATATTTAATTTAATCTATGGTGATAGAATAAATTAAATAGCTTAATATTTATTATTTAATATTTTAGAAATATTAAATATAAATTAATAAGAGGAGTCTTATTAATATTATTACAATTATTATTATTATTTTAATTTCTAAAAGAGTTTAGAAATTAATTTAATATAAGTACTCTCATTTATTCCTAATAGGATTAGGAGGAAAAATTAGTTAAAGGAGTTTAATTAATTATCCCTAATAAGATTAGGGAGCCCATTTAATTAAAAGAGTTTAATTAAATAATACCTTATTTTAATAGGGTTACTTGATATCTTTATAAGAAGAGTCTTATATCAGATATTAAAACGACGTAATAATTCCAATTGGTTGAGAGTACGCCCCCTTTTTCTATACAGATAGGAAAAACTAGGGTTTGAGCCAATACCCCTTCTTCTTGAAAATTTCTTTTCCTTGGTGGATCACCTCTAGAGGCCAAACACTTGGGTGGCTAACGTTGATCAAAGGAAGGAACCAAACCCGGTGGATTCAAGTTGAACGCGAAATGGATTGGAGGTGAACTTGTACCTGAGGAAGCTCGATCTTCAAGGGTATGATTTTATTTTTTATCTTTTCGTTTAATTAATAATTGTGCATAAAGGGTGATCCGGGTATATGGTTTGTAAATTTTTTTTAAACTCTGATTTTACACGTTTCCGCTTATTTTTGCAATTTGATTGCGTTCATGAATATTACAAACCCAACATAATCAACAGTCCATCTTTGCACGTAAGCCAAATATATACAATTGTAAAATCAATAATCAACAGTCTATCTTTGCACGTAAGCCAAAGATATACAACTATAAAACCAATAATCAATAGTCCATCTTTACACGTAAGCCAAAGATGTACAATTGTAAAATCAATAATCAACAGTCCATCTTTGCACGTAAGCCAAAGATGACTTTCATCACAATATTAGCATGAGGATGATGACAATGATATAAGCATTAATCAAAAGAAAACAAGGATAAATATTAAAGACTTTAAATTTATCCAAATATTATCAATCACTTAATAAACTCATAATCTAATATTATTAATATTATAACAATATTTTAATCACTTCTTAAACTTATAAACAATTTATTTCAATTGTTTACACTTTACCAAATAATGCATTTAATCATTCAAAAATGCCATACTCATAAGATTTCATCACCAATGATCAAATCCTCATCAAAATCAAGATATACCCTATATAGGATTCCCAAGCCATAAAATCCTATTTTCCAATTTTGTTACTTCACATAACATATTTAATTCATTTACTCATAGTAGTTCATTTTTATGAAAAATACCAAATCAGTCCCAAAAATAATTCTTTTCTAGGATTTAGCAGAATATAGTCCCATATTGAATATATATTTTTCTTAGAATTTTTAAAATTCATTTACTATTTTTCATATGGCAAAAACTGCCAAATATTTAGACATTTATCATAAATTGTACTTTTGTCCAAAAATTCCAAAATTTACAGGGTATACTCCTGTTATATACATATAATCCCAATAAAAATTTTACCAACTTTGGAGTTAACCACAAGGAGTTATAAGGGTTTACTTTTAAAATAGTCTTTTTCCTATAAAATCCATAACTCTTAATCTATACAACCAAAAATCGCCATCTTTAGATACAATATAGAAAACTCATCAAATTATCATTTCAAATTTTTCCAGAATTTTTGAGGGTCAGAAAAATTACGAAACTGCAAATGGATTTTCACCCGCCATGCGGTAATCCACGTAGACAGATCATTTCTACAATTTAATAAGGAATGAATACAAAAGATCATTCACCATGCATGTGGTAATCCACACAGACAAGTTATTCCAATAGAATAATAAAGAATGGAATAACAGAAGAATTCACCATGCATACGGTAGTCCGCGTAGACAGGTTATTCCAACAGAATAATAAAGAATGGAATAACAAAAAGAATTCACTGGGCATGCGATAGACGCGCATGCATGAGTTATTTCAACGAGAATAATAAATAAACCGAATTAAGTCATGCGTAATTCGCACATATAGGATATTCCAACAGAATAATAAAGAATGGAACCAGGTCATGCGTAATTCGCACAGACAGGATATTCCAACAGAATAATAAAGAATAGAACCAGGTCATGCATAATACGCACAAACAGGATATTCCAACAGAATAATAAAGAATTGAATATGTTAGAAATAAGCATATGAATGATATTCCTACTTACATATGATTTGATTATGATATATATACATATATGAATGAATATACAAGTATGTTTGCATTAAGAAAAGTTGTAAAGTCCTTTGATAGATAATAAAAACATATGTACAAGGACTTAGAATGAATTGATCAAATGTGTTAGGTTGATCCTACAAAAGCAAAACAACTTTGTAAAGTCCTAAAAAAGAAATGATGTACAAGGACTATAAATATAAAAAGATCAAGCATGTTAGGTTGATCTTATGATGTAATAGATAGGCTTGTCTGATCGTCGAGCATTGCACCAGAAATCGTAGTCTTCCAGGAGAGTCAAGGAAAATTCGAGAGCTATCGAGGCAAAATCGTAGTCTGCAAGATAGTAGATCTCAGAGTTCGTAGACTCCTAGGATAAACGAGGAAGGATCGTAGTGTGTCAAAGAGAACTTCCTCAGGACTGTAGTCTGCTGAGGAAGTCATGTTCAGAATCGTAGAGACAGCCTGCCTACGAGCTGATCGAACATCTGTCAAAGTCAAGTCAAGAATCGTAGACTACACTCGGAGTCGTAGAGTATACTAACGGCCAAATCAAGGATCGTAGACCGCACTTAGAATTATAGAGTCTACTGATCGTATCAAAGGAAGAAATCGTAGTCGAGCAAGATCAGATGAAGATAACAAGCACAATGATAGAAATCATAGAGTGTCAAGATCTGATCTCGGAGTCGTAGTGTCTGTACAGCCAAAGCTGAATCGTAGAGTGCAGAACTAAGACCTCAACAGATGTGCTCATAATGCCAAGGCAGAATTGTAGAGCAAATATGATTCTCAACAAATGAGCACTCTCTGAATATCCAAAGGAATGAAGCCTCTGGTTGGCACTGCATAGATACATCCCACCTGAAGGAAACCAGAGAGCACTCAACGAATGGCATCCTAGCTAACAGAAGATCTAAGCACCAACCCAATCAACATCAAGATTGAGTTATAAAGCTATTTGAGATGAAGTCTTCCACAAGAAGATCAGAGGAGGACTTCTGTAACTGACTAAGGAAAGTTAGCGAGTGTAGTAGCTGTCAAGAAGAAAGATGACAATGATCTTGGAAGTAACTAAGATCGTAGTGTTTGCCAAACAAAAAAGGAACTGATGTGGTACACACTGAGATACTGGCCAGCCTCTGAATAACAAGACTAAAGTGATTAAGCATTGGGTCAGTCCATTGATGATAAGTGAACGGGAGATCACAAGGAGAAAGCGAGCTGGACACGCCACAAATCTGAAGTGTCTTGTTATTCAGAAGAGGCTAGAGCAAGGAATCGAGCCATCAGTATTTGAGAAGAGTCAAGGCAAACAGAAGTGATGAAGCACTGCACAAAAAAAAGAGGAAGAGGTGTTCTACCCTAAAGAACAAATGAATACTACACAAGATCGTAGTGTTGTTTCTACAAGTCAACAAGACACTATGATCAGGTCCATGAAGATATGCATCAGAATCATAGAGTTCGAATAGCTGAAGACTACAGCATTGGCAATGGTTCAATCTGAAGGATAATATTCGGACAAGAGCTTATTGAGATCATCGATGCAAGGACAACCTCTGATCGTGAAATCAGAAGGGTGAAATAAAGTCGTCGACCTGCCCAAGATATAAAAGTGACATATCTAATAGGGTTGATGAAATAGCAGACTACAGTGTCAGGAAGTCAGAAAAAGATGTCATGTCACATCTGCAGTCTACACCAAATAACTCGAGATCTGCGAAGCAATTTGAATAGCTTTCAACGGCTACTTTCCAACGGGAAGATTGGGAAGCAATATAAATCAACAGAGCTTCAAGGATCAAGAGTTTCTGATGATTGTGCAGAATCATTGAGTTGGTGAATGCTATAGTTGACTCTACGAGTTCCACCAAAGATCAACAGTACAAGTCTCAGTGACAGTGAGACTACCAAGGTGGAAGTGAAGCAGCTTTGAAGAAGAACTCAACCAGATCAAAGCATCACTCAACAAAGATGAGAATGCCACTAAAGATGACAACCAAGCTGAGAGCTGAGAAGGCCAAGAGGATAGCATTCAGAAAAGTGGCTAAGTACAAAGAAGATCAAGAGAGCCACTCTACGAATCACTATGAACCAAAAGCTGAAACTGAACAATTGCAGAACCATGTCTGCAAAGTATTCAAGAAGGGCTCAGGGATTGCTAAATGCCTGACGAAGTCTACTAAGAGTACAAAAACTTAGCAAACCCAGATGGTGATGGTGCACAGCTGATAACAGATGAAGATGAGTAGAAAAGAGTGAAGATCAGCTGCACTAAAGAAGATGTGGTCCAGACCTAAAGTAGAATACAAAAAGGACCACACTAAGCTGCTAAGTACAAAAGATGTTCAGATCTTAATGACATCTTAGCAGCTCAGCACCACCACCACCAGCAACAACTACAACAACAAGAAGCCAGGACCTGAGGGGTACTTGTCCGGAGGGACTAAATGAAGTTCCAAGCTTGCTGGGCTTGAAGAGTTCCTAGGGAACTAGAGAAGTTCCAAGGCTATTGGCCTTAAAGAGTTCTTAGTGAACTGAAGTCCCAAGGCTGCTGGCCTTGAAGGAATCTTAGTGATTCAGGGTGCTGCCCTTCCTTAGTGGAAATCCTGCTAATTAAAAGCAGAAGAGTGGATTAGGAGCTTGAGTCTCTGAACCACTTAAAACCCCTTGTGTCTTTTACTTTATGTCATTTACATTATGTACATTAACTGTTATAACTGCTATGTATGTTTTAACTACTTACTACTAAAGTAACTCTACGAACAATGTATGTTTGATTATGAATATATCAATGAAGGGGATCTTTTACTTATTCCGCTGTGCTTGAAAAGATTCTTAAGTTTGTCATTAGCTACCTAATGAGCAATACAACTTAATAGAGAAAAAGTATTTTGAAATTCTAAGGATCTATTCAACCCCCCCTTCTAGATCTATATTGTGCCTACTGGGAACTAACAATTGATCTGAGCAGGTTCTCATGCCATATTCAAAAGCTAATCGCTTTGAGTCTGATCCTAGGCACAAACATTGTTCTAAACTTAGTTTAGTAGTATGTCACTTGTGATATGCAGATGAGCTCACACGTTGGAAATTTTGTGTATAGGTAAATGTGCATATACACCTGAAGTTGCTCAGATTGGTCCATGTTCTTGATTGCCATATCAACAAGACCAATCCTTGCTTTCGCTGTCAATCCTGTTGTCTGAAGACCAGGCTAGAAAGCTCAAGAGACATCAACAAAAGAGATTTAAACATCCACCAGCCTGAAAAGATGAAAAGACCATACAGAGAAGAAAGAAGAACTTCTCAAACATGTGTCTGGGCAACCTGCAACTAGATGTAAACCTTGTGAACTCAAGGATGTCGAAGAATTAGAAATGTTGACACTCTCTTAGCTTGTTTCTTCAAGACCACGACTGATTGACTGAAGATCAACTGGAGCAACTAGCTGTCAGAAGCAAATGAAAAAAAAATATGCACATCAATGCCTAAACTCAGAATATCTAAGATAAATGACTGTTACGAAACTAACAGCAAAAAGGTACGGTTCCTCACTAATATAGATATGAGCATCATATTTGCACCTTACTTATGAACTATAACAGTTTTCCTTCAAGTATTCATAATCTATCAAAAAAGGTGAAGAGAGAAAGTACACTGATAATGGAAACTCAAATGTCTATAAACTTTCTCTCCATCCAAGTTCTAGGTTGAAGATGATAACTCAAAAGAGACCTGAAATGGTTTTAAGAGCCTTATAGGTCGATTGAATGTGAAGAAATCTTTGATGATGGGTTAATGTGCTTTGTACATCCTACGGTCTAAGTGTTTAATGACACATAGAGTATGATCAGATCTACAAGAAAATCTTGAAGATTCATAGAAACTGATCACCTCCATGAATCAACCAGATGCTAATAAATCGTCGAGCTAATTCTCACTCTATGAACATTTAAACTCTGTGATCATAACTCAACATATGATGATACCATCAAGGAAAAGAGTGTTTTATTAAAATGACAAATTTCTCTCACACTCACCACCATGCATCTCAAAATGTATTATCTAAATAAAGTATATACAAGAATGCATCTGGTGATGGTCAATATGATGTTTATCCAAATATATGAGGAACAGGGGTTTAGTAACTAACCTAGCAGGACCCATCTAACCATGGGTACCAAAAATTAGAAATGTCTAACCTGTTGGTACTTGGTCTATCTGACCACAGTAAGGGATGATAAAGCAAAAGACTTCAGTCAAGAAGAGTTAACCAGCAGAAGGCTTAGAACTGTCCAGAAATAATTCTGACAAAATTCCTACATGTCAAAGCCTGTCCTTGAAGACCTGCTGAGCTAATCTAAATGAAGCTCAAAATGGTTTCATACCTTTATATGAAAGCAGGCCACTCAAAAAGAAATGAAAAGGGGTCTTAGATGCTCAAGCATGCAAAACTTGTTCTCAAGGAAGCTCACATCAGAGAACTATAGAACATCAAACATTAGGAACTTAGTACGGGAGTAGAACTCCACGAGCACAAGCTGATAAGGAAGACTACGTTCGTAGTGCTATCGAAGGATCGTAGAATGATCAACCCTGAAGATACTCATTTTTATGATATAAGAAGATTTAATGACTTCAGTTAGAAGGAGATATGCAGGGATGCTTCCTTCACAACTCGCTGAAAAGACAGCATCAACCATGGGGGAGCAGTGATCAGTTAAGGAACAATAGTACTAAAATGTTTTATGAAGCAATGTACCAGCTACAGAGTCCCAAAACTTTATGGCTGATGAACCAAATGAAGATCCATAGTCAGTAGGAACGTCTCAAAACGTACTATTGATAACCTATCATCCACCCAATTCAAAATCGTGGAGTGCTTACAATTAAACATATGATCGTAGTGTAAAAGCAAGAAGATACCACGATCACAGCAAATGCAATTATCTAAAGTTGATAAAGGACCTCCTCACCAGTAAAGGTCAAAAGAGATATCAGTGCAAATTACTCCTAAAGCAAATTCATCTAAAAAGCGCCTCAGGGACAAACCTGACCCTTAGCTCACTCTAAGAGGTTGGCCTTTCCTGAGCTACCTTATCCTAGAAGAATTGCTTAATCAAGTTCATCTCAAGGACCAAAACAGTCAACGATTGTAGAGTAAAGGTAAAAGTAAACTCAACGCTCGTGGAGCAACCTCAACAATCGTAGAAGCATACTCGACGATTGCAGTCTTACAAGAGGATACTCTAGCTCATGAGGAGCTTGGAAGAATGGGAAAATTGTTCAACCATTCAAACTATAAGGATATAAGTTCAAAGGCTGGTTGGAAAAAGGTACTGCTGAAGGACAAAGCCCAAGGCTTCTTAAAGCACAACAGTCAATGAGCTATGGAGGTTCAAAATGAGAAGTAAAGTCAAAACCATCCACTATAACATCTTTCAAAGAGTTGATCGTTGAGTCAACAAAGGAGAACGTAGAGACAATAGCTGTTCTATCATGCTACTCTACGAACTCAAAAGGTCAAAGGTCAAAGGTCAACCCACGTCAATCAAACGTCCACTCTTCTGAAAGAGACAGTTAACTAACAAGTTACTGGGGAGTTACAGCTTGTTACTAGGCATCGTGCAACTAATGACTGAGTGACACATCACAACATATGCAAAGTCAGAAGGAACTTCCATAAAGACAAAATTCAAATCTGTAAACAGTTATCAGAACCCCTTGAACCTCTCTCCCTCTCATTTTCAAACCCTAGAGTTCTCTTCTAAGCCAAACCACTTAAATTTCCAGAGTCCAAATCACAATCAGCCATACTCCATAAATCTCCATGAATCAATATCCACATTCCTCAAATCATTCAAATGGCAGATTGGCGAGTAATCACTGGCATTCAGCTAGGAACCAAGACGTTTGAAAAATCCAAAAAGAAGTTCAGGGATATTCTTAAACTTGTGAAAAAGGTCGGGTTCTCAAATTGTCTTGAGGAAAACACACGAATATATAGTGACCTGGTCAAGGAGTTTCATTCAAACGCAACCATAAATTTTGGAATCCTCTCCACCAAGGTTAAGGGTTAGATTCTGAAGCTAAACTCTTCTGACATCAATCAATGCTTAGGCCTTCCTGACCGAAATCTGAAAAGCTTGGAAGAGATTGACATAGAAAAAGCTAAGAAGATTATGCAGTACAGAAGAAACCCTAGTCCGAAGGACATGAAGAAAAAGGAGTTTCCTGAAGAATTCGAGTTCCTTGCTGAAATCGTGGGGAAATGTATCTTATGCAAAGACACTACACATGATACTGTGATTGACTAACAGCTGAAGATCATGTTTGCCATAGTCCTGAAGGAACACATTAACTTTGGAGCTGTCCTACTCGATCATATGTCTAAGTGGCTAGATAAGGAAGAAAAGAAAAGATTAACTGAAAAACCACTCACAAAGGTTTTTCATGGGAGATTCTTAAGTATCATCTTGAAGGAAAAGTTAAAGAATAAAATTAAGGATGATGATGGCAAAATTCTTAATGTTCACAAGGTAATATATCCACAACTGTTCGTAAATTAGAAGAAAAAGCGAAAGGAGACTAGGAGGTTGACAATTGGGAACAGTAGCAAAGCCTCTACAAAGAAGAGGAAGGCAAAAGAGGTAGAAAGTTCTGAATCTGATGATTCTGTACCAAAAGTAACCACGCCAGCCAAGAAGACATTCAAGAGCATAAGAAAAACTGAGGCCCCTCCAAGAAGTCTATCCACAGAAGACAAGGTTGAAGATGAAAGGGTCTCAACTGCAGAGACCACTAAGAGAAGTAGTAACAGATTACTTAAAAGGCCATCCAACAAGAAAGCTAAGATGATAGATAGTCCAATTTCAACTCACCATGAAGATACATCTAACGAAGAAAAGGCTGAGCCCCACAGACCAAATCTAGCAATGAAGGTGAAGTTGGTTTAATGGAAAAAAAATGCAGCATCTGCTGATGAAGAAGAATGCACAAGCCCCCAGAGCATTCGCTCTGCTGATAAAGACAAGATACAAGTTGACCAAACTGCATCTCCAAATGAAAATGCCCCCACCAATGTTGAAAATCCAGAAAGCTCGTCTGCTGACTCAAATTCGTCAGAGTCTGAAGAGGAAGAAGTATATGATTCACCCATAACTGAACCACCAAGAAGAAGAAGGAGTTACAGATTGATAGCTCAATTTACCTCAAAGAAGAGAAATGATCAATCTACTGAAATCATTGAATTAAGTGATGATGGATCTGACTCACAGAAAGAAGATGCTGAAGATTGGTCTAGCAATGAAGAAGGTGAATCTGCATCAGGGGAAGGAAATGCTAAAGATAGAACCAGCATTGAAGGAGATGATTCCAAGGAAGACACCGCTGAAGAGGATTCTAAAAATAAAATTCAGCTAGAAGAATCTATTGATGAATCTGATGAAAGGAATCAACAAGATTCAAGCTCAAGAAGTGAAGAATTGAAGAAAGATTCTAATTCTGAAAATTAGGAATTGGAAAAACCAGCAAACTATTCTATCATCTCTCCAGCCAAGATTAACAAAATAATGGAAGTGTCAAATGAATCACAAGAAGTTCTTCTAGAAATTCCAAGTCTAGAACTGATGGCTCAAAACTTCTCAAAGTTGAAAAGTGATGAGACTATGATGATCAAAGACAAGCCCCACTACAAGGTTTACACACATGCTGGCAACCATTATATTCCTTATGATCGTAGAGTTGATTCTGAAGGAAGAAGAATCATGACCAAGGACATAATCGTAGAGTCTGTTTACTCTACTACTGATGACATTCAAATTCAAAATGAGAAGCCTCCATCTGCTCAACCACAAGTGTGAGACCCCAAAGTTTATGAATAAAGATTTAAATTTCTCGAAATATTTTTTTGAATATTATGGTGTGAATTTGATATAATGTTATAGTTGTGGGTAATATTTATAAATTTTGCAAAGTACGCAAGTTGTTATATAATATTCGATTGGTCGGGGAATATTCGTTTTAACAGGGAATAGTCGTACGACGACACAATCATTGGTGGACCCCACAACAGAATTATTGTCGGATTGAGAAAACGACAAAAATATTTTATGAACATAACGGCGGAAGTTATCTAGTAAACTATCAAAAACACGGTTTTTAAAAATGCAGGAATACGCGTGGTTGCATAGTAGTAACACCGGTATTGATTATCGACGCTTACGTGAGAAGTCACTCGGTTTTGTTCAATTATTGCTTCGATAATTGTTGCATAGTATCTCACGTTATTTGATTCAATTATTGTCGATATTTTATATATTATTAAATCAATAATTGAGATAACAAAGTTATTAATATTATTATTTGTAATATTAACGATGTCTAGAAGTTCTACCAAGGAGAGGTTTGGTCACCTAATTGCGTGCCAATAGGGAGAAATCCTTATTGGAAAGCCCCCTCTTTCCTAGGAACGACCTGGTCGATTAATAGTGTGAATTATAATAATGATGATGAAGTCTTGTTTTATTAGTATTATTAATGTAATAAAACAGAAAAGTTTTTTATATAAAATAGAATACTTTTATAAAGTTATTCGTTTTATTAGACTATAAATAGAATATATTATATTCTATTATGCATAGTATTTTGCATAGAAAAATCTTTTTATATAAAACAGAATACTTTTATAAAGTTATTTGTTTTATTAGACAATAATTAGAATATATTATATTCTATTATGCATAGTGTTTTGCATAGTAAAATCCTTTTATATAAAACAAAATACTTTTATAAAGTTATTTATTTTATTGGACAATAATTAGAATATATTATATTTTATTATGCATATTATTTGCATAGTGCTTTGCATAGTGTTTGCATAGTAAAATCTTTTTATATAAAATGAATACTTTTATAAAGTTATTCGTTTTATTAGATTATAAATAGAATATATTATATTTTATTTAAAAGATTTTGTTTTATTAGAATATTTTATAGTAAACTAACGGATTTCGTTTAAAAGTAAATCAACAGATAGTTCAGAATTAGTTACTATTAGGTCAATTCTTCTATAAATGGAAGCTCATTCCTTTATTATTTTTCTAATTCAATTGAAACTCTAGAGAGAGAAAGCGTAGAGAGAATTCTTCTTCTATAATCTTGAGCGTATTTCTTTAGAGTTTAAGAAAGCTTTGAGCGTAGTGCAAGTTTTTTTCAAGTATATCCCTACCCTACCCGTCGGAGTACTCTTCTTTATAAGGTAAAGGATATTATTTGTTGTACTCGTAAGGGTTATTATTTCTTTCGTATTCATGAAGAGAACTTCTGTTATTCCATTCTTTATTATTATGTTGGAATAACCTGTCTATGCAAAGTACTGCATATATGGTGAAATTCTTCTGTTATTCCATTCTTTATTATTATGTTGGAATAACCTGTATATGCGAAGTACCGCATACATGGTGAAATTCTTCTGTTATTCCATTCTTTATTATTCCGTTGGAATATCCTATCGGTGCGTATTACGCCTGACCTGATTCCATTAATTATTATTCATTGGAATAACTTTATGCATCTTGATTCCATCGAATGCATGGTGATTTTACATTTTTATTCCATTCTTTATTATTATGTTGGAATAACTTTTGTATATGCAATACCGCATACATGGTGAAATTCTTACATTATTCCATTCTTTATTATTTTGTTGGAATATCCCGAGCTTGCATTACGTATTACGCCTGACCTAGTTCCATTAATTATTATTCTGTTGGAATAACCTGTCTGTGCGGTCTATTGCATGCATGGTGATTTCTGTTGTTATTCCATTCTTTATTATTCTATTGGAATATCCTGTCGGTGCAAATTTCCTCTGACCTGGTTCCGTTCTTTATTATTCTGTCGGAATATCCTGTCTGTGCGTTTACGCAAAACCTAGTTCCATTCTTTATTATTCTGTTGGAAATAAACTGTCTGTGTAGTCTATCGCACGCATGGTAAATCCATCTGTTATTCCATTCTTTATTATTCTATTCGAATAACCTGTCTATGTGGATTACCTCATGCATGGTGAATGATCCTTTGTATTCATTCCTTATTAAATTGTGGAAATGATCTGTATACATGGATTACCACATGGCGGGCAAAAATCCATTTGCATTTTCATATATTCTATTATACTTAGTTGGTTAAAGTTTTGACTTCTATACTCCATGAAATTAGTGGAATATCCTTGATATTTGCGCTTCATCCAGTATCTTTTCATGGAAATATTCTTCTGAGCATTCTTGAATTTTACTCTACAAAGCAGTATCATGTTGACAATTTGGACGTTATTAAAATCTGGATAAATTAATTCTTGAACTTGTTTTATTGGATTCTTATATCATTGTCATCATCTTCATGCTTATATTATGTTGAAAGTTATCTGTGGCCTGTTGTGCATAGATGGACTTGGTATGATTATGACCAGGGATTATTCGGTATAATCATAACCGTAATGTTACAAATGATGTGGTAAAAGTCCTTATTGGCCCATAGTGCATTGATGGACAGTTGTTGGCATGATCATGACCATTGATGAATACATGAATATCCTCGGCTCAGTAAAATGGATAATTTGTGGTTGTGATCTTAATGAATATCCTTGGTAGTAAAGTGGGGATGATGTGGATTATTTATTTGTTGAGTCCCAATGATAAAAGTGATGAAAATGTAAGACCCCAACTTATTATTAATGAAATTTAATTTTCTATTTATTATTTTGAAATAGTATGGGTTGATGTGATTAATGTGGATAGTTAGGGGTAAAATACGCAAATATTTCAAAATAAGCAAGTGGTTATAAAATATTCATTGTTGTTGGGGAATATTCGTTTGGTTGTGGAATATTAAATCTTTGTCGGGGAATATTAAATGCGACGGTAGCGACCGTGTGTGGGGCCCATAACGTAAAAGCGATTGGATGAAGAAAGCGACAAATATAAGTTGGTTAAAAATAACTACAGTAGTTATTCACAATTATCTTGTTAAAATACTCGGTGGTTAAAACACAAGAAGAGCTTTGACGGTATTGCACCAATTATTGATTCTTACGTAAGAAGGCACTACTTAATAATGGTTACGAGTAATTATTATTCAAGTATTTTATTTTATTGATTCAATAATTCTTTGCGTTGATATTTTATATTCTTTGTTGTTTCAATAATTGTCATTACACAATATTTTTCATTATCGAAGCAATAATTCATATTATCTCGAATAATATTATTAGATAACATTATTGGCAATGTCTAGAAAGTTTATTTAAGGAGAGGTTTGGTCACCGATCAAGGCCAAGAAGGAGAAATTCTTATCGGAAGCCCCTCTTTCCAGGAACCGTCTGGTTGTCAATATTGTGATTCTCGTAATATTATTTGTGAATAATTAATTATTGATTCATATGATGAGGAAAATATTGATTTTATGTGGATATAGATGGAGAAAAATTTTAATGTGACAATTGTTGAAAATTGAAATTTTATCTTTTTCTCGATAAGATAATTCATTTAAATGTATTATTATATTTTAATAATATAATAATGGTGATATTTTTACAACGAATGTGGGATATATGAGTATACAAGGAGGAAGAGTATTTTTGTTGCAATAAATGTTTAAAACATGTTAAACATGTCGATGGACCCCATTTATTGACTGAAATTTGATTATAGCCTGTAAAATTCTCCGTTTGTGGATTTCGGTCAATTTCTGTTTGGAATTTGGAAAAACTTTCTTCTGCAACGTTGTAGAGAATTGAATTTCCTATAAAAACTCGCGAGATTCGAATTTTCTGATAGAAGGCCTATTTATTATGAATTATTGAAGTTCCGAAGCTCCGAAATAATTGATTTTTGGAAGTTTAAAATATTTTAAATAATAAAAACGTTTTTTGTTTGTTTTGTGGGCTACAACATGTGCATAATGAGCTGAGATCAGATCTAGGAAGGTTGGCGTAGAAATCTTAATATATATATTAATATTTTATTAAATTTTCTGCTTTGGTGTTCTAAGCATTTTCCTATAAATAGGGTGCTTAGGTTAGAATTGAAAATCACACCAGAAACTGAAGTTTTCTCTCTCTATATTATCGAGCGTATTCTTGTGAGTATTTTGAGTATACTTTGAGTATTGTTAGACGGTGCAAGTTCCTTCAAAGACTATATACATAGATTCCATTTGAAGTACTAATCTTTCGAGGTAAGGGATATTATTTTCTTCTCAAATGATATTATTTATTCAATATCATTATGCTGAAATAATTGTTGGAACTTTTTATTAAATTTGGAACTTTTTCATGTCGGGGTTACTATTCATGAGTTACTATTCACGAGTTACTATTCATGAGTTACTATTCACGAGTTACTATTCACGAGTACTATTCATGAAGCGTGAAGATGTTTTTTTTGTGAAATTTCTATCTTTTGGTATCGGAGTTACTATTCACGTATACGGCACTATTCACGTATACGGCACTATTCACCGAAAAATGAAATTTCTTCTTTTTGTCCAAAATATCTATTATGGATACTAGCTTTGATTGTATCCATGTTTTGATCATTCTTGAATTTTACACCACTATGATTATTTTTGAGGTATTTTTGGATGTGGATAAAACAAAGTACGAATCCTTAATCCTTAATCCTTGTCATTTTGTTTCACTGGATTCGTTTCTTTAAAAATATTTTTCATAATCCTCAGTCTTAAATGATGATATTATTGAATATCTTTGGCCTGTAGTGCAAAGATGAATGATTTCTGAAGAATATCTTTGGCCCGTAGTGCAAAGATGAACAGGTGTTTAGATGAACATGACCAATCGATGAATATCTTTTTGCTCAGTAGTGCAAAGATGAATATTTGATTCAGATGTATATTGATTGATGTTACTGGAGGATAAAAGATAGACGATGAACTTTTAAATTCATACATAGAAGATAGTAGTTTGCATTCTCTACTTAACTCTTCTAATGAATTATTATTTCCGCTGCGAATATTGATTTAAAATTTGTTGTCTATTGTATTCTATTAGATTTTTCCCTGTTGAAGACTAACGATAATTTGTTGTATATTATCTTAGTCATAATATTCTTTCTTGGGCTAGTTGAGCTCACCCTTTTCCTTTTGTTCCATTTTTCTTTTCGGGAGGCGAGAATATAGCGAAGTACAGTCGGGGTATGGAATGAAGGTTCTAGAAAGAGTTGTTTAGTAGTCCTCACCATTTTTGTAAAATAATGTATCAATAAATGTGATGAGGATTTATTTGAGTATAGATATTGTCAGAAGATAATATTTGTATTCAAACTCATAGTTTTCTTGTTGTAATAATAAAGTTGTAGTTGTTTACGTACCATGTATTGACAACTCGGAATGGGTGATGTATACCTATTTTGGGGGCGTCACGGTTGGTATCGAGCTTAGGGATATGATCTCTGGCGGAGATCGGGGAATAGAACTAGGAGGGGGAGAGGCGAGTAAATCCTTCGCTAGTGTGTCCTACCTAAGCTTATTTGTTAGTTGGTCAAGATATAGAGATATTATGTGATATATTGATTTCCTTAATTAACCCTTGTTTTATGATAGTATTTGAGAATGTCATTTGAGAATATTAACAATGGAAATGAGACCGTGGAGACGCTTTGTACTCACCAACGAGGAGAACGTGCAACAGTCGGGCAATGTTCCTCCCGTGAACAACACCACCGAAAGCGAGATGATGAGCGAGGGGATGTTTAGAAGCTTTTTGCGATTCATGCAAAATCGAGACGAGGAGACTCGTGTTCAAAATACAAGAGGAAATGATAGCAATTCACGGGTTGTCACGGCCCAAGTAGTTCAAAGAGTTGGGACCACCGAATTTAAGGGAAAAGCAGATCCGATCATAGGCGGAAACATGGGTCAAGCAAATTACCAAGATATTCGATGTCTTGGGATGCACGGAGGAACGAAGGTTCCATTCGCCACCTTTATGTTCCGTGGCGAGGCGCAACATCTGGTGGGAGTCTCGTGAAGCGTACTCATCCATCCGGTACTTTTCAAAGATGTCTTGGGAGGCGTTTGAAACTATTTAATGACAAATACTTTCACGAAAGTGTTCGCTATATGAAGGAAGTGGAGTTTATTAGACTGGAGCAGAACAACATGGCGGTGTCTCGAAGACGAGGCAAAGTTTGCAGAGTTATCCGAGTTTGCACCTCATTTGGTGGAGAATGAGGAACGATGTAACACGGATGTTTCTTAGAGGTTTGAAACCCAAGATACGTCAAGTATCTCATTTCTCATAAATTTTCTCTCTATTCGGATGTTGTAAACATGGCTCAATTATTAGAAGCGAGATAACGAGTACGGTCAACCGAGAGGACCACAACGAGGATCGTATCGGAGATAGCGATCAACAAAATAATGATAACCCGGTGGAGAGAAAGCAGAGACAGACAAAATGGTAACCACTCTGGTGGTAATCATGGCCATGAAAATAGAAGAAGCGAGTCGGGAGGAGATTTTAAAAGAGGAGATTTAACAACGACCATGTGAAGAGCAGCGGTCTGCAAGTAAAGAATCGGTTCTAAGGGAGGAGAACGACCACCGGTCATATGTTACAAATGCGGAAAAAGGGACATATCGGTCAAAGCGCCCACAACAGTTCAAGGTATGCTATAATTGTGGAAAGGAAGGACATATCGCTTCGAGATTGTACATTAGCGAAACCTAGTTCAAGTGGGGACGGTGACTCTCAAAAAAGATCGCCCGAGAAAAGTCAAAGTCAACGATTTCGGGAATAAGCGTTTGTTGTGGTTGGTCAAAATGCGAGGAACCCAAACGAGGTGATCACGGGTAAGCTATTTATAAATTCTTGCGAAGTTTATACCTTACTTGATCACCGATGCTACCCATTCATTTATCTCTCCGCTTGTGCTCAACGTTTAAACTTGACTCAGGAGAAATTAGACTTTGACCTATCTGTGGAAACTCCGTTAGGAGAAACTTTCATCACATCCTGTTTATAAATCTTGTTTGATTCAAGTTGGCACCATTACCTTACCTGTTGACCTTATCTCTTTAAAGATACTTGCTTTTGATGTGATTTTAGGGATTGATTGGTTAACTACTCATCATTCCAAAATTGATTGTTTTCGTAAGGTTGTTAGTTTTCATATTCCTAACCAACTGTTATGCAATTCAAGCAACTAAACCATTAAAATCAATCAACGTCATATCTAATCATAAAGCTATTCGTTTATTGAAAAATGGATGTCAAGCTTTCTTAGCCCATGTTATGGATTTGAATAAAGACACGTCAAATTTGAATAATATTCCTGTTGTTATTGACTTTCCTGACGTATTTCCTGAAGAACTTCCCGGTCTACCCCCAGTGTTAGGTTTGTAATATTCATGAAAGCAATCAAATTGCATAAATTAGCGGAAACGTGTAAAATCAGAGTTTAAAAAAAAATTTACAAACCATATACCCGGATCATCCTTTATGCACAATTATTAATTAAACGAAAAGATAAAGAATGAAATCATACCCTTGAAGATCGAGCTTCCTCAAGTACAAGTTCACCTCCAAATCCTTTCGCGTTCAACTTGAATCCACCGGGTTTGGTTCCTTCCTTTGATCAACGTTAGCCACCCAAATGTTTGGCCTCTAGAGGTGATCCACCAAGGAAGAAGAAAATTCAAGAAGAAGGGGTGGTTGGCTAAACCCTAGTTTTTCTATCTCTATAGAAAAGGTGTACTCCCAACAACTTGGAATTATTACGTAGTTGTTAAAGTCAACAACCCTTACCACCCATAATAAGACTCCTCTTATTTATAGATGTGGGCAACCCATCTTAACAATTAAGGAATTGGGTTTTAATTAATTAATTAAATTCTTTTAATTAATTAAGCTCCCTAATCTTATTAGGGATAATTAATTAAACTCCTTTAACTAATTTTCCTTCCTAATCGAATTAGGAATAAATGAGAGTACTTATATTAAATTAATTTCTAAACTCTTTTAGAAATTAAAATAATAATAATTGTAATAATATTAATAAGACTCTCTTATTAATTTATATTTAATATTTCTAAAATATTAAATAATAATATTAAGTTATTTAATTTATTCTATCACCATAGATTAAATTAAATATACATAATATATTATTACGATTATGCCATTAACTTCTTAAATAATTATTCTTCCTTTTATGGTGTGACCCTTTAGGTTCTCCATATTAAACAGGTTGTGAATAAATCAATTAGAACAATTTAATCTTATTTAAATAAATAAATTAAACAATTAATTTATTTAAATAAATAATATTTATTCTACAATAGGGATAAGCCTCCTAGCGATCAACGACTTTCCAGATAATATAGATTTCAACATTAATCATTAAAGAACCTTTGAGTAAATAGTTACCGTATAATTCAATCCTTCCACCATACAATGTCCCAATTAAATATAAGACATGGAATTCTTGTCAAGTCTTATTTTATTTAATTATATGTATTTCGATCCTTAAATGCACAACTCAAATAATGCAAATTAGAAACTCCTTTCTAATTTCATTTCGCCTTTTGCCAAGGACTCTTTGGGTTGTCATTTATCGAATCACATAGGACATTTCTCTTCTTTTATTAGAAGTGGTAGATTCTTTATTGATCATACATTATCTCCATGTACAACTTATTATACCCAAGCATACCCTTTGATATACCCTAAGGGTCTTAAGGAATAAGTCAAAGTATAACTCATCATACACAAGATACTATGATGATCTCAAGTCCAAGGATTACTTGTATTACTATCACTACTGGAATTCCTATTGACAGGCAAATAAAACTCCATTAGGTATTCCTTAGCGAGCCACGTTCAGTGAACTTATTCTCTAATAAGCACCTACATACTTGCTTTAGTGTCTCCACACAAATGATCATGAGATCAATCATCCTCATCCAATGACCAAGCAACGTATGTACCAATCTATCCGGATTCACTAATCCCCAATTTAGTAATCCAACGATTGGGAACTATTTTAGTTTTAAGCTTTCTAAGAATTTAGATCTCATTAGAATGATCATCATCATTATTCTAAAAGCATTGCTTAAAACTATGGGTTTATCACATATTATAAAACAAAGATCATGTAGATAATTAAAAGCCTTTAATAAATTAATACTTTTTATTAATAAATGAATAAGATTGTTACAAAGTATATGCTTTATCATCAAACATGATTGGCTCATGTGTGCATACTACTTTCAATCTCCCACTTGCACTAAAGCCAATCGTCATGGTATCTTATACTCTTCTTCTCTAAGTGACGATTATCCTGCATTGTTGGATAAGCTTTAGTTAATGGATATGTAATGTTGTTCATGAGAGTCCACTATCTCTATAGTGATTTCCCATCTTTCAATGATTCTAATAATCAAATGAAAGTGCCACAACACATGTTTAGATCCAAGATGAGACTTAGGAACTATTCCTAGTTACGTAATGAACTTTTAATCCAAACAATCAACTTGCGACTTCATTTATAGCTATATACTTTGTCTTTATCACTAAACCAAAGCAATTCTTTCTTTGTTTGGAACCTTTCAATTCAACGCACCACTATTCAAGATAACGCTTTACCTTAAAGTGGATTTTTTTCATCATCTTGGTGCATTCGAAAAACTTGAGTCATTAAGCCCTCTAGTTTTAATTTAGACCCACCATGAATATGATCACATCCTTAGTGCTTGGGTTAAGCACTTTAAGATGTTTTTCACTGACTCATAGTGAACTTCTCCATAATATGAGTGATCAACATCAGGTCTCTTACATTTCATTGCATACATGATTGTCACTCATGTGATCTCTCTTCTTTTAATAGTTTGTGGGGACTATTAAAGAGATACACTCCATGGCTCATCAACATGAAACATCTCTTGAGCTTGCCATGCTAAACGACTTTAGCATCAAATGAATATCGTTCCTTGGGTTAAGTCGAGCATCCTCTTGAATCTATCTATATAGATTTTATCCCCAATTAAGATACTCTTCCCAAATCATTCGTGGAGGAATTTTAAGACAAATTTATCTTTACTGATTGTAGCATTGGTATGTTATTCCTCATCCGTAGTATATCAACATATAATACTAGAAATTTCACGACGCTCCCATCGACCTTTTTTGTACACACTAGAAGTCTTTACCTCATCGAATGTAACTCGGATCATCATCTTCTATGATGTGTACCTCATCATCATCATCCATGATGAATCCATACCTCCTAGGTATCTTTGGTACTATTTCATTTACGATTCGGTTGTGGTACAACAGTCTATCTCTGAGTTCCTCTTATTTGACTTATAGTGTTTTGTGGTTATTGAACTCTTCAAGATCTATTATCCTCCCACTAGCCCTTCAATGATAAACACCTTTATCTTAGAAGGCGGCGTGTTTCGTAACAAACACCTTTTGCTAAGTAGAATTATAGAACATATACCCTAAACTTACTTTAGGATGTCCCACAAATCGACACTTGTCAAATCTTGTCCCAAGCTTATCCTTCGAAACCTTTTCACATAAGTTGGACAACCCCTTATCTTAACATACTTAAGATTAGGAATCCTCCCATCCATAACTTTTATGGAGTCTTGAAATGGATTTTGAGGTTACCATTTTCGTAGATATGCGACCATTTCTAGGACATTATCCTGGAAGGATCTTTGGAATGTCGGTAAAATCATTTTGGACCGTACCATGTTCAACAAGGTATGATTTTTCCTTTCAGATACATCAATCAATTATTACGTATCATGAGGTGTCCATTATGAGAAAAACCATTTGAGATGATCTAGAAACTTATTGCACAAGTATTTATTCCTTGATCTAATCAAAGAATCTTAATACTTTGCCAATTTGTTTCATTTTCAATTCTTTGAACCTTTCAAATAATTCACAATTGTATTAAAAAAACAAATACACACATTCAACTCTTTGAATGATCATCTCCTTTTCTTATACTAGTTTATTCAATTTGCAAAATAATTTTTACATAAGTCAAGTATACAAAATTTATTAAGTAATATTCCAGTTCTATACAAAACATTATTATTATAAATAAATAGAACAACAATTGTTCTTAAATATAATACCAAATATTTCATTGTCCAACAATAAAATGGAAATAATGTTTCTAACAAGTACTGGAATACAATAACAACTTATTGACTTAATAGATTTGCCCGTAGGGATTGCTAAACTATAAGTTCCTATGGCTAATGTACAACAACCTTTGCTTCATTTCCCACACATAGGATTACTTATCTTTGTTTAGCTTTCTACTTCTGCTTAGTCCTTCATAAATCTATATTTATGATAACCAAAGTCGATATCCAATACCCAAGTAGAACCTTGACTTAAAGAAAAATTTATTTCAAATCATGAATAAATTTGTATTGTAATCGAAACTTCACTAAGCTTCTTTGGTTAGCCTCTGCAAGATGCTTCTCGCAGTTTCTTTCCATTGTCCAGGCTTATTGTAGTGGAAGCAAACTCCTTTGCTATCCGTGACGCTTTTGCTCTTATTATCCTTTGTTTACGCTTTTCATTTACCTTCTTTGAATCGTTCTTCTTTTTAGGAAGATCCTTTGGCCCCTACCAAGAAGACTTGATCTTTCTTGGTTGGAAAGTGACTCTCAACATTTTTCAATATGTTAAGCAAATCAATGAGAGGTGACATCTAGCTTGTTCATATGAAAATTCACAACAATTGTGAAAGGAGTCCGGGAGTGAGTGCAAGATCAAATCTTGGCTCAACTCTCCATCCATGACAAAACTCGTTGTCCTAATTGATCAATCAAATTGATAATGTTAAGGACTTTTATCTGTACTGTAGTGTCATCGGCCATTCTAGATCGGAAGAGCTCCTTAGATATCTGATATCTATCAGTCATACTTTCCTCACCATCAACTACTTGATGTGAAGGAATATAGTAGGAGCATCCATAGTTTCATGTTGACGCTGAAGCTCATTACTCATGGATGCGAGCATGATGCATTGAGCCAACTGTGCATCATCTTGCCACTTTCTAAAAGTAGCAATTTCTTCCTCAGAGGCATTGTCTGCAACCATTGCAGGGATAGGCGTATTAAGGACATAAGATAGCTTTTCAGCTATGAGAACTATTCTCATATTCCTTAACCAATCCATTTAATTCGGTCCGATTAAATAACATCTAATATGTTTCGCAGTGATAGTAATTAAGACATTGTAAAATTTTGTAAATGAATTTTTATTTAACAACATTTTAACATACATTCTTTTATTAATTACCAAAATAATTTAGGTCTTGTTTTAAATTGGTATCTCCCACTATTTTCTTCAAACTATATTACCCTCACTTATATAGTTCTGCAAAATCTAATTAAAGATTTGCTAGTGAGAATAAGGATCCCATTTCAAATGTATATAGCCTTGTGGTGACACAACAAACTATATATAAATAAATAGGTAGACAACTTTTGTCAATTACATCAACTATGCAACTCCTTGTATTTTGCCTCTTAGATTATTTTGATCAAGTGGTGGCACATCCGAATCAAAATTATCCAAGTTAAGTCCGACCTAGCACTCCATATATTCAAAAAGAAAAATATCATCCTTGTGGTGACACAACAAAACAATATTGTTCAATTTTCTTTATAAGCATCAAATGTGATAAATTAACATCTTAAATACTTAATACTTGCCTTGTGGTGACACAACAAACTCATATTAAATATTTAATACTCTATTAATTTTATCATGCTAGAAGGCGACGTTCGATATTCCAAATATCTTTGAACGCTTAGGACTTAATATAAAAATTTGAGGGGTTTGTTATTAATTTGTCTCATCTTGTTTAGCGCTGCATTTACATATATATATATAAAATACGCGTTATATTAATAAACATGCGAAGCATGTTTGCATAATATATTATATATATATATAGTATAGCATGCACATATAGAATACTATATTCTACCCGGATTGATTATGGACTTTTATTCTAGTTTGGTTCACTAGAGCCACCAAGTGAACCAAAAGGTCAAACCCTAGGGGTGCAAGAAATAATATTTAAATATAACTATTACATTTAAACCGGGCTCTATTATTACAAAGCGGGTCTTCAAGCGCTCCTTGTTCCTTGATCTCCAATTCTTCAAAATAATTCTAACTATTCCTATTACAAAACTATTTAAAATAAATAGAAACCTTGATCGTGATCGAGGGAAGTACATAGGAGGGAATAGAATTTACATTTAGAAAAATTAGAGAAGGCGAGTACTGTGAGAACCCCATTTAATAAAACTCATACATTCATGCATCCAACTAAAATAAAATCCAATCGCATCGTTGATAGTCCATAATCAATCTCATTTATTATCATACACATCACCATATGCATCAATAAATAACATTCATCTCATGAATAATAAACATTTAATATATATATTGATATCATTTAATGAGAAAATTTAGTTAGTATAAAATCTAATTTTGAATCAAAATAAACTCCTTTATTTTAATTCAAATTTAAATTAAAATAAAACTATTTTATTTTAATTTATCCAATTTTGAATGAAATAAACTATTTTATTTTAATCAAAATTTTAATCAAAATAAACTCCTTTATTTTAATTAATTATGGAATCCAATTCCATATAAAAAAAATCTTTAATTAAAATAAACTCTTTTATTTTAATTAATTATGGAATCCAATTCCATGTAAAAAAAAATCTTTATTAAAGGAAACACGGATTTTTTTTCTATTCACAAATAAACTCCTTTATTTTGAATAATATGAAAACTTATTCCATATTTAAATAAACTCCTTTATTTAAGGAAACACTTGATTTTCTTTCCTATTCACAAATAAACTCCTTTATTTTGAATAATATGAAATATTATTTCATATCTAAACAAACTCCTTTATTTAAGGAAAGATGGATTTACTTCCCTATTCACAAATAAACTCCTTTATTTTAGGAAAAATAAAATCCAATTTCAACTCCAATTAGTTATCATGGAATCCAATTCCAACTCTAATTAGTTAGTATGAAATTCTAATTTTAAAATTAAAATAAAGTCTTTTATTTTAATATTTAAAATAAACCTTTTATTTTAAAATTAAAATAAATATTATTTTAATTATAAAATTATTAAGAATAAATATATATATATATATAATATATATAATATATTATAAAATAATAAAATAAAGAATATATATATATATATATATATATATATATATATATATATATATAAACAAATGCAGGTTTTAATATATATATATATATATATTATATCCGTGCTTCTCAAAAAAAAAAAAAAAGTGGCTATCCTTTGAAAAGAAAAAACAATCGATTCCAACACCATGGCAAAAGAAAATGGGATTTCATGTATCCCGTTAACTTTTTAGTTTCTAGGCTCATGGAATATATATATATATAATAGTTCCTTTTAATGGGATTACATGTAATTGTTTTTTTTTTTTTATGAAACATAATAGAATTTCCATGCAACAATTAAATCTCTCTTTGGTTTTCGCATAAAGTATATATATATAGTATATCAAATATATATATATATATATATATATATATATATATATATATATAATAACTTAAGCATGCATTCCTTTTTTGCGAAATGCTTTTTTTTTTTTTTTTTTTTTTTTAAATTTTATAGAATAAAATTATGCCCAATTAAATTGTTCTAAACACATATCAATATATAAATTAAAATAATTAATAATTCGCATAAAGGTTTGGCTCTGATGCCACTGTTAGGTTTGTAATATTCATGAAAGCAATCAAATTGCATAAATTAGCGGAAACGTGTAAAATCAGAGTTTAAAAAAAAATTTACAAACCATATACCTGGATCATCCTTTATGCACAATTATTAATTAAACGAAAAGATAAAGAATCAAATCATACCCTTGAAGATCGAGCTTCCTCAGGTACAAGTTCACCTCCAAATCCTTTCGCATTCAACTTGAATCCATCGGGTTTGGTTCCTTCCTTTGATCAACGTTAGCCACCCAAATGTTTGGCCTCTAGAGGTGATCCACCAAGGAAGAAGAAAATTCAAGAAGAAGGGGTGGTTGGCTAAACCCTAGTTTTTCTATCTCTATAGAAAAGGTGTACTCCCAACAACTTGGAATTATTACGTAGTTGTTAAAGTCAACAACCCTTACCACCCATAATAAGACTCCTCTTATTTATAGATGTGGGCAACTCATCTTAACAATTAAGGAATTGTGTTTTAATTAATTAATTAAATTCTTTTAATTAATTAAGCTCCCTAATCTTATTAGGGATAATTAATTAAACTCCTTTAACTAATTTTCCTTCCTAATCGAATTAGGAATAAATGAGAGTACTTATATTAAATTAATTTCTAAACTCTTTTAGAAATTAAAATAATAATAATTGTAATAATATTAATAAGACTCCTCTTATTAATTTATATTTAATATTTCTAAAATATTAAATAATAAATATTAAGTTATTTAATTTATTCTATCACCATAGATTAAATTAAATATACATAACATATTATTACGATTATGCCATTAACTTCTTAAATAATTATTCTTCCTTTTATGGTGTGACCCTTTAGGTTCTCCATATTAACCTAGGTTGTGAATAAATCAATTAGAACAATTCTAATCTTATTTAAATAAATAAATTAAACAATTAATTTATTTAAATAAATAATATTTATTCTCTGATAGGGATAAGCCTCCCTAGCGATCAACGACTTTCCAGATAATATAGATTTCAACATTAATCATTAAAGAACCTTTGAGTAAATAGTTACCGTACAATTCAATCCTTCCACCATACAATGTCCCAATTAAATATAAGACATGGAATTATTGTCAAGTCTTATTTTATTTAATTATATGTATTTCGATCCTTAAATGCACAACTCAAATAATGCAAATTAGAAACTCCTTTCTAATTTCATTACGCTTAACGCCAAGGACTACTGGGTTGTCATTTATCGAATCACATAGGACATTTCTCTTCTTTTATTAGAAGTGGTAGATTCTTTATTGATCATACATTATCTCCATGTACAACTTATTATACCCAAGCATACCCTTTGATATACCCTAAGGGTCTTAAGGAATAAGTCAAAGTATAACTCATCATACACAAGATACTATGATGATCTCAAGTCCAAGGATTACTTGTACTACTATCACTACAGAATTCCTATTGATGAGCAAATAAAACTCCATTAGGTATTCCTTAGCGAGCCACGCGTTCAAATTGAACTTATTCTCTAATAAGCACCTACATACTTGCTTTAGTGTCTCCACACAAATGATCATGAGATCAATCATCCTCATCCAATGAGCAAGCAACGATGTACCAATCTATCAGGATTCACTAATCCCCAATTTAGTAATCCAACGATTGGGAACTATTTTAGTTTTAAGCTTTCTAAGAATTTAGATCTCATTAGAATGATCATCATCATTATTCTAAAAGCATTGCTTAAAACTATGGGTTTATCACATATTATAAAACAGTATCATGTAGATAATTAAAAGCCTTTAATAAATTAATACTTTTTATTAATAAATGAATAAGATTGTTACAAAGTATATGCTTTATCATCAAACATGATTGGCTTGTGTGCATACTACTTTCACCCAGAACGTGAAGTTGAATTCTTTATTGATCTTGAACCTGGTACAAAGCCCATTTCTAAAACCCCATATCGAATGTCTCCTATTGAACTTCAGGAGTTAAAGGTCCAACAAATGTGAATTGTTGGACATCGGTTTCATCTGGATCTAGTACATCTCCTCGGGGTGCTCTGTTTTATTCGTAGTAAAGAAGAAAAAGGCGGGAGTATGCGACTTTCAGTATTGACTATCAGATCGGAATTGAACCATGTCACCATCAAGAATAGGTATCCTCTACCTCGTATTGATGACTTGTTTGACCGATTCAGAAAGGCACAATTCTTTTCAAAATCGATCTTCGATTCGGATATCATCATTTGAAGATTAGGCGAGGATATTCCAAAGCGCCGCCTTCGTAACTCCCAGATGGGCATTATGAATTATTAGTCATGTCTTTCGGACTAACTAATGCTCCTCGCTGGCTTTCATGGATATGATGAACCGAGTATTCAAGGAATATTTGGATCAATTCGTTGTTGTCTTTATTGATGACATCCTCATATATTCCAAAAGCCGTGAAGATCATGAGCACCATTTGAAGTCGGTACTCCAAAGGCTTCGTGAAAACCAACTATATGCCAAATTGAAGAAATGCGAGTTCGGCTTGAGGAAGTAGCATTTCTTGGGCACGTGGTGTCAAAACATGGAGTATCCGTGGATCCGCGAAGATTGAAGCAATACAAAGTTGGGAGCAACAAGTCGGTGGATCAAGTACGTAGCTTTTGGGCTTATTTGGTTATTATCGAAGATTCGTGGAAGGGTTTTTCGAATCGCTACTCCATTAACTCATTTAACTCAAAAGGATACAAAATTCGTTTGGAGCGAAGAATGCGAGAAGAGTTTCCAAGAGCTTAAGAGGAGACTTATTTTAAGACTGTTCTAACAATACCATCCGGTTTGGATGGATTTGTTATCTCTGATGATGCTTCAGAAAAGGGTTAGGATGTGTTCTCATGCAACGTGGGAAAGTCATAGCCTATGCCTCATGACAACTTAAAGAGTATGAGAGGAATTATCCTACTCATGATCTAGAGTTGGCGGCCCAATGCGTTTCAGCGCTAAAAATATGGAGGCACTATCTATATGGGGAGAAAGTGGAGATATATTCGGACCATAAAAGCCTTAAATATTTCTTCACTCAAAAAAAACTCAACACGCGGCAATGACGTTGGCTCGAGCTATTGAAAGACTACGACCACACTATTCAATACCATCCCGAAAAGCGAACGTGGTAGACGTATGGCGTTGAGTAGAAGATCATATGCGGAACGAGTGCGATGATGTCAAGTATACGACAGAGCCAACTTTAATAGAAAAAGTTAAGGTTGCTTTCGCCACCCAAGGCGGAGTCGATGCGTATGAAGAAGAAAGTACAAGAAGGAGCTATTCCTAGGGCGAGAATTGATGAAGAAGGAATACTTGAGTCCACTCTAGACTTTGTGTTCCTAACGACTCGATTTGAAGTACAAGATTATGATGGAGGCACACAATACACCATTTGCAATCCATCACGGAAGTACTAAAATGTATCGTGATCTTGACATACATTTTGGTGGAACAATATGATGAGAGAGATTGCAAAGTTTATCTCGATGTGTTTAACTTGCTAACGTGTAAAGGCGGAGCATCTAGTACCTAAGGGTCCGTTGCAACCACTTGAGATTCGAAATGGAAGTGGGAACACATTACCATGGATTTTGTTCTGGGTCTTCCTACGGTTTCTCAAGGCATCAATGCTATTTGGGTTATTGTTGATAGATTAACCAAGTCTGCTCATTTCTTGCCGATACGGGAGACTTATTCCCTTGAACGTCTTGCTAGTATATACGTGAATGAGATTGTGAGGTTGCATGGCATGCCAGTATCCATAGTTTTGGATCGTGACCCAAGATTCACTTCAAGATTTTGGGTTAGCTTGCAAAAAGCTATGGGCACGGATTTGCGATTTAGTTGCATACCATCCCCAAACGGACGGACAATCGAGAGAGGACTATTCAAACTCTAGAAGATCTATTAAGACTCGTGTCCTAGACTTCAAGGGCGGTTGGGATAAGTATTTACCATTGGTGGAATTTTCCTACAACAACAGTTATCAGGCAAGTATAGGTGTGGCTCCATTCAAGCATTATATGGACGAAAATGTCGTTCTCAATATGTTGGGATGAGGTGGGTGAAGCAACATTGTTGGGACCCGAAAGTTGAAGTACGTATATGATCACCGAAAAGATTCAAATGATTCAACAACGTATACAAACGGCACAAGATCGACAAAAGAGTTATGCGGATCTTCATCGAAAGGACGTGGAATTTAGTGTAGGGGATCATGTATTGTTGCTAGTTGCTCCATGAAAGGGAGTTACAAGATTTGGGAAGAGAGGAAAGCTCAATCCACGATTTATTGGTCCATTTCAAATTCTTCACCGAGTAGGAAATGTAGCCTATAGACTTGCGTTACCTCCAAGTATGTCTCGTGTTCATAATGTGTTTCACATATCTGTACTTCGTAAATATGTGAAAGACCCGAACCACGTTATAGAATTAGAACCGGACGAAATAGCCGAAGACTTAACGTATGAGGAGGTACCTGTCAAGATCTTGGATAGGAAGGAGAATGTCCTACGCGCAAAGGTCATACCACAAGTTAAAGTTTTATGGAGGAATCATGCTATAGAGGAAATGACCTGGGAATTGGAAACGGAAATGAAAGCGAGGTATCCTCACCTTTTCGAAACACCAGGTAAGTACGTCAATTTCGAGGACGAAATTTCATAAGGAAGGGAGGTTGTAAGACCCCAACTTATTATTAATGAAATTTAATTTTCTCTATTTATTATTTTAAAATAGTAAGGGTTGATGTGATTAATGTGGATAGTTAGGGGTAAAATACGCAAATATTTCAAAATAAGCAAGTGGTTATAAAATATTCATTGTTATCGGGGAATATTCGTTTGGTCGTGGAATATTCAATCTTGTCGGGGAATATTAAGACGACTACAAAATGAATGTGTGGGCCCCATAACTAAAAAGCGATTGGATGAAGAAAACGACAAATATAAGTTGGTTAAAAATAACTGGCGTAGTTATATCTTTATTATCTTTGTTAAAATACTCGGTGGTTAAAACACAGTAGCACACGGTATTGCACCAATTATTGATTCTTACGTAAGAAGGCACTACTCAATAATGGTTACAGTAATTACTGTTCAGTATTTTATTTTATTGATTCAATAATTGTTGCGTTGATATTTTATATTGATGTTGTTTCAATAATTGTCATTACACAATATTTTTCATTATCGAAGCAATAATTCATATTATCTGAATAATATTATTAGATAACATTATTGGCAATGTCTAGAAAGTTACATCTAAGGAGAGGTTTGGTCACCGATTGCGCGCCAAGAAGGAGAAATTCTTATTGAAAGCCCCTCTTTCTGGAACCGCTGCGGTTGTCAATATTGTGATTCTGTAATATTATTTGTGAATAATTAATTATTGATTCATATGATGAGGAAAATATTGATTTTATGTGGATATAGATGGAGAAAAATTTTAATGTGACAATTGTTGAAAATTGAAATTTTATCTTTTTCTGATAAGATAATTCATTTAAATGTATTATTATATTTTAATAATATAATAATGGTGATATTTTTACAACGAATGTGGGATATATGAGTATACGAGGAGGAAGAGTATTTTTATTGCAATAAATGTTTAAAACATGTTAAACATGTCGGTGGACCCCATTTATTGACTGAAATTTGATTATAGCCTATAAAATTCCCCGTTTGTGGATTTCGGTCAATTTTTGTTTGGAATTTGGAAAAACTTTCTTCTGCAACGTTGTAGAGAATTGAATTTCCTATAAAAACACGCGAGATTCGAATTTTCTGATAGAAGGGCTATTTATTATGAATTATTGAAGTTCCGAAGCTCCGAAATAATTGATTTTTAGAAGTTTAAAATATTTTAAATAATAAAAACGTTTTTTGTTTGTTTTGTGGGCTACAACATGTGCATAATGAGCTGAGATCAGATCTAGGAAGGTTGGCATAGAAATCTTAATATATATATATTAATATTTTATTAAATTTTCTGCTTTGGTGTTCTAAGCATTTTCCTATAAATAAGGTGCTTAGGTTAGAATTGAAAATCACACCGTAAATCGAAGTTTTTCTCTCTATATTATCGAAAGCGTATTCTTGTGAGTATTTTGAGTATACTTTGAGTATTGTTAGGCGGTGCAAGTTCCCTTCAAAGACTATACCACGTTATTCCAAATTTAGAAGTACTAATCTTTCGAGGTAAGGGATATTATTTTCTTCTCAAATGATATTATTTCTTCAATATCATTATCTTTGAAATATTGGTTGGAACTTTTATTAAATTTGGAACTTTTTCATGTATGGGGTTACTATTCATGAGTTACTATTCACGAGTTACTATTCATGAGTTCTTATTCACGAGTTACTATTCACGAGTACTATTCACGTAAGCGTGAAGATGTTTTTTTTGTGAAATTTCTATCTTTTGGTGTTTGAGTTACTATTCACGATATAAGACTATTCACGATATCTGGCACTATTCACCGAAAAATGAAATTTCTTCTTTTTGTCCAAAATATATATTATGGATACTAGCTTTGATTGTATCCATGTTTTGATCATTCTTGAATTTTACACCACTATGATTATTTTTGAGGTATTTTTGGATGTGGATAAAACAAAGTACGAATCCTTAATCCTTAATCCTTGTCATTTTGTTTCCTTTGGATTCGTTTCTTTAAAATATTTTTCATAATCCTCGCCTTAAATGATGATATTATTGAATATCTTTGGCTCAGTAGTGCAAAGATGAATGATTCTGAAGAATATCTTGGCCCGTAGTGCAAAGATGAGCAGTGTTTAGATGAACATGAATTAATCGATGAATATCTTTTACCAGTAGTGCAAAGATGAATATTTGATTCCAGATGTATATTGATTGATGTTACAGGATAAAAGATAGAGCGATGAACTTTTAAATTCATACATAGAAGATAGTAGTTTGCATTCTCTACTTAACTCTTTTAATGAATTATTATTTCACTGCGAATATTGATTTAAAATTTGTTGTCTATTGTATTCTATTTGATTTTTCCTGTTGAAGACTAACGATAATTTGTTGTATATTATCTTAGTCATAATATTCTTTATCGGGCTAGTTGAGCTCACCCTTTTCCTTTTTGTTCCATTTTTCTTCTCAGGAGGCGAGAATATAGCGAGTACGAGTCGGGGTATGGAATGAAGGTTCTAGAAAGAGTTGTTTAGTAGTCCTCACCATTTTTGTAAAATAATGTATCAATAAATGTGATGAGGATTTATTTGAGTATAGATATTGTCTAGAAGATAATATTTGTATTCAAAACTCACGCTTTTCTTGTTGTAATAATAAAGTTGTAGTTGTTTCTGTACCATGTATTGACAACTCAGAATGGGTGATGTATACCTATTTTGGGGGCGTCACAAAAAACCTTTTAAATAATAAAAGATAGTAGATCTTATTCTCTACTTGACTCTTTTAATTGATTGCTTGTTACGCTGCCGTTAAACTTGATGTTTATTATATTGTATCAGTTTAACACTGTTGAAGGCTAACGATAATTTATTCTGTATTATCTTAGTCATAATATTTTTTACTGGGCTAGTTGAGCTCACCCTTTTACTTTCATTGTTCTCTTCAGGAAATGAGAACGTAGTGAGGACTAGTCGGGGAACGGAGTGACGGTCCAGATAATAGCATTAGTAGTCCTCACTATTCTGTTAACTAGTGTGATAATAAATATAATGAGGACTCAATTAATTGTGGATATTGTCTAGATGACAATATTTGTATTAAAAACTCACAACATATGTTTTGTCGTATTTTACACGACTGTTGTATAATTAAGTTGTATTTGAATTTTGTACCATGTTTTTGGCGACTTAAGATAGGTGATGTATACTTATTTTGGGGGTGACACAGTTGGTATCAAAGCTTAGGGATATGATCCCTGGCTGAGATGTGAGACAAGAACTAGGAGGGGAGAGACGGGAAATTCCTTCGCTAGTATGACCTACCTAAGTTTATTTGGTATTTAATTGGTCGGTCAGAGTATAGGGATAATATGTGATATGTTAATTAACCCTTGTTTTGTGGCAGTATTTGAAAATGGCATCCGAGAATGTTGAGATTAGCAATGGAGCAAAGGAGATTGTTGAGTCTCCACAGATCAATAATCAGGACAATGTGCATCAGGAAGGCGACAATCCTCGTGTAAACAACAACACTGACCAGATGATGAATGATGGAATGTTTAGAGGCTTTATGCAATTCATGCAACATCAGGCAAGAACGACTCCTGTACAAAATGCAGGTGGAAACACTGGCAATTCTCGGACGATCACCGCTAAGCAGTTCAAGGAACTGGGACCACCAGAGTTTTTTGGAGAGCCAAAACCATTTAAGGCGGAGGCGTGGATAAAGCAGATCTGCAAGATATTTGATGTCTTGGGATGCTCCGAGGAGCAAAAGGTTCCCTTTGCCACCTTCATGTTGCGTGCAGAGGCAGATTACTGGTGGGAATCTATAAAACGTACTCAACTTGTCGTACTGAAGATGACTTGTGAGAAGTTCCAAGAATTATTCAATGACAAGTACTTTCCCGAAAGTATTCGTCACATGAAAGAGGTAGAGTTCATCAAGCTGGAGCAAAACAACATAACCGTATCGCAGTACGAAGCCAAATTTGCCGAGTTGTCCCAGTTTGCGTCCCATTTGGTTGATAATGAAGAGAGAATGACGCGAATGTTTCTAAGAGGTTTGAAACCCGAGATACGTTAATATCATATCTCTCATAAACTGTGTTTGTATTCAGATGTTGTTAATAGGGCTCGGTTATTGGAGCGCGATAATAAGTCAACCCAACCAAAAGAGAGCAGCCGACAAAATGATAATACCAGTGATAGCAGTCATCGAAGCGGTGACAATAAGCGTGGAGGGAATCTGTGACGCCCCAAAAATTAGGTATACGTCACCCATCTTGGGTCGCCACTTACATGGTACATAAATTCAAATACAAACTTAATTATACATCTGTCGTGTAACATACGACAATACATAAACTGAGAGTTCTAATAGGAATATTGTCATTTAGACAATATCCATACTCAAGGAGTCCTCATTACATTTATTGTCACACTATTTAACAGAATAGTGAGGACTACTAATGCTATCTTTCGACCATTACTCCGCTCTCGACTCGTCTCCCGCCTATGTTCTCATTTTCAAGAGAACAAATGAAAGAAAGGGTGAGCTCAACTAGCCCAAGAAGAAATATTATGACTAAGATAATGCGTAATAAATTATCATTAGCCTTCAACAAAGATGTTAAACCGATAAAATACAATAGACAAAACCGGTTTAATCTGCAATGAACATGCAATCCATTAAAAGAGTCAAGTAGAAAATAAAGTCTACTATCTTTTAGGTTTTAAAAGGTTTTCATAAATTTTTATCACTAAGACTCAGTTTAATGAATAAACCATAATATCTAATCATCCCTATACCACGGTCAAGGATTTTCATCAAATTATCAATGGTCATGACTATACCGAATCACCCCTGGTCATAATCATACCAAAAACTATCCATCACTGCATTACATGTGCCACCGAGGACTTTTATCACATCATTTATAACAAGCCATGATTATACCGAATGATCCCTGGTCATAATCATACTAAGTTCATCTATGTACGTAAGCCAAAGATAACATAATATAACATGAGGATGATGACAATGACATAATAATTCAATAAAACAAGTTCAAGAATTATTTTATCCAGAATTAGTAACGCCCAAATTGTCAACAAGATCTTTGTTTTGTAGAGTAAAATTCAAGAATGATCGGAAGAATATTTCCATGAAAAGATATGGATGAAACGCAAATATCAAGGATATTCTACTAATTTCATGGAGTATAGAAGTCAAAGTTTTAACTAACCTGGGTATAATAAAGAATAGAATAACAAAAGAAATCACCATGCATGCGGTACTTAGCGATAGATATAAAGTTATTCAACAGAATAATAATAACGGAACAAAGTCGGGTGAAATTCACAAGCTGTGATGATCCAAATGTAATAATAAATCTTTGAATAATAATAAACAATGGAACCAGTAGGTGTAAAACACACGCACAGGATATTCCAATGTAATAATAAATGCGGAATAATAAACAATGGAACTAGATTAGGTGTAAAACACACGCATGAGGATATTCCAATGTAATAATAAAGAATGGAATAATGTAAGAAGATCACCAAGTATAGGGGATTCACAGCGTACTGAGTTATTCCAAATGAATAAATAAGAATGGAATAATATAAGGATTTCACCAAGTATAGGGTATGTCACAGATACAAGGTTATGTATAGGGTATGCCACTTTTACAAAGTTATTCCAATGTAATAATAATGAATGGAATAATGAAGTTCTCTTCATGAATAAGAAAGAATAACACCCCTTACTTGTACAACAAATAATATCCCTTACCTTAGAAGAACCTGAATATTGGAAAAGTGAAGTAGTAGTAATACTTTTCTTCTTTCTCTCTATAGATTTTTCTCTATAGCTTCTCTCTATAATTTTCTCTCTAGAGTTTCAAATTGAATTCGTAAGAAAATAATGAAGGAATGAGCTTCTATTTATAGGAAAATAGAATGCATAGTAATTAATCCATGAACGGTCCATTGATTTACTTTAATCTGACGGTCCATATTTAAAGCAAAATCTTTTAAATAAAATATCATATATTCTATTTATATAAAAACATTTTACTATGCAAACACTATGCAACACTATGCAAAACACTATGCAACACTATGCATAATAAAATATAATATATTCTATTTATAGAATAACTTTAATAAAGTATTCATTTTATATAAAAGATGTTTCGCATTTTATTATGTTAATAATACTGAATAAAACAAAACGTCATTATCGCTTATAATAATTCATATTATTAATCGACAATAATGGAATCAAACCGAGTGACTTCTCACATAAGCATCAATAATCAATACTGGTGTGCTACTATGCAACCCCACACGACATCGTACTTTTACTACCGAGTAGTTCAACAAAGTATCCACGGTAGAAACTTCCGCCGTTATTTCAATAAAATATTTTTGTCGTTTTTCAATCCGACAATAATTACATTGTAGGGTCCACCAATGATTGAGTCAGTTGTAACGAATATTCCCTGCTAAA
This sequence comes from Panax quinquefolius, assembly GCA_020205615.1. Classification (NCBI taxonomy): domain Eukaryota; kingdom Viridiplantae; phylum Streptophyta; class Magnoliopsida; order Apiales; family Araliaceae; genus Panax; species Panax quinquefolius. Next base: position 60,775,471 of record CM035155.1, read on the forward strand.
CCGAATATTCCCCGACCAATCGAATATAATATAACCACTTGCATACTTTGCAAAATTTATAAATACTACCCACAACTATAATATTTATCTCAAATTCACACCATAATATAAAAAAATTATTTCGACAAAATTTAAATCTTTATTGATAAAATCTGGGGTCTCATAGAATCAGCATGCCAGAAATGGTAACCACTTCGGTGGTAATCATGGCCAAAATAATAAGAATGGAAATTTCAAGAAGAGGAGATTCAACAATGATGGAAAGACGTCAGCACCAACACCCGTTGTTAAGGAAGGAGAACGACCACCTATCATATGTTTCAAATGTGGAGGGGAGGGACACATCAGTCCAAACTGCGCGATGCCATTCAAAGCATGTTACAATTATGGAAGAGAAGGCCACCTGGCCCGATTTTGTCATGCACCGAAGACAAGCCCAGCTGGGATGGAGGCATCAAAGGCCGTCCCCTGCATAAGACAAAACCTAGTAGTTCAAGGAGAGCATTTTCGTGACTTTCAAAAAAGCGAGTGACCCGAACGAAGTTAGCAGGTTAGTTAATTATAAATTCTTGCGAAGTCTATACCTTATTAGATACCGTTTCTACCCATTCTTTTATCTCTCTTGCTTGCGCTCAATGTTTAAATTTGACCCCAGCGAAGTTAGACTTTGACTTATTGGTTGAAACTTTGTTAGTAGAAACCTTCGTTACCTCCACTGTTTATAAATCTTATTGATTCAAATCGACACTTTCACGTTACCTGTCGATCTTATCTCTTTGAAAATACTTGCCTTTGATGTGATTTTAGAAATCAATTGGTTAACTACTCATCATGCTTTTCGTAAGGTTGTTAGCTTTCATATTCCTAACCAACCTGTTATGCGAATTCAAGCAACCAAACCACTAAATTCAATCATTGTCATATCAAGCCATAAATAAAGAGCCCCGATCCTTTCGTTGTTAACTTCCTTGTGCGGAATACAACGAAGCCAAACTTTTTGTAGGCGACGTCGTGAATGACGATGACAAGTTGATAGGTATCAATGTGGCGTGCTATCTAAGTCTTGGATGAGAGTCACAGTTTGAATGATATTTCTATGTTAATAAATTTTCTGACGTATTCTTGAAGACTTCCTAGCCTACCCCTAGAGCGTGAAATCGAATTTTGTATTGACCCCAGTACAAAACCCATTTCTAAAACCCTTAAATATTTCTTCAACCAAAACGAACGTATAATGCGCCAAAGACGTTGGCTCGAGCTGTTGAAGATTACGATCGTACCATTCAATATCATCGTGGGAAAAATGAACGTGGTAGCTAACGCGTTGAATAGAAGATCGTATGCATTTACGAGTGCGATGTTGTTAACATAAAAACCCATTTCGTATAACTTACAAATGATGAAGATAGAGTTAAAGACTCTAGGGACCCACGTGAAGTTAAAGCCGCTCAAGCTACACACCCGAATATGATGAATATGAAGAAGAAGGTTCAAGAAGGCATTATCTTAACCATCGATTAAATTGGCTAATTTGAAATTCTTGATCGAGTAGGAACTGTGGCCTATAGACTCGTTTTACCGCCAAGTATGTCGCGTATTCATAACGTTTTTCACATATCGTTGTTAGTAAAAATTTAGTCTTAGGGGACTTTGGAGCCAAATTTTAGAATAATTAATGAATCTGAAAAATTATGAAATCCTGGGGGTTTTATAGAGCATGTTACAAGCTTTCTATAGCCTCGAAAACGGACTAATTCTGATAACGGATGAAGAAGTTATGAAGATTTGAAGTATGTGCATCAAAAGTTGCAAAATCTGGAAAATTGGAGCTAAGTGTCAAGGGTCGAGTGCCTAGGCGCTAGGCTCGGCGCTTAGATTCTGCTCTTGGGCGCCTAGGCACTTGCCCAAGGCCAAATCTGGGCGCCTAGGCGCTGGTCAAGTGTTAAGCCAAAATCTGTCCGAACGTCCTTTAGTAAATTGGGCATAACTTTTTCATACTAACTCCGATTGAGGTGATTCAGGATGATTCGGAAAGATAACGAGTAGACCTATAACTATTATTCTTTATATTTTGAGATTTGAGGTCGGTTTCAAGGCCTAAAATGGCTATTTTAGGGACTGATGTGCAATCGAAGGACATCGGGCATGTACGTATGCAACGTGTAATGTTTTCGACGATAAAGGTATTCAAGGTTATACCTCAAGAGTTGGAATATGAATTGAAGTCAAGGTATCCACACCTCTTCGGCATACCAGGTACGTATGTAAATTTCGAGGCGTAAATTTCTGAGGAGGGAGATTGTGAGACCTCAAGTTTATGAATAAAGATTTAAATTTCTCGAAATATTTTTAGAATATTATGGTGTGGATTTGATATAATGTTATAGTTCAGGTAATATTTATAAATTTTGCAAAGTGCACGCAAGTTGTTATATAATATTCGATTGGTTGGGGAATATTCGTTTTAACAGGAATATTCGACCACAATCATTAGTGGACCTCACAATGTAATTATTGTCGAATTGAGAAAACGATAAAAATATTTTATGAAAATAACGGCGGAAGTTTTACCGTTAACTATTGAAACACCCGTTGTTAAAAGTACAGGAATACGGGTGGTTGCATAGTAGCACACGGTATTGATTATTGATGCTTACGTGAGAAGTCACTCAGTTTTGTTCAATTATTGCTTCAGTAATTGTTGCATAGTATGTCACGTTATTTGATTCAATTATTGTCGATATTTTATATATTATTAAATTAATAATTGAGATAACAAAGTTATTAATATTATTATTTGCAATATTAACGATGTTTAGAAGTTCTGCCAAGGAGAGGTTTGGTCACCTAATTGCGCGCCAATAGGGAGAAATCCTTATTGAAAAGCCCCCTCTTTCCTGGGAACGTCCTGGTCGATTAATAGTGTGAATTATAATAATGATGATGAAGTTTTGTTTTATTAGTATTATTAATGTAATAAAACAGAAAAACTTTTTATATAAAACAGAATACTTTTATAAAGTTATTCGTTTTATTAGAATATAAATAGAATATATTATATTCTATTATGCATAGTATTTTGCATAGTAAAATCTTTTTATATAAAATAGAATACTTTTATAAAGTTATTTGTTTTATTAGACAATAATTAGAATATATTATATTCTATTATGCATAGTATTTTGCATAGTAAAATCTTTTTATATAAAACATAATACTTTTATAAAGTTATTTGTTTTATTAGACAATAATTAGAATATATTATATTTTATTATGCATAGTATTTGCATAGTGCCTGCATAGTGTTTGCATAGTAAAATCTTTTTATATAAAACATAATACTTTTATAAAGTTATTCATTTTATTAGATTATAAATAGAATATATTATATTTTATTTAAAATATTTTGTTTTATTAGAATATTTTATAATAAACCAATCTGGACCGCCCGTTTAAAAGTAAATCAATCTGGACCGTTCAGGAATTAGTTACTATTCAGTCCATTATTCTATAAATAGAAGCTCATTCCTTCATTATTTTTTACGAATTCACTGAAACTCTAGAGAGAGAAACTGTAGAGAGAATTCTTCTTCTATAATCTTGAGCGTATTTCTTTAGAGTTTAAGAAAGCTTTGAGCTTAGTGCAAGTTTTCTTCAAGTATATCCCCACCCTACCCGTCGGAGTACTCTTCTTTATAAGGTAAGAGATATTATTTATTGTACTCGTAAGGGTTATTATTTCTTTCGTATTCATGAAGAGAACTTCTGTTATTCCATTCTTTATTATTATGTTGGAATAACCTAACTATGTGAAGTACCGCATACATGGTGAAATTCTTCTGTTATTCCATTCTTTATTATTATGTTGGAATAACCTGTATATGCGAAGTACCGCATACATGGTGAAATTCTTCTGTTATTCCATTCTTTATTATTCCATTGGAATATCCGTCGGTCGTACACGCCGACCGGTTCCATTAATTATTATTACATTGGAATAACTCGTCATGCAATGTGATTCATCGAATGCATGGTGATTTCTGTTGTTATTCCATTCTTTATTATTATGTTGGAATAACCTGTATATGCGAAGTACCGCATACATGGTGAAATTCTTCTGTTATTCCATTCTTTATTATTCTGTTAGAATATCCCGCTTGCATTTAATTATGCTCGACCGGTTCCATTAATTATTATTCGTTGGAATAACTCGATTGTGCGTATCTATCGCATTTATGCATGATGATTTCGTTGTTATTTCATTCTTTATTATTACATTGGAATATCCCGTCGGTGTAATTTTGCACGACTCGGTTCCGTTCTTTATTATTCTCGTCGTAATATCACGTGCAATGCGTTACGCATGACCTAGTTCATTTTTTTTTATTATTCATTGGAAATAACTCCGCATGCGCATTCTATCGCACGCATGGTGAATCCTTACATTATTCCATTCTTTATTATTTTGTTCAATAACTCGCCTACATGTGGATTACCACATGCATGGTGAATGATCCTTTGTATTCATTCCTTATTAAATTGTGGAAATGATCTGTATACATGGATTACCGCATGTCGGGCAAAAATCCATTCGGAGTTTCATATATTCTATTATACTCAGTTGGTTAAAGTTTTAATTTCTATACTCCATGAAATTAGTGGAATATCCTTGATATTTGCGCTTCATCCAGTATCTTTTCATGGAAATATTCTTCTGAGCATTCTTGAATTTTACTCTATAAAGCAGTATCATGTTAACAATTTGGACGTTATTGAAATCTGGATAAATTAATTCTTGAACTTGTTTTATTGGATTCTTATATCATTGTCATCATCCTCATGCTTATATTTTGTTGAAAGTCATCTATGGCCTGTTGTGCATAGATGGACTTGGCATGATTATAACCAGGGATTATTCGGTATAATCATGACCGTAATGTTTCAAATGATGTGGTAAAAGTCATTGGCCCGTAGTGAATTGATGGACAGTTGTTGGCATGATCATGACCATTGATGAATACACGAATATCCTTGGCCCGTAATGCATGGATAATTTTTGGTTGTGATACTAATGAATATCCTTGGCCGTAGTACAGAGATGATGTGGATTATTTATTAAGCTGAGTCCCAGCGATAAAAGTGATGAAAAACATTTTAAATCATAAAAGATAGTAGATTTTATTCTCTACTTGACTCTTTTAATGGATTGCTTGTTCCGCTGCAGTAAAACTTGATGTTTGTTATATTGTATCAGTTTAACACTATTGAAGGCTAATGATAATTTATTCTGTATTATCTTAGTCATAATATTTCTTACTGGGCTAGTTGAGCTCACCCTTTTACTTTCATTGTTCTCTTCAGGAAATGAGAACGTAGCGGGGACTAGTTGGGGAACGGTGTGACGCCCCCAAAATAGGTATACATCACCTATTCTGAGTTGTCAATAAATGGTACAGAAACAACTACAACTTTATTATTACAACAGTAAAACTGTGAGTTTGAATACAAATATTATCTTCTAGACAATATCTATACTCAAATAAATCCTCATCACATTTATTGATACATTATTTTACAAAATGGTGAGGACTACTAAACAATCCTTTCTAAAACCTTCATTCCATACCCCACTGCACTCGCTATATTCTCGCCTCCCGAGAAAAATGGAACAAAAAGGAAAAGGGTGAGCTCAACTAGCTCAAGTAAAGAATATTATGACTAAGATAATATACAACAAATTATCGTTAGTCTTCAACAGGAAAAATATAATAGAATACAATAGACAACAAATTTTAAATCAATATTCGCAATGAAATAATAATTCATTAGAAGAGTTAAGTAGAGAATGCAAACTACTATCTTCTATGTATGAATTTAAAAGTTCATCGCTCATCTTTTATCCCCGTAACATCAATCAATATACATCCGAATCAAATATTCATCTTTGCACTACAGCCAAAGATATTCATCGATTGGTCATGTTCATTTAAACACTGCTCATCTTTTGCACTACGGCCAAAGATATTCTTCAGAAATCATTCATCTTTGCACTACTGAGCCAAAGATATTCTTTAAGAAATCATTCATCTCTTTGCACTACAAAGCCAAAGATATTCCATAATATCATCATTTAAGACCGAGGATGATGAAAAATATTTTTTAAAGAAACGAATCCAAAGGAAACAAAATGACAAGGATTAAGGATTAAGGATTCGTACTTGGTTTTATCCACGCCAAAAATACCTCAAAAATAATTATAGTGGTGTAAAATTCAAGAATGATCAAAACATGGATACAATCGAGTTAGTATCCGAAATAGATGTTTTGGACTAAAAGAAGAAATTTTATTTTTCTATGAATAAGATCAGATACGTGAATAGTGTCAGATATACATGAATAGTGCCGATACGTGAATAGTAACTCCAGACACCAAAAGATAGAAATTCCACAAAAAACATCTTCACGCTTCATGAATAGTACTCATGAATGAATAGTAACTCGTGAATAGTAACTCATGAATAGTAACTCGTGAATAGTAACTCATGAATAGTAACCCATGAATAGTAATCCATGAATAGTAACCCCGACATGAAAAAGTTCCAAATTTGATAAAAAGTTCCAACCAATATTTCAGCATAATGATATTGAAGAAATAATATCATTTGAGAAGAAAATAACATCCCTTACCTCGAAAGATCAGTACTTCTAGATGAAACACCGGATATAGGCTATGACTTGGACTTGCACCGTATAGCAATACTCAAAGTATACTCAAAATACTCACAAGAATACGCTCGATAATATAGAGAGAAAACTTCATTTCAGTGTGATTTTCAATTATAACCCAAGACCTATTTATAGGAAAATGCTTAGAACACCAAAGCAGAAAATTTAATAAAATAATAATATAATTAAACAAATTCAAGCCCACCTTAGACCAACTGAATTCAGCACATTTATATCACATGTGGGATTGCAAAAAACGTTTTTCTTAAATAAAACAATTAAAACTTCCAAAATTAATTATTTGTAACTTGAGCTTCAAAAATTCATAATTAATAGCCCTTTCATCAGAAAATTCGAATCTCACGAGTTTTTATAGGAAATTCAATTCTCTACAACTTTGCAGAAGAAAGTTTTTCCAAATTCCAAACAGAAATCGACCGAAATCCACAAACGGACGATTTACATTGTGCTATAATCAAATTTCAAATCAATAAATGGGGTCCACCGACATGTTTAACATGTTTTAAACATTTATTGCAACAAAAATACTCTTCCTCCTCAGATACTCATATATCCCACATTCGTTGTAAAATATCACCATTATTATATTATTAAAATATAATAATATATTTAAACGAATTATTTTATCGAAAAAGATAAAATTTCAATTTTCAACAATTGTCACTATAAAAATTTTCTCCATCTATATCCACATAAAATCAATATTTTTCTCATCATATGAATCAATAATTAATTATTCACAAATAATATTACTGTAATCACAATATTGACAAACCGTGCGGTTCAGGAAAGAGGGGCTTTCCAATAAGAATTTCTTCATCTTGGCGCCGCAATTAGGTGACCAAACCTCTCCTTAGACAGAACTTTCTAGACATTGCCAACAATGTTATCTAATAATATTATTCAGATAATATTAATTATTGCTTCGATAATGAAAAATATCGTGTAATGACAATTATCAAACAACAAAGAATATAAAATATCAACGCAAACAATTATTAACTCAATAAAATATCGAATAAAGAATTATCGTAACCATTATTGAGTAGTGCCTTCACGTAAGAATCAATAATTGGTGCAATACTGGTGCTATCTGCTCAACAACGCCAGATTAGTGTGTTTTAACCACCGGGTATTCCAACAAGATTAATTGGTAAATAACTACGCCTGTTATTTAAAAACAACTTATATTTGTCGTTTTCTTCATCCAATCGCTTTCCGTTATGGGGCCCACACATGGTTGCTGGGCTTGTCAGCATTTAATATTCCCACAAAGATTTAATATTCCACGACCAAACGAATATTCCCGACGATAATGAATATTTTATAACCACTTGCTTATTTTGAAATATTTGCGTGATTTAACCCTTAACTATCCACATTAATCAAATCAACCCTTACTATTTCAAAATAATAAATAAAGGAAATTCCTTTTATTTAAAAATTTCGGTCTTACAACCTCCCTCCTTATGAAATTTCGTCCTCGAAATTGGACGACGATACTGTGTGTTTGAAAAGGTGAAGATACCTCGCTTTCATTTCCGTTTCCAATTCCCTGTGTCATTTCCTCTATAGCATGATTCCTCCACAAAACTTTAACTTGTGGTATGACCTTTGCACGTGGGGACATGCTCCTTCCTATCCAAGATCTTGATGGTACCTCCTCATACGTTAAGTCTTGGCTATCTCGTCCGGGTTCTAACTCTATAACGTGATTCGGGTCTTTCACATATTTACTGAAATACGAGATATGTGAAACACATTATGAACACGAGACATACTCGGAGGTAACGCAAGTCTATAGGCTACATTTCCTACTCGGTCAAGAATTTGAAATGGACCAATAAATCGTGGATTGAGCTTTCCTCTCTTCCCAAATCTTGTAACTCCCTTCCATGGAGCAACTCGCAACAATACATGATCCCCCACATTAAATTCCACGTCCTTTCGATGAAGATCCGCATAACTCTTTTGTCGATCTTGTGCCGTTTGTATACGTTGTCGAATCATTTGGATCTTTTCGGTAGTCATATGTACTAACTCGGGTCCCAACAATGTTGCTTCACCCACCTCATCCCAACATATTGGAGAACGACATTTTCGCCCATATAATGCTTGAATGGAGCCACACCTATACTTGCTCGATAAGCGTTGTTGTAGGAGAATTCCACCAATGGTAAATACTTATCCCAACCGCCCTTGAAGTCTAGGACACGAGTCTTAATAGATCTTCAAGAGTTTGAATAGTCCTCTCGATTGTCCGTCCATTTGGGGATGGTATGTCGAACTAAATCAGAACCGCGCCCATAGCTTTTTTTGCAAGCTAACCCAAAATCTTGAAGTGAATCTTGGGTCACGATCCAAAACTATGGATACGGGCATGCCATGCAACCTCACAATCTCATTCACGTACATACTAGCAAGACGTTCAAGGAATAAGTCTCCGATTGGCAAGAAATGAGCGAGACTTGGTTAATCTATCAACAATAACCCAAATAGCATTGATGCCTTGAGAAACCGTAGGAAGACCCGTGAATTGAAATCCATAGTAATGTGTTCCCACTTCCATTCAGGAATCTCAAGTGGTTGCAACGGACCCTTAGGTACAAGATGCTCGCCTTTACACGTTGGCAAGTTAAACACATCGAGATAAACTTTGCAATCTCTCTTCATGTTGTTCCACCAAAATGTATGTCGAAGATCACGATACATTTTAGTACTTCGAGGATGGATTGCAAATGGTGTATTGTGTGCCTCCATCATAATCTTGTACTTCAAATCGAGTCGTTAGGAACACAAAGTCTAGAGTGGACTCAAGTATTCCTTCTTCATCAATTCTCGCGCCCTAATAGCTCCTTCTTGTACTTTCTTCTTCATACGCATTTTCCTCGCCTGCGGGCTTGAGCAACCTTAACTTTTCTATTAAAGTTGGCTCTACGCGTATACTTGACATCATCGCTTTTCGTTCCGCATATGATCTTCTACTCAATGCGTCACTACCACGTTCGCTTTACCAGGATGGTATTGAATAGTGTGGTCGTAGTCTTTCAATAGCTCGAGCCAACGTTGTCGCCGCGATGTTGAGTTCTTTTGAGTGAAGAAATATTTAAGGCTTTTATGGTCCGAATATATCTCCACTTTCTCCCCATATAGATAGTGCCTCCATATTTTTAGCTGAACGATCACGCTAACTCTAGATCATGAGTAGGATAATTCCTCTCATACTCTTTAAGTTGTCACGAGGCATAGGCTATGACTTTCCCGTTGCATGAGAACACATCCTAACCCTTTGCTCAAGCATCGTCAGAGATAACAAATCCATCCGAACCAGATGGTATTGTTAGAACAAAGCCAAATAAGTCTCCTCTTAAGCTCTTGGAAAATTTTCTCGCATTCTTCGCTTCCAAACGAATTTTGTATCCTTCCGAAGTTAATGAGTTAATGGAGTAGCGATTCGAGAAAATCCTTCCACTAATCTCCGATAATAACCAACTAAGCCCAAAAAGCTACGTACTTGATCACCGACTTTGGTTGCTCCCAACTTTGTATTGCTTCAATCTTCTTGGGATCAACAGATACTCCATGTTCGACACATCGCGTGCCCAAGGAATGCTACTTCCTCGCCGTAACTCGCATTTCTTCAATTTGGCATATAGTTGGTTTTCACGAAACCTTTGGAGTACCAGCTTCAAATGGTGCTCATGATCTTCACGGCTTTTGGAATATATGAGGATGTCATCAATAAAGACAACAATGAATTGATCCAAATATTCCTTGAATACTCGGTTCATCATATCCATGAAAGCGCATAGAGCATTAGTTAGTCCGAAAGACATGACTAAGAATTCATAATGCCCATACCCGAGTTCAAGGCGTCTTTGGAATATCCTCGATTCTAATCTTCAAATTGATGATATCCGTAAGCGAAGATCGATTTTTGAAAAGAATTGTGCCCCTCTGAATCGGGTCAAACAAGTCATCAATACGAGGTAGAGGATACCTATTCTTGATGGTGACATGGTTCAATTCCCGATAGTCAATACAAAGTCGCATACTCCCGTCTTTCTTCTTTACAAATAAAACAGAGCACCCCAAGGAGATGTACTAGGACGAATGAAACCGATGTCCAACAATTCTCGTAGTTGGACCTTTAACTCTGAAGTTCAATAGGAGCCATTCGATATGGGGTTTTAGAAATGGGCTTTGTACCGTGTTCAAGATCAATAAAGAATTCAACTTCACGTTACGGGGTAGACCGGAAGTTCTTCAGAAATACGTCAGAAAGTCAATAACAACAGGAATATTATTCAAATTTGACGTGTCTTTATTCAAATCCATAACATGGGCTAAGAAAGCTTGACATCCGCTTTTTAATAAACGAATAGCTTTATGATTAGATATGATGATGATCGATTTTAATGGTTTAGTTGCTTGAATTGCATAACAGTTGGTTAGGAATATGAAAACTAACAACCTTACGAAAACAATCAATTTTGGCATGATGAGTAGTTAACCAATCAATCCCTAAAATCACATCAAAAGCAAGTATCTTTAAAGAGATAAGGTCAATGTGTAAGGTAATGGTGCCAACTTGAATCAAACAAGATTTATAAACAAAGTGGATGTGATGAAAGTTTCTCCTAACGGAGTTTCCACAGATAGGTCAAAGTCTAATTTCTCCGAGTCAAGTTTAAACGTTGAGCACATGCGGGAGAGATAAATGAATGGGTAGCACCCAGATCAAGTAAGGTATAAACTTCGCAAGAATTTATAAATAGCTTACCCGTGATCACCTCGTTTGGGTTCCTCGATTATGACCGATCCACAACAAACGCTTCTTCCCGAAATCGTTGACTTTGACTTTTCAGGAAAGTCTTTTGAGTCACCGTCCCCCATTGAACTAGGTTTCGCCATCGCATAATCTCGAGCGATATGTCCTTCCTTTCCACAATTATAGCATACCTTGAACTGTTAGGGCGGTTTGGTGATATGTCCCTCTTTTCCGCATTTGTAGCATATGACCGGTGGTCGTTCTCCTCCTTAGAACCGATTCTTTGCAAGATCTTGTCATCTTCACATAACGGTCGTTGTTAAATCTCTCTTTTTAAAATCTCCTCTTGACTCGCTTCTTCTATTTTCATGGCCATGATTACCACCAGAGTGGTTACCATTTTTGTCCGTCTGCTTTTCTCCGCAGTTATCATTATTCATTGATCGCTATATCTCGATCACGATCCTGGTTGTGGTCCTCGGTTGACCGTACTCGTTATCTCGCCTAATAATTGAGCCCATTTTACAACATCTGAATAAAGAGAAAATTTATGAGAAATGAGATACCGACGTATCTTGGGTTTCAAACCTCTAAGAAACATCCGCGTCATGCTCCTCATTCTCCACCAAATGAGGTGCAAACTCGATAACTCTCGCAAACTTTGCCTCGCATCGAGACACGGTCATGTTGTTTTGTTCCAATCGATGAACTCCACTTCCTTCATACGACGAACACTTTCGTGAAAGTATTTGTCATTAAATAGCTTCAAACGCTCTCCCAAGACATCTTTGAAAGTGTTTGGATGGGTACGCTCACAGACTCCCACCAAGAGTCCGCTTCGCCGCCACGGAACATAAAGGTGGTGAATGGAACCTTCGTTCCTCGTGCATCCCAAGACATCGAATATCTTAGTAATTTGTTTGACCCATGTTTCCCGCCATGATCGGATCCGCTTTCCCTTAAATTCGGTGGTCCCAACTCTTTGAAGCGCTTGCGTTGTGACAACCCGTGAATTGCTATCATTTCCTCCCTGTATTTTGAACACGAAGTTTTCTCGTCGATTTTGCATGAACCGCAAAAACTTCTAAACATCCCCTCGCTCATCATCGCGCCAATGGTGTTGTTCATGGGAGGAACATTGCCACTGTTGCACGCGTTCTCCTCGTTGGTGAGTACAGCATCTCCACGGTCTCATTTCCATTGTTAATATTCTCATCGACATTCTCAACATCGTCATAAAACCCGTGAATGGTCATGACAACCACACGTATTCTTGTACTTTTACTACCGAAAGTAGTTCAACAAGATTCACTTGTAAAACTTCCGCCGTTATTTCAATAAAATATTTTTGTCGTTTTCTCAATCCGATAATAATTTTGCTAGGGTCCACCAATGATTGAGTAGTGTACGAATATTCCCCCGCTAAACAAGAATATTCCCCAACCAATCGAATATAATATAATCACTTGCATACTTTGCAAAATTTATAAATACTACCCACAACTATAATATTTATCTCAAATTCACACCATAATATAAAAAATTATTTCAACAAAATTTAAATCTTTATTGATAAAACTGGGTCTCACAGAATCAAGATGCGTAAATGGTAACCACTTTGGTGGTAATCATGGCCAAAATAATAAGAATGGAAATTTCAAGAAGAGGAGATTCAACAATGATGGAAAGACGCCAAAGACCAACACCCGTTGTTAAGGAAGGAGAACGACCACCTATCATATGTTTCAAATGTGGAGGGGAAGGACACATCAGTCCAAACTGCGCGATGCCATTCAAAGCATGTTACAATTATGGAAGAGAAGGCCACCTGGCCCGATTTTGTCATGCATCAAGACAAGTCCAAATTGGGATGGAGGCATCAAAGGTCAGTCCCTGCATAAGACAAAACCGGTAGTTCAAGGGAGAGCATTTTTCGTGACTTCTCAAAAAGCGAGTGACCCGAACGAAGTTAGCACGGGTTAGTTAATTATAAATTCTTGCGAAGTCTATACCTTATTAGATACCGTTTCTACCCATTCTTTTATCTCTCTTGCTTGCGCTCAATGTTTAAATTTGACCCCAGCGAAGTTAGACTTTGACTTATTTGTTGAAACTTTGTTAGTAGAAACCTTCGTTACCTCCACTGTTTATAAATCTTATTGATTCAAATCGACACTTTCACGTTACCTGTCGATCTTATCTCTTTGAAAATACTTGCCTTTGATGTGATTTTAGAAATCAATTGGTTAACTACTCATCATGCTTTTCGTAAGGTTGTTAGCTTTCATATTCCTAACCAACCTGTTATGCGAATTCAAGCAACCAAACCACTAAATTCAATCATTGTCATATCAAGCCATAAATAAAGAGCCCCGATCCTTTCGTTGTTGACTTCCTTGTGCGGAATACACCGAAGCCAAACTTTTTGTAGGCGACGTCGTGAATGACGATGACAAGTTGATAGGTATCAATGTGGCGTGCTATCTAAGTCTTGGATGAGAGTCACAGTTTGAATGATATTTCTATGTTAATAAATTTTCTGACGTATTCTTGAAGACTTCCTAGCCTACCCCTAGAGCGTGAAATCGAATTTTGTATTGACCCCAGTATAAAACCCATTTCTAAAACCCTTAAATATTTCTTCAACCAAAACGAATGTATAATGCGCCAAAGACGTTGGCTCGAGCTGTTGAAGATTACGATCGTACCATTCAATATCATCGTGGGAAAAATGAACGTGGTAGCTAACGCGTTGAATAGAAGATCGTATGCATTTACGAGTGCGATGTTGTTAACATAAAAACCCATTTCGTATAACTTACAAATGATGAAGATAGAGTTAAAGACTCTAGGGACCCACGTGAAGTTAAAGCCGCTCAAGCTACACACCCGAATATGATGAATATGAAGAAGAAGGTTCAAGAAGGCATTATCTTAACCATCGATTAAATTGGCTAATTTGAAATTCTTGATCGAGTAGGGCGTGGCCTATAGACTGCTTTTACCGCTTAAGTATGTCGGCGTATTCATAACGTTTTTTCACATATCGTTGTTAGTAAAAATTTAGTCTTAGGGGACTTTGGAGCCAAATTTTAGAATAATTAATGAATCTGAAAAATTATGAAATCCTGGGGGTTTTATAGAGCATGTTACAAGCTTTCTATAGCCTCGAAAACGGACTAATTCTGATAACGGATGAAGAAGTTATGAAGATTTGAAGTATGTGCATCAAAAGTTGCAAAATCTGGAAAATTGGAGCTAAGTGTCAAGGGTCGAGTGCCTAGGCGCTAGGCTCGGCGCTTAGATTCTGCTCTTGGGCGCCTAGGCACTTGCCCAAGGCCAAATCTGGGCACCTAGGCGCTGGTCAAGTGTTAAGCCAAAATCTGTCCGAACGTCCTTTAGTAAATTGGGCATAACTTTTTCATACTAACTCCGATTGAGGTGATTCAGGATGATTCGGAAAGATAACGAGTAGACCTATAACTATTATTCTTTATATTTTGAGATTTGAGGTCGGTTTCAAGGCCTAAAATGGCTATTTTAGGGACTGATGTGCAATCGAAGGACATCGGGCATGTACGTATGCAACGTGTAATGTTTTCGACGATAAAGGTATTCAAGGTTATACCTCAAGAGTTGGAATATGAATTGAAGTCAAGGTATCCACACCTCTTCGGCATACCAGGTACGTATGTAAATTTCGAGGGCGAAATTTCACAAGGAGGGGAGATTGTGAGACCCCGAAGTTTATGAATAAAGATTTAAATTTCTCGAAATATTTTTTAGAATATTATGGTGTGGATTTGATATAATGTTATAGTTGTGGGTAATATTTATAAATTTTGCAAAGTACGCAAGTTGTTATATAATATTCGATTGGTTGGGGAATATTCGTTTTAACAGGGAATATTCGACACAATCATTGGTGGACCTCACAACAGAATTATTGTCGAATTGAGAAAACGATAAAAATATTTTATGAAAATAACGGCGGAAGTTTTACCGTTAACTATTGAAACACCCGGTGTTAAAAGTACAGGAATACGGGTGGTTGCATAGTAGCACACAGTATTGATTATTGATGCTTACGTGAGAAGTCACTCAGTTTTGTTCAATTATTGCTTCAGTAATTGTTGCATAGTATGTCACGTTATTTGATTCAATTATTGTCGATATTTTATATATTATTAAATTAATAATTGAGATAACAAAGTTATTAATATTATTATTTGCAATATTAACGATGTTTAGAAGTTCTGCCAAGGAGAGGTTTGGTCACCTAATTGCGCGCCAATAGGGAGAAATCCTTATTGAAAAGCCCCCTCTTTCCTGGGAACGTCCTGGTCGATTAATAGTGTGAATTATAATAATGATGATGAAGTTTTGTTTTATTAGTATTATTAATGTAATAAAACAGAAAAACTTTTTATATAAAAAAATAATACTTTTATAAAGTTATTCGTTTTATTAGAATATAAATAGAATATATTATATTCTATTATATATAGTATTTTGCATAGTAAAATCTTTTTATATAAAATAGAATACTTTTATAAAGTTATTTGTTTTATTAGACAATAATTAGAATATATTATATTCTATTATGCATAGTATTTTGCATAGTAAAATCTTTTTATATAAAACATAATACTTTTATAAAGTTATTTGTTTTATTAGACAATAATTAGAATATATTATATTTTATTATGCATAGTATTTGCATAGTGCTGCGATAGTGTTTGCAGATAGTAAAATCTTTTATATAAAACATAATACTTTTATAAAGTTATTCATTTTATTAGATTATAAATAGAATATATTATATTTTATTTAAAATATTTTGTTTTATTAGAATATTTTATAATAAACCAATCTGGACCGCCCGTTTAAAAGTAAATCAATCTGGACCGTTCAGGAATTAGTTACTATTCAGTCCATTATTCTATAAATAGAAGCTCATTCCTTCATTTATTTTTACGAATTCTTTGAAACTCTAGAGAGAGAAACTGTAGAGAGAATTCTTCTTCTATAATCTTGAGCGTATTTCTTTAGAGTTTAAGAAAGCTTTGAGCTTAGTGCAAGTTTTCTTCAAGTATATCCCCACCCTACCCGTCGGAGTACTCTTCTTTATAAGGTAAGAGATATTATTTATTGTACTCGTAAGGGTTATTATTTCTTTCGTATTCATGAAGAGAACACATTATTCCATTCTTTATTATTATGTTGGAATAACCTAACTATGTGAAGTACCGCATACATGGTGAAATTCTTCTGTTATTCCATTCTTTATTATTATGTTGGAATAACCTGTATATGCGAAGTACCGCATACATGGTGAAATTCTTACATTATTCCATTCTTTATTATTCCATTGGAATATCCTGCTTCGGTGACGTATTACTTTGACACAGTTCCATTAATTATTATTACCCCATTGGAATAACTTTTATGCATCTGATGATCTATCGAATGCATGGTGATTTTCGTTGTTATTCCATTCTTTATTATTATGTTGGAATAACTTTGTATATATGTCAAGTACCGCATACATGGTGAAATTCTTCATTATTCCATTCTTTATTATTCGTTAGAATATCCCGTCGCATTTAATTACGCTTTGACTGGTTCCATTAATTATTATTCATTTGAATAACTCGATCGTGCGATCTATCGCATGCATGATGATTTTTGTTGTTATTTCATTCTTTATTATTACATTGGAATATCCCGTCGGTCGTAATTTTGTCTCGACTGGTTCCGTTCTTTTTTATTATTCGTCGTAATATCACATGCATGCGTTCTACGCATGACCTAGTTCCATTTTTTATTATTCTGTTGGAAATAACCTGTCTGTGCATTCTATCGCACGCATGGTGAATCCTTCTGTTATTCCATTCTTTATTATTTTGTTCGAATAACCTGTCTATGTGGATTACCACATGCATGGTGAATGATCCTTTGTATTCATTCCTTATTAAATTGTGGAAATGATCTGTATACATGGATTACCGCATGTCGGGCAAAAATCCATTCGGAGTTTCATATATTCTATTATACTCAGTTGGTTAAAGTTTTAATTTCTATACTCCATGAAATTAGTGGAATATCCTTGATATTTGCGCTTCATCCAGTATCTTTTCATGGAAATATTCTTCTGAGCATTCTTGAATTTTACTCTATAAAGCAGTATCATGTTAACAATTTGGACGTTATTGAAATCTGGATAAATTAATTCTTGAACTTGTTTTATTGGATTCTTATATCATTGTCATCATCCTCATGCTTATATTTTGTTGAAAGTCATCTATGGCTGTTGTGCATAGATGGACTTGCATGATTATAACCGAGGATTATTCGGTATAATCATGACCGTAATGTTTCAAATGATGTGGTAAAAGTCATTGTCCGTAGTGAATTGATGGACGAGTTGTTGGCATGATCATGACCATTGATGAATACACGAATATCCTCGCCCGTAATGCATGGATAATTTTTGGTTGTGATACTAATGAATATCCTTGGGTAGTAATACGAGAGATGATGTGGATTATTTATTGTCGAGTCCCAATGATAAAAGTGATGAAAAACATTTTAAATCATAAAAGATAGTAGATTTTATTCTCTACTTGACTCTTTTAATGGATTGCTTGTTCATTATGATAAAGAAACTTGATGTTTGTTATATTGTATCGGTTTAACACTATTGAAGGCTAATGATAATTTATTACGTATTATCTTAGTCATAATATTTCTTCTTGGGCTAGTTGAGCTCACCCTTTTACTTTCATTGTTCTCTTGAGGAAATGAGAGCGTGGAAGGGACTAGTTGGGGAGCGGTGTGGCGCCCCAAAATAGGTATACATCACCTATTACGAGTTATCAATACATGGTACGTAAAACAACTACAACTTTATTATTACAACAAGAAAGCTGTGAGTTTGAATACAAATATTATCTTCTAGACAATATCTATACTCAAATAAATCCTCATCACATTTATTGATACATTATTTTACAAAATGGTGAGGACTACTAAACAATCCTTTCTAAAACCTTCATTCCATACCCCAGGCTCGCACTCGCTTATATTCTCGCCTCACGAGAAAAATGGAACAAAAAGAAAAGGGTGAGCTCAACTAGCTCAATAAAGAATATTATGACTAAGATAATATACAACAAATTATCGTTAGTCTTCAACAGGAAAAATATAATAGAATACAATAGACAACAAATTTTAAATCAATATTAGCAATGAAATAATAATTCATTAGAAGAGTTAAGTAGAGAATGCAAACTACTATCTTCTATGTATGAATTTAAAAGTTCATCGTCTATCTTTTATCCCCGTAACATCAATCAATATACATCCGAATCAAATATTCATCTTTGCACTCTGTGCCAAAGATATTCATCGAGAAAGTCATGTTCATTTAAACACTGTTCATCTTTGCACTACGGCCAAAGATATTCTTCGAGAAATCATTCATCTTTGCACTACAAAGCCAAAGATATTCTTTAAGAAATCATTCATCTTTGCACTACAGCCAAAGATATTCCATAATATCATCATTTAAGACCGAGGAGGATGATGAAAAATATTTTTTAAAGAAGCGAATCCAAAGTGAAACAAAATGACAAGGATTAAGGATTAAGGATTAAGTACTTGGTTTTATCCACGTCCAAAAATACCTCAAAAATAATCATAGTGGTGTAAAATTCAAGAATGATCAAAACATGGATACAATCGAGTTAGTATCCGAGAATAGATGTTTTAGACGAAAAGAAGAAATTTTATTTTTTATTGAATAGTGCAGTATCGTGAATAGTAACTCAGACACCAAAAGATAGAAATTCCACAAAAACATCTTCACGCTTCATGAATAGTACTCGTGAATAGTAACTCGTGAATAGTAACTCATGAATAGTAACTCATGAATAGTAACTCATGAATAGGAACCCATGAATAGTAACCCATGAATAGTAACCCGACATGAAAAAGTTCCAAATTTGATAAAAGTTCCAACAATATTTCAAAGATAATGATATTGAAGAAATAATATCATTTGAGAAGAAAATAACATCCCTTACCTCGAAAGATCAAGACTTCTAGATGAAATACTGGGATATAGGCTATGACTTGGACTTTGCAGTATAGCAATACTCAAAGTATACTCAAAATACTCACAAGAATACGCTCGATATATATAGAGAGAAAACTTCAGCTTTTACGGTGTGATTTTCAATTATAACCTAAGCACCTATTTATAGGAAAATGCTTGTAACAACAAAAGCGAAAATTTAATAAAATAATAATATAATTAAACAAATTCAAGCCCACCTTAGACCAACTGAATTCAGCACATTTATATCACATGTGGGATTGCAAAAAAACGTTTTTCTTAAATAAAACAATTAAAACTTCCAAAATTAATTATTTCGTAACTTGAGCTTCAAAAATTCATAATTAATAGCCCTTTCATCAGAAAATTCGAATCTCATGAGTTTTTATAGGAAATTCAATTCTCTACAACTTTGCAGAAGAAAGTTTTTCCAAATTCCAAACA
This sequence comes from Panax quinquefolius, assembly GCA_020205615.1. Lineage (NCBI taxonomy): Eukaryota > Viridiplantae > Streptophyta > Magnoliopsida > Apiales > Araliaceae > Panax > Panax quinquefolius. The sequence goes on from CM035155.1 coordinate 60,795,552, forward strand.
GAAATTCCAACCGAAATCCACAAGCACGGACGATTTTACTGTGCTATAATCAAATTTCGGGTCAATAAATGGGGTCCACCGAGCATGTTTAACATGTTTTAAACATTTATTGCAACAAAAATACTCTTCCTCCTCATATACTCATATATCCCACATTCGTTGTAAAATATCACCATTATTATATTATTAAAATATAATAATATATTTAAACGAATTATTTTATCGAGAAAAAGATAAAATTTCAATTTTCAACAATTGTCACTATAAAAATTTTCTCCATCTATATCCACATAAAATCAATATTTTTCTCATCATATGAATCAATAATTAATTATTCACAAATAATATTACGTAATCACAATATTGACAACCAGTGCGGTTCAGGAAGAGGGGCTTTCAATAAGAATTTCTTCTTCTTTGCGCGCAATTAGGTGACCAAACCTCTCCTTAGACAGAACTTTCTAGACATTGCCAACAATGTTATCTAATAATATTATTCGAGATAATATGAATTATTGCTTCGATAATGAAAAAAATGTGTAATGACAATTATTGAAACAACAATGAATATAAAATATCAACGCATGACAATTATTAACTCAATAAAATATTTGAGCAGTAATTACGTAACCATTATCGAGTAGTGCCTTCTTACGTAAGAATCAATAATTGGTGCAATACCGTGTCTTTATTGTTCAACAATGGCGTATTAGTGTGTTTTAACCAAGGGTATTCCAACAAAGATTAATAGCAGTAATAACTACTGTAGATTATTTAAAAACAACTTATATTTGTCGTTTTCTTCATCCAATCGCTTTCAGTTATGGGGCCCACACACATGGTCGCGGCTGGTCATACGAATATTTCCGACAAAGATTTAATATTCCGACCAAACGAATATTCCCGACGATAATGAATATTTTATAACCACTTGCTTATTTTGAAATATTTGCGTATTTAACCCTTAACTATCCACATTAATCAAATCAACCCTTACTATTTCAAAATAATAAATAAAGGAAATTCCTTTTTATTTAAAAAATTTTGGGGTCTTACAAACGGAGTGACGGTTCAGATAATAGCATTAGTAGTCCTCACTATTCTGTTAAATAGTGTGATAATAAATGTAATGAGGACTCAATTAAGTGTGGATATTGTCTAGATGATAATATTTGTATTAAAACTCACAGCATATGGTTTGTCGTATTTTACACGACTGCTGTATAATTAAGTTGTATTTTAATTTTGTACCATGTTTTTGGCGACTCAAGATACTTTATGTGTACCTATTTTGGGGGCGTCACAACAAGTGCCAAATATTTGCTCATCCACCAAAAACGATTGGTACTCAACGATTGTTCAGATTCTCAATACCTTCTAAAATCTGTCAAAAAGTGAAAATCGTAGAGTCCAATCTAAGGATCAACAAGAGATTGCCCAACTAGAAAATCAAACTCCTATGGAGAAGGAGCTGATGAAAAATTCTGATGACCTGATTGAGAAAATGTCCCAAATCATAGAAGAATCTAAAAGGCTGACAGCAACAGCCGAAAATTCAATTAAAAACAAACTTCAAGCTACTATGGCTGATGTATCTCTAAAAATCAAAGAGAGAGATGACATCTATCTAAGGGCCATAAATGATCAAAAAGCAGAAGCCATACGTACACAAAAGGCAAATGAAGAACAACTCCAAGCCCTCTCTGACAAGATTGATCACATGAATCAGTCCCTCTCTATGCAACTGGAGTTGAGCCAACAAGAACTTAAGTTTGAAGTTGCTAATTCCTCTTATCTAATGGAGCAGCTTATGTCCAACATGGAACAGCTCTCTCAAGTGATTAATGACAAAAAAAGGGAGAAAAAGAGGCATAGAAAAAGGCAAAGTAAGAGGCATTCAAGAAAAGGCAAGAAGAGTAGTAGCAAACAAGAAAGGAAGACAAAGAAGAAGAAAGCAGAAAATGAAGATGGTTCATCATCTGAGGGGGAGAGTAAGAATGATGAGCTTAAGGCTAAGGGGGAGCCAGGAGAAGAAAAAGAGAAGCATACATCTGAGGGGGAGAAAACAAAAGAAATGAAGTCGACTTTCCAAAGTGAGCAGGTGTAAGAAGATCAAACAGATGAATAGCACATCAACAAAAATCCTGGAAGCATACATGGAGCCAAAGAGGTATATCTCTAACTAGTTAGGTATGTTCTGGATCCAGGATGTAAGATGTTGTAGTGGATTAAATTTCATATTATTATAAATTACATTCATGATTATCTGTTTTAGAAATACAGCAGCTCACTGTATATAAGATTCATTCATAACATGCATATGCACTTATTGTTTTTGTCATAATCAAATAGGGGGAGATTGTCAGAAATAATCATGTGAATGATATTCCTACTTACATATGATTTGATTATGATATATATACATATATGAATGAATATGCAAGTATGCTTGCATTAAGAAAAGATGTAAAGTCCTTTGATAGATAATTGAAACATATGTACAAGGACTTAGAATGAATTGATCAAATGTGTTAGGTTGATCCTACAAAAGCAAAAAACCTTTGTAAAGTCCTTAAAAAGAAATGATGTACAAGGACTATAAATATAGAAAGATCAAGCATGTTAGGTTGATCTTATGATGTAATAGATAGGCTTGTCTGATCGTCGATGTGACGCCCCCAAAATAGGTCCATTCCACCCAACCTATTCTGAGTCGCCAAATACATGGTACAGAAACAACTACAACTTCATTATTACAATTGTCGTGCAAAATACGACAACACATACTGTGAGTTTAAATACAAATATTGTCTTCTAGACAATATCAACACTCAAATGAAGTCCTCATTATAATTATTGATACACTATTTTACAGAATAGTGAGGACTACTAAAACAACTATCTTGAACCATTACTGCATACCTCGACTAGTTCCCGCAATATTCTTGCCTCCTGAGAAGAAAAATGGAACAAAAAGGAAAAGGGTGAGCTCAACTAGCCCAGTAAAGAATATTATGACTAAGATAATGTACAAAAAATTATCCTTAGTCTTCAACAGGGAAAAATCTGATAGAATACAATAGACAACAAGTTTTCGATCAACAACTGCAGCGGAAATAACAATTCATTAGAAGAGTTAAGTAGAGAATGAAATCTACTATCATCTATGAATTTAAAAGTCCATCATCGATATTTTGTCCCTGTAACATCAATCACTATAAATCTTGTATCAAATAGTAATCTTTGCACTACAGGCCAAAGATATTAATCAGTCGGTCATGTTCATCTCAACACCTGTTTATCTTTGTACTACGGGCCAAAGATATTCATCAAGAAATCATTCATCTTTGCACTACAGGCCAAAGATATTCAGTTATATCATCATTTAGGACCGAGGATGATGAAAAATATTTTAAAGAAAATGAATCTAGTGAGACAAAAGAACAAATATTAAGGATTCGTACTTTAGACAATCCAAGTTAAAAAATACTCCATAATAAACTATTGTGGAACAGAATTCAAAAATGAAGATCAAAACATAGATCCAATCAAAGATAGGAACTATAATAGACAATCTTGGACACAGAAAAGAAAATTTAATTTTTCTGTGAATAGTGTCGTATTTGTGAGTAGTGTCGTATACGTGAATAGTAACGTATACATGAATAATAACTCCGACACTAAAAGGTAGAAATTTCACAAGAAAAATCATCATGCTTCGTGAATAGTACTCGTGAATAGTAACTCGTGAATAGTAACTCATGAATAGTAACTCATGAATAGTAACTCGTGAATAGTAACTCCGACTTGAAAAGAACGGAATTTCACAAGAAAAATCTTACCAATATTCTGGCATAATGATATTGAAAGAAATAATATCATTTATAAAAAAAAAATAACATCCCTTACCTCAAAAGAATAGTACTTACATTTGGAATATCGATATAACTTATTTGAAGGAAACTTGCAACCAGAGTATAGCAACACTCAAGATATCAAAATACTCACAAGAATTTCGCCGATAATATAGAGAGAAAACTTGATTTTGGTGTGATTTTCAATTCTAACCTAAGCACCCTATTTATAGGAAAATGCTTAGAACACCAAAGCAAAAAAATTAATAAAATAATATATTTATAATCAAATTTTCCTTAGCCCACCACATCAAAAACACATTTTCCACACAAAAATGAAAAACATGTTTAAAACAATTTTTGTAACAAAATCAATTCAGACTCAATATTCCGGAACTTTAATAATTCATAATAAATAGCCCTTTTATCTGAAAAATTCAAATCTTATGTCCATTCCATAGGAAATTTAATTCTTTACAACTTTGCAGAAGAAAGTTTTTCCAAATTCCAAACAGAAATTGACCGAAATCAACATACGGGTGATTTTACAGGCTATAATCAAATTTCAGTCAAAAATGGGGTCCATCAACACACAAAACATATGTTAAACATTTTTTTGTAACACAAATACTCTTTCTCCTCATTTATTCATATATTACACATTCATTGTAAAAATATCACCATTATTATATTATTAAAATATAATAATATATTTAAATGAATTATTTTATCAGAAAAGATAAAATATCAATTTTCAATAATTGTCACATTAAAAATTATCCCCATCTATATCCACATAAAATAAATATTTTCCTTATTATATAAATCAATAATTAATTATTCACAAATAATATTACGTAATCACAAACGGCGCAAAACAAGCCGTTCCTCAGGAAGAAGGGCTTTCAATAAGGATTTCTCCTCCTTGCGCGCGCAAATTAGTGACCAAACCTCTCCTTAGATGTAACTTTCTAGACATTGCCAATAATGTTATCTAATAATATTATTCCAATAATATGAATTATTGATCCGATAATGAAAAATATCGTGCGGTGACAATTATTGAAAACAACAATAATATATAATATCAACGTAGCAATTATTGAATCAATAGAATAAAATATTAAATAGTAATTACTGTAATAATTTTTGAGTAGTGCCTTCTTACGTAAGAATCAATAATTGGTGCAATACTGGTGTCTTCTTAACGTGTTTTAACCACCGGGTATTCCAACAAAGAGATAATCTGTAACTACTACGCCGTTATTTATAAACAACTTATACTTGTCTTTTTCTTCATCCAATCGCTTTTCGTTATGGGGCCCACATAATTTGCCGTCGTCATCGAATATTCCCCAACAGTAAGAATATTCCACGACCAAATGAATATTCCCCGATAACAATGAATATTTTATAACCACTTGCTTATTTAAAATATTTGCGCATTTTACCCACAACTAACCACATTAATCAAATAAACCCTTACTATTTCAAAATAATAAATAAAGGAAATTCCATTTTATTTATTAAAAAAAATTCGGGGTCTTACAACCTCCCCTCCTTATAAAATTTCATCCTCGAAATTGACGTACGTACCTGGTGTTTCGAAAAGGTGAGGATACCTCGCTTTCATTTTTGATTCCAACTCCCCGGTCATTTAATAGCATGGTTTCTCCACAAAACTTTAACTTGTGGCATGACCTTTGTGCGTAGGACATGCTCCTTCCTATCCAAGATCTTGACAGGTACCTCCTCGTACGTTAAATATATGGCTATTTTGTCTGATTTTAACTCAATAATGTGGTTCGGGTCGTCCACATATTTACGTAACATCGGTACGTGAAAAACGTTATAAACACGCGACATACTTGGTAGTAAAGCGAGTCTATAGGCCACAGTTCCTACTCAATCGAGGATTTCAAATGGACTAATAAATCGATGGTTTGAGCTTTCCTCACATCGCCGATTCTCGCTTTTGGAATAACAACTTCTTGCACCTCCTTCTTCATATTCATCAGCTCTGGTGTGTAGCTTGAGCGGTTTTAACTATCGATTAAAGTCAATTCTACTCGTATATCATCACGTGGGTCCCTAGAGTTTTTAACTCTATCTCTATCATTTGTAAGTTATACGAAATGGGTCTTTGACAATATCGTACTCGTACTCGTATATGATCTTCTACTCAACAGTTCAGCTACCACGTTCGCTTTTCCTGGATGGTATGGTCAGAACATGTGCCGAAATGAGTCTCATCTTGAGTTCTTCGAAGCTCTTCCCACATTCCTTGCTCCATTCGAATTTTGTATCTCTACGAGTCAGCTGAGTTAATGGAGTAGCGATTTGAGAAAATCTTTCCACGAATCTCCGATAATAACCAACTAAGCCTAGAAAGCTACGTATTTCGATTACTGACTTAGGTTGCTCTCAACTGTGACTCATATCCCAATCTTGGATAGACGTCACAATGACACCTATCGATTTACTCTGCGCACGAATATGGCATCCCCTACAGAGAGTCTGGCTTCGGTGCATTCCACAAAGGAAGTCATCAGATAGAGGCTCGGGTATCACATTCTATAGTTGGATTTTTAACTCCTGAAGTTCAATAGGAGTTATTCTATATGAGATTTTAGAAATGGTTTTTGTACCGGGTTCAAAGTCGATACAAAATTCAATATCATGCTCTGGGAGTAAGCCAAGAAATTCTTCAGGAAATACGTCAGGAAATTTACTAACAACAGAAATATCATTCAAATCTGACATATTTTTGTTCAAGTCCATGACATGGGCTAAGAAAGCTTGACATCCGTTTTTCAATAAACGAATGGCTTTATGGCTTGATATGAAAGAGTTTGACTTCAATGGTTTGGTTACTTGAATTCTAATAATAGGTTGCTTAGGAATATGAAAACTAACAACCTTACGAAAGCAATCAATTTTGGCATGATGAGTAGTGAACCAATCAATCCCTAAAATCACATCAAAAGCAAGTATCTTTAAAGAAATAAGGTCAACAGGTAATGTGATGGTGCCAACTTGGATCAAACAAGATTTATAAACAGTGAATGTAATGAAAGTTTCTCCTAACAGAGTCTCCACAGATAAGTCAAAGTCTAATTTCTCCGGAGTCAAGTTTAAACGTTGAGCACAAGCAGGAGAGATAAATGAATGGGTAGAACCGGTATCTAATAAGGTATAAACTTTGCAAGAATTTATAATTAACTAACCCGTGCTAACTTCGTTCGGGTTCTTTGCATTCTGACCAGTCACAACAAACGCTCTTCCAGGAACCGTTGACTTTGACTTTTCTGGGATAGCCTTTTGAGTCACCATCCCTACTGGACTAGGTTTCGCTACCGTACAATCTTGAGCGATATGACCTTCTTTTCCACAATTATAACATACCTTGGAAGGCTGTGAATAGCTTGGACTTATATGTCCCTCCTCTCTACATTTGTAGCATCTAACTAGCGGTCGTTCTCCTCCCCTAGAATTTGTTGCTGGTGCTGGTGCTGCTGCCGACATCTTCTCGTCATCGTTAAATCTTCTCTTCTTGAAATTTCCACTTGAGTTATTTCTTCTATTATCTTGGCTATGATTACCACCGAAGTGGTTACCATTTCTGGCACGATAATTTCCTCCATGATGGTTATCCTTGTTTCGATAATCATTTGCCATCGATGACGATTATCATCGAGTCAGAGTCGTTATTCTTGATTGAGTGACTCATTATCGCGCTCCAATAAGCGAGCCCTATTCAAAACATCTGAATATAGAGAAAATTTATGAGAAATGAGATATTGACGTATGTCGGGTTTCAAACCTCTCAAAAACATCCACGTCATACGTTCCTCATTCTCCACCAAATGAGGTGCAAACCTGGATAACTCCGCGAACTTTGCCTCGTACTGGGACACCGTCATGTTATTCTGTTCTAGTCTAATAAACTCTACCTCCTTCATATGATGAATACTTTCAAGAAAGTACTTGTCATTGAACAGTTTTTGAAACGTTTCCCAAGACATATTGAGTGCGGCAGGCTGGGTACGCTTCACAGATTCCCACCAGTAATCTGCCTCATTACGGAACATAAAAGTGGCGAATGGAACCTTCTGTTCCTCCGTGCATCCCAAGACATCGAATATCTTGGTAATTTGCTTAACTCACGTCTCCGCCTTAATCGGATCCGGCTTTCCCCAGAATTATGGTGGTCCCAACTCTTTGAACTGCTTGGCTGTGACAAACCGTGTGTTGCTATCATTTCCACCTGTATTTTGTACACGAGTCTCCCTCGTCTGATTTTGCATGAACTTTAAAAAGTTTCTAAATATCCCATCGTTCATCATCGTCGATCGGTGGTGTTGTTCTGGGAGAACACATTGTCTTCCTGTTGCACGTTCTTCTGATTGGTGAGTAAAGGTGTCTCCACAGTCTCATTTACTCCACTGTTAACATTCGCAGTTGTCATTCTTAAATACTGCCACAAAATAAGGGTTAATTAAAGAAATTAACATGCACACAGTAACCCTATACTCTAACCAACCAACAAATAAGCTTAGGTAGGACATACTAGCGAAGGATTTACTCGTCTCTCCCCTCCTAGTTCTATTCCCTGATCTCCGCCAGAGACCATATCCCTAAGCTCTAATACCAACTGTGACACCCCCAAATAGGTCCATTCCACCCAACCTATTCTGAGTCGCCAAATACATGGTACAGAAACAACTACAACTTCATTATTACAATTGTCGTGCAAAATACGACAACACATACTGTGAGTTTAAATACAAATATTGTCTTCTAGACAATATCAACACTCAAATGAAGTCCTCATTACAATTATTGATACACTATTTTACAGAATAGTGAGGACTACTAAAACAACTATCTTGAACCATCACTCCATACTCCGACTAGTTCTCGCAATATTCTCGCCTCCTGAGAAGAAAAATGGAACAAAAAGGAAAAGGGTGAGCTCAACTAGCCCAGTAAAGAATATTATGACTAAGATAATGTACAACAAATTATCCTTAGTCTTCAACAGGGAAAAATCTGATAGAATATAATAGACAACAAGTTTTAGATCAACAACTGCAGCGGAAACAACAATTCATTAGAAGAGTTAAGTAGAGAATGAAATCTACTATCATCTATGAATTTAAAAGTCCATCATCGATATTTTGTCCCTGTAACATCAATCAGTATACATCTTGAATCAAATAGTCATCTTTACACTTCAGGCCAAAGATATTAATCAGTCGGTCATGTTCATCTCAACACCTGTTCATCTTTGCACTACGGGCCAAAGATATTCATCAAGAAATCATTCATCTTTGCACTATAGGCCAAAGATATTCAGTTATATCATCATTTAGGACTGAGGATGATGAAAAATATTTTAAAGAAAATGAATCCAGTGAGACAAAAGAACAAATATTAAGGATTCGTACTTTAGACAATCCAAGTTCAAAAATACTCCATAATAAGCTATTGTGGAGCAGAATTCAAAAATGAAGATCAAAACATAGATCCAATCAAAGATAGGACCCATAATAGACAATCTTGGACACAGAAAAAAAATTTAATTTTTTTGTGAATAGTGTCGTATACGTTAATAGTAACGTATACATGAATAGTAACTCCGACACTAAAAGGTAGAAATTTCACAAGAAAAATCATCATGCTTCGTGAATAGTACTCGTGAATAGTAACTCGTGAATAGTAAATCATGAATAGTAACTCATGAATAGTAACTCGTGTATAGTAACTCGTGAATAGTAACTCCGACATGAAAAGAACGGAATTTCACAAGAAAAATCTTACCAATATTCCGGCATAATGATATTGAAAGAAATAATATCATTTATAAAAAAAATAACATCCCTTACCTCAAAAGAATAGTACTTCTGGCTGGAATATCAGATATAACGCTGAAAGAAACTTGCACCGTATAGTAACACTCAAGATATCAAAATACTCACAAGAATACGCTCGATAATATAGAGAGAGAAAACTTCAGTTTCTGGTATGATTTTCAATTCTAACCTAAGCACCCTATTTATAGGAAAATGCTTAGAACACCATAGCAAAAAATTTAATAAAATAATATATTTATAATCAAATTTTCCTTAGCCCACCACATCAAAAACACATTTTCCACACAAAAAAATGAAAAAACATGTTTAAAACAATTTTTGTAACAAAATCAATTCAGACTCAATATTTCAGAACTTCAATAATTCATAATAAATTGCCTTTTTATCTGAAAAATTCAAATCTTATGTCCATTCCATAGGAAATTTAATTCTTTACAACTTTGCAGAAGAAAGTTTTTCCAAATTCCAAACAGAAATTGATCGAAATTCACATACGAATGATTTTACAGGTTATAATCAAATTTTAGTCAAAATGGGGTCCATCAACACACAAAACATGTGTTAAACATTTTTTTGTAACACAAATACTATTCCTCCTCATTTATTCATATATTACACATTCATTGTAAAAATATCACCATTATTATATTATTAAAATATAATAATATATTCAAATGCATTTTTTTATCAGAAAAGATAAAATATCAATTTTCAACAATTGTCACATTAAAAACTTTCTCCATCTATATCCACATAAAATAAATATTTTCCTTATCATATAAATCAATAATTAATTATTCACAAATAATATTACGTAATCACAAACCTGACAAACCGTAAGTTTCCTAAGAAAGAGGGGCTTTCAATAAGGATTTCTCTCATTGGCGCCATGATTAGGTGACCAAACCTCTCCTTAGAGCGAGAACTTTCTAGACATTGCCAATAATGTTATCTAATAATATTATTCCAATAACATGAATTATTGATCGATAATGAAAAATCTTTGTGAAGTGACAATTATTGAAACAACAATAATATAAAATATCAACGTAGCAATTATTGAATCAATAGAATAAAATATTGAGCGAGAATTATTTGTAACAATTATTGAGTAGTGCCTTCTTACGTAAAAATCAATAATTGGTGCAATGCTGGTATCTTCTTGTGTTTTAACCACGGGTATTCCAACAAAGATTAACTTGCATAATAACTACGCCATTATTTATAAACAACTTATACTTATCGTTTTCATCCGATCTCTTTCCAGTTATGGGGGCCCACATAAGGCAAGCGTCATCGCACGAATATTCCCTACAAAGAAGAATATTCCACGACCAAATGAATATTCCCCGATAACAATGAATATTTTATAACCACTTGCTTATTTAAAATATTTGCGCATTTTACCCACAACTAACCACATTAGTCAAATAAACCCTTACTATTTCAAAATAATAAATAAAGGAAATTCCATTTTATTGAAAAAAAAAATCGGGGTCTTACAGTCGAGCACTGCACCAGAAATCGTAGTTTGCCAGGAGAGTCAAGGAAAATTCGAGAGCTATCGAGGCAGAATCGTAGTCTGCAAGATAGTAGATCTCGGAGTTCGTAGACTCCTAGGAGAAACGAGGAAGGATTGTAGTGTGTCAAAGAGAACTTCCTCAGGACTGTAGTTTGCTGAGGAAGTCATGTTCAGAATCGTAGAGACAGCCTGCCTACGAGCTAATCGAGCATCTGCCAAAGTCAAGTCAAGAATCGTAGACTACACTCGGAGTCGTAGAGTATACTAACGGCCAAATCAAGGATCGTAGACTGCACTTAGAATTGTAGAGTCTACTGATCGTATCAAAGGTAGAAATCGTAGTAGAGCAAGATCAGATGAAGACAACAAGCACAATGACAGAAATCATAGAGTGTCAAGATCTGATCTCGGAGTCGTAGTGTCTGCACAGCCAAAGCTGAATCGTAGAGTGCAGAACTAAGACCTCAACAGATGTGCTCACAATGCCAAGGTAGAATCGTAGAGCAAATACGATTCTCAACAAATGAGCACTCCCTGAATATCCAAAGGAATGAAGCCTCTAGTTGGCACTGCATAGATACATCCCACCTGAAGGAAACCAGAGAGCACTCAACGAATGGCATGCTAGCGAACAGAAGATCTAAGCACCAACCCAATCAACATCAAGATTGAGTTATAAAGCTATTTGAGATGAAGTCTTCCACAAGAAGATCAGAGGAGGACTTCTGTAACTGACTAAGGAAAGTCAGCGAGTGTAGTAGCTGTCAAGAAGAAAGATGACAATGATCTTATAAGTAACTAAGATCGTAGTGTTTTCCAAACAAAAAAGGAACTGATGTGGTACACACTGAGATACTGGTCAGCCTCTGAATAACAAGACTAAAGTGATTAAGCATTGGGTCAGTCCATTGATGATAAGTGAACGGGAGATCACAAGGAGAAAGCGAGCTGGACACACCACAAATATGAAGTGTCTTGTTGTTCAGAAGAGGCTAGAGCAAGGAATCGAGCCATCAATATTTGAGAATAGTCAAGGCAAACAGAAGTGATGAAGCACTGCACAAAAAAAAAGAGGAAGAGGTGTTCTAACCTAAAGAACAAGTGAATACTCCTCAAGATCGTAGTGTTGTTTATACAAGTCAACAAGACACTACGATCAGGTCCATGAAGATATGCATTAGAATAGAGTTTGAATAGCTGAAGACTGAAGCATTGGCAATGGTTCAATCTGAAGGATAATATTCGGACAAGAGCTTATTGAGAGCATCGATGCAAGGACAACCTCTGATCGAGAAATCAGAATGGTGAAATAAAGTCGTCGACCTGCCCAAGATATCAAAGTGACATATATGATAGGGTTGATGAAACAGCAGACTGCAGTGTCAGGAAGTCAGAAAAAGATGTCATGTCACATCTGCAGTCTGCACCAAATAACTCGAGATCTGCGAAGCAATTTGAATAGCTTTCAACTGCTACTTTCCAACGGGAAGATTGGGAAGCAATATAAATCAACAGAGCTTCAAAGATGAAGAGTTGTTGATGATTGTGAAATTGCAGAATCATTGAGTTGGTGAATGCTATAGTTGACTCTATGAGTTCCACCAAAGATCAACAGTACAAGTCTCAGTGACAGTGAGACTACCAAGGTGGAAGTGAAGCAGCTTTGAAGAAAAACTCAACCAAATCAAAGCATCACTCAACAAAGATGAGAATGCCACTAAAGAAGCTGAGAAGTCCAAGAAGATAGCATTCAGAAAAGTGGCTAAGTACAAAGAAGATCAAGAGAGCCACTCTACGAATCACCATAAACCAAAAGCTGAAATTGAACAATTGCAGAACCATGTCTTCAAAGTATTCAAGAAGGGTTCAGGGATTGCTAAATGCCTGACGAAGTCTACTAAGAGTACAAAAACTTAGCAAACCCAGATGGTGATGGTGCACAGCTGATAACAGATGAAGATGAGCAGAAAAGAGTGAAGATCAGCTGCACCAAAGAAGATGTGGTCCAAACCTAAAGCAAAATACAAAAAGGACCACACCAAGCTGCTAAGTACAAAAGATGTTCAGAGCTTAATGACATCTTAGCAGCTCAACACCACCACCAACAACAACAACTACAACAACAAGAAGCCAGGGCCTGAGGGGTCCTTGTCCGGAGGGACTAAATGAAGTTCCAAGCCTGCTGGGCTTGAAGAGTTCCTAGGGAACTAGAGAAGTTCCAAGGCTGTTGGCCTTGAAGAGTTCTTAGTGAACTGAAGTCCCAAGGTTGCTGGCCTTGAAGGAATCTTAGTGATTCAGGGTGCTGCCTTTCCTTAGTGGAAATCCTGCTAGTTGAAAGCAGAAGAGTGGATTAGGAGCTTGAGTCTCTGAACCACTTAAAACCCCTTGTGTTTTTTACTTTATGTCATTTACATTATGTACATTAACTGCTATAACTGCTATATATGTTTTAACTGCTTACTACTAAAGTAACTCTACGAACAATGTATGTTTGATTATGAATATATCAATGAAGGGGATCTTTTACTTATTCCGTTGTGCTTGAAAAGATTCTTAAGTTTGTCATGAGCTACCTAATGAGCAATACAACTTAATAGAGAAAAAGTATTTTGAAATTCTAAGGATCTATTCAACCCCCCCCCCCTTCTAGATCTATATTGTGCCTACTGGGAACTAACAAAACAACAGAAGAATTTCACCATGTATATGATAGTCCGCGTATACAGGTTATTTCAACAGAATAATAAGGAATGGAATAACAATAGATCTCTTCATGAATGCGAAAGAAATAATACCCCTTATTATAATAATAATATCCCTTACCTCAGAAGAAGACTGGATACTGGAGTAGTGAAGTAGCAGACTACTCTTCTTCTATCTCTCTATAGCTTCTCTCTATATAGCTTCTCTCTCTATAATTGCTCTTGTGAGTCTTAGTGAATTGGTGAGAATGAAGGAAGAATGAACTTCTATTTATAGGAAAATATAGTTTCGATAATTGCATGTTTTGGGGCTCAAAATATTACAGTATAATACCTCCCTCTTTTTTTTCATTTTTAATTTAGTCCTGCAAGTATTATCAAACTTGCACCACCTCCCCTAATAGTAAATCATGTGAATCAATAGTAAATCATGTGACTCAATAGTTCTAAACATGTGAAAAAATTAATTATAGTATAGTACCTTCAACTATACCTCAATTTTTAATTTAGTCATGCAAGTATTATCAATCTTGCACCAACTCCCCTAATAGTAAATCATGTGAATCAATAGTACACACATGTGAACACATAGTTATAAGCATGTGAATTAATAGCAATTAATTGCTCATTTATCCGGTTAATTACCCGATTGGTCAATATAACCTCCAGACTTTAATTATTATCGAAATAATTGTCAATTTCCACTAACACTAATAATTCCCACACAATGGAATTATCAATTTCATCTTTAATCAACACGAACTTATTCATCATTAATAGTATAACTCACAATATTTAACAACCAGGTCGTTCCCAGAAAAGAGGGGGCATTCCGATAAGGATTTCTCCTTATTGGCGCGTAATTAGGTGACCAAACCTCTCCTCGGCGTGAAACTAGACATTGTCAATATTGCAAATAATAATATGAATAACTTTGTCATCTCAATTATTGATTTAATAATATAAAATATTATGCAGATGATACTATGATAATAATTGAATCAATAATATGATAGATATTACGCAAAGAATTATCGTGAAAGCAATAATTGAGTATAACTGAGTGACTTCCCACGTAAGCATCAATAATTAATACCGTGTGCTACTATGCAACCACGTGTATTACTGTACTTTTACTACCGGGTATTTTATGACAACTTGCTTACTTTGAAAAAAAATTCACATATCACCCTTAACTTTAAACTTTTATCAATTTAACTATTTACCAAAATAGAAAAATTGAATTCTTTTATTTCATAAAATTTGGGATCTCACAATAGGCCTCTTTATCAACAGCTGGGAAGTGCTGCTGATAAAAGGCCTCACAAAACTCTTCCCAGCTAAGTGCCTCGGCATAACCATCACCTTTTGTTACTTTCGTCGCCTTCCACCACCTCTGTGAATCCCCTTCCAACTTGTAAGCAGCAAGTAATACTCTTTGAGTATCTGAGCACCCCAACACATCAAAAATCTTCTCCAGGTGGGCAATCCAATTCTCTACATCAATTGGAGTTGGAGCAGAACAAAATGACTGTGGTTTTTGCTTCTGGAACCTCTCCAACCATATATACATCGCAACCCCCTGCTGATCATGACCATCCGCATTCCCTTCCACTTCATTTGCCTGTGGACCATTATTTCTCGGATTCTTCTGTTAAGGAATTTCTGGTGGCGGCTGCTGCATTGCCTGTACAACCTGTGCCACTAACTAAGGTAAAACCTGGTTCACCGCCTGATTCACCAAGGTGGCCAATTGAGCATTAATCTGGTCATTAGGCTGCTCATTGGGCTGACCTTCACCTCTTCCCCTATTGTTACCTCGCCTCCCAACAACTCTAGCGGATCTAAGAGCCATCTAAGAAAGAGATCACGAATAAATAACAAAGCAGATTAGAGACATATTTGAATATAGTTGATATGATAGCTGAACAAAAAATCTAATAGAACAAAACCTAACCTAGAAGTCTACTGTGACACCCCCAAAATAGGTCCACACGACCCATTCTGAGTCGCCAGATATCACACTATAAAAATAAAATACAAACTTCATTTATACAACTGTTGAACTGTCGTGCAGAGTACGACAACAGATAAGCTGTGAGTTTTAATACAAATATATGTAACTCTCATGGTGCCTCAACCACAACACCTTAAAATGGTACTTTACATAAAGGTACAGTCAATAACTGTTTTAGAAATTAAAATATTTGGAAAATACTCAAGGAAACCTTCGTACTTGGGAGGCCATGCGTCTAGGTTATGATAGATATCATATATCCACAGAATTATCCTTGGTTGACCCAATAGTCCCCAAAGAAAAATAAGAAGATTGTTATCATCTTCTTTCCAATGGTGAGTCTTCTCTTGACATATAATTATCTCCTTTGTCTCCAAGTGAGAATTATATTTCAAATAAACTCCAAGATTATATAGGTAGTGCTCATAGATATACTCAGCAACTAGATGTGCACAACCCTGTCTTATGATAACACGAGGTTGTATGTCATTAGACATCTTGTATGATAGTGGAAAAACACCCTTCCAAAGTTGGGTTCACCTCACCCTATTCGGTTCACCAAAATTAAATATCAAATGACGTATACAATATGACACACTTAACTAAAGTTCTCAATAAAATTATTTCCATACTATTTAGGAAGAACCTCAACAGCTATAGACCACCGTTCTATTCTCCTGTTACCCCTACTCGACCCAGCTACACTCTTATTATCTGAAAGTAATTGTGAAGCAAAAAGGGTGAGCACAACTAGCCCAGTAAAGAATATCATGACTAAAGATAATTTACATCACCAATAGCCTTCATCAATAATAAATCAGAGATTTAGAACATATAGTAGATGATAAAACTTTTCAACCATAGTTGCAGCGGAACGAGCAATCCATTAGAAGAGTCAAATAGACCATCAGGTCTATTATCTTCTCCATGTTAAAAGTCCACCAATAATATTTTATCCTTGTAACATCAATCAACAATTCCTATCCACAATCATATGAATAACTCATAATCATAATTGTGATTCTAAATTTCTCTTCGCACCCAGGACGAATATAATTTTCATCACTTATCTTCACCTGAAACATCAAAAATCATGGTTATACCAAATCGCAATTCTTGCTCATAATCATACTAATAAATTCATCTTTGCACTATGGCCAAAGATATTCATTAATAATTCATCTTTGCACTATGGGGCAAAAGAGCATACAACCGTATTTTAGAAGAGTCAAGTAGAGCATGATATCTACTATCTTTACGGATTAAAAGTGTATAATCAATATTTTATCATTTGAGACTCAAATTTTAATAAATAATCCACATCATCGAAGTCATCCCTGCACTACGACCAAGGATATTCATGTAATCATCAATGGTCATGATTATACCGAATAATCCTTGGTTATAATCATACCAATAACTGTCCATCAATGCACTACGGGCCAATGAGGACTTTTACCACACATCTATAACATTACGGGTCATGATTATACCGAATGATCCCTAGTCATAATCATACCGATAAACAGTTCATCTACGCACATAAGCTAAAGATACTCATCAATCAATAGTTCATCTTTGCACGTAAGCCAAAGATATACAACTGTAAAACCAATAATCAACAGTCTATCTTTGCACGTAAGCCAAAGATATACAACTGTAAAACTAATAATCAACAGTTCATCTTTGCACGTAAGCCAAAGATATACAACTGTAAAACTAATAATCAACAGTCCATCTTTGCACGTAAACCAAAGATATACAACTGTAAAACTAATAATCAACAATTCATCTTTGCACGTAAGCCAAAGATATACAACTGTAAAACTAATAATCAACAATCCATCTTTGCACGTAAGTCAAAGATGACTTTCATCATAATATAAGCATGAGGATGATGACAATGATATAAGCATTAATCAAACGAAATCAAGAATAAATATTAAAGACTTTAAATTTATCCAAATATTATCAATCACTTAATAAACTCATAATCTAATATTATTAATATTATAACAATATTTTAATCACTTTTTAAACTTATAAACAATTTATTTCAATTGTTTACACTTTACCAAATAATACATTTAATCATTCAAAAATGCAATACTCATAAGATTTCATCACCAATAATTAAATCCTCATCAAAAAATCAGATATATACCTTATATCTGAGATTCCCAAGCCATAAAATCCTATTTTCTAATTTTGTTACTTCACATAACATATTAATTCATTTACTCATAACTAGTTCATTTTCATGAAAAATACCAAATCAGTCCCAAAAATATTTCTTTTCTGGAATTTAGCAGAATATAGTCCCATATTGAACATATATTTTTCTCGAAATTTTTAAAATTCATTTACTATTTTTCATATGGCCAAAACTGTCGAATATTTAGACATTTATCATAAATTATATTTTTGTCCAAAAATTCCAAAATTTACAGGGTATACTCCTGTTATATACATGTACTCCCAATAAAAATTTCACCAATTTTGGAGTTAACCACAATGAGTTATAAGGGTTTACTTTTAAAATAGTCTTTTCCCATAAAATTCATAACTCCTAATCTATACATCCAAAAATAGTCATTTTTGGACACAATCTAGAAAACTCAACAAATTATCATTTTAAATTTTTCCAGAATTTTTGAGGGTTAGAAAAATTACAAAACTGCAAATGGATTTTCGCCTGCCATGCGGTAATCCATGAAGACCAATCATTTCCACAATTTAATAAGGAATGAATACAAGGGATCATTCACCATGCATGCGGTAATCCATATGACAGGTTATTCCAACAGAATAATAAAGAATGGAATAATAGAAGAATTCACCATGCATGCGATAGACCGCACAAACAGGTTATTCCCAACAGAATAATAAAGAATGGAATCAGGTGATGCGTAATCCGCATAGACAGGATATTCCAACAGAATAATAAAGAATAGAACCAGGTCATGCTTAATCCGCACAGACAGGATATTCTAACATAATAAAAAAGAATGGAATAACAACAGAATTCACCGGGCATGCGATAAACCGTACAGACAGGTTATTCCAACAGAATAATAAAGAATGGAACCAGTGTGAGACCCCAAATTTTATGAATAAAGATTTAAAATTCTCGAAATATTTTTTTGAATATTATGGTGTGGATTTGATATAATGTTATAGTTGTGGGTAATATTTATAAATTTTACAAAGTATGCAAGTTGTTATATAATATTCCTTTGGTCGGGGAATATTCTTTTTATCGAGGGAATATCAAATGACGACGCAGCACAATCATTATCGTAGTAAGAAAAGCAGATGTAATTATTTTTATGAAAATAACGGCGGAAGTTTTTTGTTAAAACAGTTGAACTACTCGGTAGTAAAAATGTCTGATGTCTGGCGTGGTTGCATAGTAGCACACCACGGTATTGGTTATTGATGCTTACGTGATAAGTCACTCAGTTATACTCAATTATAGCTATAGTAATTGTTGCATCATATCTCTCATATTATTGATTCGATTATTGTCACAGTATCATCTGCATAATATTTGATATATTATTAAATCAATAATTGAGACGACAAAGTTATTCATATTATTAAATTGCAATATTTACAATGTCTAGAAGTTCTGCCAAGGAGAGGTTTGGTCACCTAATTGCGCGCCAATAGGGAGAAATCCTTATTGGAAAGCCCCCACTTTTCTGGGAACGACCTGGTTGTTAAATATTATGAGTTGTAATATTAATGATGAATAAGTTCGTGTTGATTAAAGATAAATTTGATAGTTCCATTGTGTTGGGATTATTGGTGTTAGTTGAAATCGACATCTATTCCGATGATAATTGATGTCTGGGGGTTATATTGATAAATCGAGTAATTTATCGGATAAATGAGCAATTAATTGATACTTATTCACATGCTTATATAACTATTTATTCACATGTTTGTACTATTGAGTCACATTCATTTACTATTAGGAGAGTTGGTGCAAGATTGATAATATTTGCATGACTAAGTTAAAGATGGAGGTATAGATGGAGGTACTATATTGTAATTAATTTTTTCACATGTTTAGAACTATTGAGTCACATGATTTACTATTGAGTCACATGATTTTACTATTGATTCACATGATTTACTATTAGGGGAGTTGGTGCAAGATTGATAATACTAACAAGACTAAATTAAAAATGAAAGAAAAGTTGGAGGTATTGTACTGTAATTTTTTGAGCCCCAAAACGTGCAATTATCGAAACTATGTTTTCCTATAAATAGAAGCTCATTCTTCCTTCATTTCTCACCAATTCACTAAAGCTTTAGAACCATTATTATAGAGAGAAAGAAGAAGAGAAGTCTGCTACCTCACTATTCCAGTATCAAGTCTTTTTTTGAGGTAAGGGGTATTTTTTTTTTATATTCATGAAGAGAACTTTTGTTATTCCATTCTTTATTATTCTGTTGGAATAACCTGTATACGCGGTCTACCCTATACTTGGTGAAATTCTTTTGTTATTCCATTATTTATTATTCTCTTTGGAATAACTTTGTCATCTGAAGTATCGCATACGTGGTGAAATTCATTGTTATTCCATTCTTTATTATTCTTACTTTGGAATATCCTATCTGCATGCGTTTTACTGCCGGACTTGGTTCCATCTTTATTATTCATTGGAATATCACATGCATGCGTTTCTGTGGGACGGTTAAAATCTTTATTATTACATTAGAATATCCATCACATCATGCGTTTCACATGGGACTGGTTCCGTTATTTATTATTCAGTTGGAATAACCTGTCTATACGAAGTGCCGCATGCATGATGATTTCTGTTGTTATTCCATTCTTTATTATTTTGTTGGAATATCCTATCAGTGCGTATTACGCCTGACCTAGTTCCATTATTTATTATTCTGTTGGGATAACCTGTCTATTCGAAGTACTGTATGCCTAGTGATTTGTTTTATTATTTCATTCTTTATTATACTCAGTTGGTTAAAGTTTTGACTTCTATACTCGTCATGAAATATCATTTTATCTGGTATTTTTTGTTATGAGTTACTATTCATGGGTTACTATTCACCCGGTTACTATTCACTCTAGTATTATTCACTCGGGTATTCGAGGCACTTTTCATGCCAGAATACTATTCACGAGTTACTATTCACCAAAATTACTATTCACCCGAATATTATTCACTCGGGTATTTGGAGTACTTTTCATGTCGGGATACTATTCACAAGGTACTATTCTCGAAGTACTATTCACGGGGTACTATTCACGACGAAAAATTGATTCTTTTCTGTCCGAATTATTTTTTTGTGCATGAATATTATTCTTGAATTTTACTCTACAAAGAAGTATCATGTTGACAATTTGGATGTTATTAGTTCCTGGATAATTTAATTCTTGAACTTGTTTTATTGAATTCTTATATAATTGTCATCATCCTCATGTTTATATTTTGTTGAAAGTCATCTGTGGCCTGTAGTGCATAGATGGACTTGGTATGATTATGACCAGGGATTATTCGGTATAATCATGACCGTAATGTTACAAATGATGTGGAAAAAGTCCTCATTGGCCGTAGTGCATTGATGGACAGTTTTTGGTATGATTATGGCTATGGATTCTCTTCGGGCAAGGGAGCAAAGATGAATTATTTTATGGCATGATCAGGACCGTTGATGAAAACACGATTATCTTTGGCCCGTAGTGCATGAATAATTCGTGGTCGTGATACTAAATAATATCCTTGGCCTATAGTGCAGGGATGATTTGATGATGTGGATTATTTATTAAGCTGAGTCTCAGCGATAAAAGTGATAAAAAACTTTTTAAATCATAAAAGATAGTAGATTTTATTCTCTACTTGACTCTTTTAATGGATTGCTTGTTCCGCTGCAGTTAAGCTTGATGTCTATTGTGTTTTATCAGTTTAACATTGTTGAAGGCTAATGTTAATTTATCCTGCATTATCTTAGTCATAATATTTCTTACTGGGCTAGTTGAGCTCACCCTTTTGCTTTCATTGTTCTCTTCAGGAAATGAGAACGTAGCCGGGACTAGTCGGGGAATAGAGTGATGGTCCGAGATGGTGTCTTAGTAGTCCACACTATTCTATAAAATAGTGTGATAATAAATGTAATGAGGACTTCATTGAGTTTATATCTTTATCGCTCAGATGACAATATCATTATTAAAACTCTTAGATTATGTTTTGTCGTATTTTACACTACAGTTGTATTTGTATTTTTGTACCATGTAAGTGGCGACCCAAGATGGGTGATGTATACCTGTTTTGGGGGTGTCACAGTTGGTATCAAAGCTTAGGGATATGATCCCTGGCTGAGATGTGAGACAAGAACTAGGAGGGCAAAGACGGGGAATTCCTTCGCTAGTATGACCTACCTAAGTTTATTTGGTATTTAATTGGTCGGTCAGAGTATAGGGATAATATGTGATATGTCAATTAACCCTTATTTTGTGACAGTGTTTGAAAATGGCATCTGAAAATTTTGAGATAAGCAATGGAGCAAAATAATATGACCGTATCGTAGTACGAGGCTAAGTTTACGGAGTTATCCCGGTTTGCATCCCATTTGGTCGATAATGAGGAGCGAATGACGTGAATGTTTCTAAGAGGTTTGAAACCCGATATACGTCAATACCTCATTTCTCATAAACTTTGTTTATATTCAGATGTTGTGAATATGGCTCAGTTATTGGAGCACGATAATGAGTTAGCACAACCAAAAGGTAACGACCAACAACACGATAATAATCGTACCGGTGGCAACGGCCATCGGAACAATGATGACCATCGTGGGGGAAATTATCATGCTAAGAATGGTAACCACTTCGATGGTAATCATGGCCAAAATAATAAAAGTGGAAATTTCAAGAAGAGAAGGTCATTTAGCTCGATTTTGTCATATAGTGAAGTTAAGTTCAGCTGGAACGGTGGCACCAAAGGCGGATACAAACAAAACAAAGTCGGTGGTTTTAGGAAGAGCGTTTTTCGTGACTTCTCAAAAAGCGAGTAACCCGAACGAAGTTAGCACGGGTTAGTTAGTTATAAATTTTTGCGAAGTCTATACCTTATTAGATACCGGTTATACCCATTCTTTTATCTCTCTTGCTTGCGTTCAACGTTTAAATTTGACTTCGGAGAAGTTAGACTTTGACTTATCTGTTGAAACTCCGTTAGGAGAAACCTTCATTACATGTGCTATCCAAGTCTTGGATGAAAGTCACAATTTTGAATGATATTTCTATTCTTAACAAATTTTTTGACGTATTCTTGAAGACTTCTTAGCCTACCCCAGAACATGAAATTGAATTTTGTATTGACCCCAGTACAAAACCCATTTCTTCAACCCTTAAATATTTCTTCACCCAAAACGAATGTATAATGCGCCAAAGACATTGGCTCGAGCTGTTGAAGGTTACGACCATTCAATATCATCGTAGAAGAGCGAACATGGTAGCTGACGCATTAAGTAGAAGATCGTATGCATTTACGAGTACGATGTTGTTAACACAAAGACCCATTTCGTATAACTTACAAATGATGAAGATAGAGTTAAATACTCTAGGGACCCACGTGAAGATAACAAATATACGAGTAAAATCGACTTTAATCGATAAAGTTAAAGCCGCTCAAGCTACACACCCAAATCTAATGAATGTGAAGAAGAAGGTTCAAGAAGGCGTTATCTCAACCCTCAATTTAATTGGCCCATTTGAAATCCTCGATGGAGTAGGAACTGTAGCCTATAGACTCATTTTACCACTAAGTATGTCGCGTGTTCATAACATTTTTCATGTATTGATGTTACGTAAATATGTGGATAACCCGAACCACATTATTAAATTAGAACTAGACGAGATAATAAAAGATTTAACGTATGAGGAGATACGTGTTAAAATCTTTGATAAGAATGATCATATTCAACACTCAAAGGTTATAACTCAAGAGTTAGAATCTGAAATGAAGTCAAGGTATCCTCATCTCTTCGGTATACAAGGTACGTACGTAAATTTCGAGGGCGAAATTTCATAAGGAGGGGAGATTGTGAGACCCCAAATTTTATGAATAAAGATTTAAAATTCTCAAAATATTTTTTTGAATATTATGGTGTGGATTTGATATAATGTTATAGTTTTGGGTAATATTTATAAAATTTGCAAAGTATGCAAGTTGTTATATAATATTCGTTTGGTCGGGGAATATTTTTTTTTATCGGGAATATCCGTACGACGGCACAATCATTGTCGTAGTAAGAAAATGACAGAATTATTTTTATGAAAATAACGACGGAAGTTTTACCGTTAAAACTGTTGAACTACTCGGTAGTAAAAGTACAGTAATATGCGTGGTTGCATAGTAGCGCACGGTATTGGTTATTGATGATTACGTGATAAGTCACTCAGTTATACTCAATTATTGCTATAGTAATTGCTGCATCATATCTATCATATTATTGATTCGATTATTGTCACAGTATCATCTGCATTATATGATATATTATTAAATTAATAATTGAGATGACAAAGTTATTCATATTATTAAATTTCAATATCTACAATGTCTAGAAGTTCTGTCAAGGAGAGGTTTGGTCACCTAATTGCGGCTTGATAGGGAGAAATCCTTATGGAAAGCCCCCCTCTTTCCGGGAACGAAATTTGGTTGTTAAATATTGTGAGTTATAATATTAATAATGAATAAGTTCGTGTTGATTAAAGATGAATTTGATAATTCCATTGTGTTGGGATTATTGGTGTTAGTTGAAATCGACATCTATTCCGATGATAATTGATGTCTGGGGGTTATATTGATAAATCGGGTAATTTATCGGATAAATGAGCAATTAATTGCTACTTATTCACATGCTTATATAACTATTTGTTCACATGTTTGTACTATTGAGTCACATTCATTTACTATTAGGGGAGTTGGTGCAAGATTGATAATACTTGCATGACTAAGTTAAAGATAGAGGTATATATGGAGGTACTATATTGTAATTAATTTTTCACATGTTTAGAACTATTGAGTCACATGATTTTACTATTGATTCACATGATTTACAATTAGGGGAGTTGGTGCAAGATTGATAATACTTACAGGACTAAATTAAAAATGAAAGAAAAGTTGGAGGTATTGTACTGTAATTTTTTGAGCCCCAAAACGTGCAATTATCGAAACTATGTTTTCATATAAATAGAAGCTCATTCTTCCTTCATTTCTCACCAATTCACTAAAGCTTTAGAGCCATTATTATAGAGAGAAAGAAGAAGAGAAGTCCGCTACCTCACTATTCCAGTATCCAGTCTTTTTTTGAGATAAGGGGTATTATTTTTTTTATATTCATGAAGAGAACTTTTGTTATTCCATTCTTTATTATTCTGTTGGAATAACTCAGATATCTGTGATCCGCCCCTATACTTGGTTAAATTCTTTCATTATTCCATTATTTATTATTCGCTTTCGAATAACTTTTATACATCTAAATACCGCATACATGGTGAATTTCATTGTTATTTCATTCTTTATTATTCTCAATGAAATATATCACATGCATGCGTTTTACCGGGACTGGTTCCATCTTTATTATTCATTTGAATATCATGTACGTGTGTGTTTTGGCAGGACATGGTTAAAATCTTTATTATTCGTTAGAATATCATGTATACGAATGTTTTCGCTTGGGACTGGTTCTATTATTTATTATTCTCGTTGGAATAACTTTGTGTATCGCAAGTACCGCATGCATGGTGATTTTGTTGTTATTCCATTCTTTATTATTACATTTGAATATCCGTCGGTCGTATTACGCTTTGACTTGGTTCTGATTATTTATTATTTCATTGGGATAACTTTGTCTATGCATCTGCAATCGCACGCCCGGTGATTTCTTTTGTTATTCCATTCTTTATTACACTCAATTGGTTAAAGTTTTGACTTCTATACTCGTCATGAAATATCATTTTATCTGGTATTTTCTGTTATGAGTTACTATTCATGGGTTACTATTCACTCTAGTATTATTCACTCGGGTATTCGGGGCACTTTTCATGCCGGATTACTATTCATGAGTTACTATTCACGAGTTACTATTCACCAAAATTACTATTCACCCGAATATTATTCACTCGGGTATTTGGAGTACTTTTCATGTTGGGGTACTATTCACGACGAAAAATTGATTCTTTTCTGTCCGAATTATTTTTTTGTGCATGAATATTATTCTTGAATTTTACTCTACAAAGAAATATCATGTTGACAATTTAGATGTTATTAGTTCCTGGATAATTTAATTCTTGAACTTGTTTTATTGAATTCTTATATCATTGTCATCATCCTCATGTTTATATTTTGTTAAAAGTCATCAGTGGCCTGTAGTGCATAGATGGACTTGGTATGATTATGACCAGGGATTATTCGGTATAATCATAACCGTAATGTTACAAATGATATGGAAAAAGTCCTCATTAGCCGTAGTACATTGATGGACAGTTTTTGGTATGATTATGGCTATGGATTCTCTTCGGGCAAGGGAGCAAAGATGAATTATTTTATGGCATGATCAGGACCGTTGATGAAAACACGATTATCTTTGGCCCGTAGTGCATGGATAATTCATGGTCGTGATACTAAATAATATCCTTGGCCTATAGTGCAGGGATGATTTGATGATGTGGATTATTTATTAAGCCGAGTCTCAGCGATAAAAGTGATGAAAAACTTTTTAAATCATAAAAGATAGTAGATTTTATTCTCTACTTGACTCTTTTAATGGATTGCTTTGTTCATTGCAGATTAAACTTGATGTCTATTGTGTTTTATCAAGATAACATTGTTGAAGGCTAATGATAATTTATCCTGCATTATCTTAGTCATAATATTTCTTCTTTGGGCTAGTTGAGCTCACCTTTTGCTTTCATTTGTTCTTCGTGAAATGAGAACGAGTAGGGACTAGTCGGGGAATGGAGTGATGGTCCGAGATGGTGTCTTAGTAGTCCTCACTATTCTATAAAATAGTGTGATAATAAATGTAATGAGGACTTCATTGAGTTTGTATACTGTCTAGATGACAATATACATATTAAAACTCTTGGATTATGTTTTGTCGTATTTTACACGACAGTTGTATTTGTATTTTTGTACCATGTAAGTGGCGACCCAAGATGGGTGATGTATACCTGTTTTGGGGGCGTCACAACCAGGTCATGCGTAATCCGTAAAGACAGGATATTCCAACAGAATAATAAAGAATGGAACCAGGTCATGCGTAATCCGCACAGACAGGATATTCAAACAGAATAATAAAGAATGGAATAACAATAGAATTCACGGGCATGCGATGAACCCTTATGCATGAGTTATTCCAATGAATAATAAAGGATGGAATAATAGAAGAATTTTACCATGTATGCGGTACTTTGCATAGACAGGTTATTCCAACATAATAATAAAGAATGGAATAACAACTCTTACGAGTATTGAAAAAAAATAACTCTCTTCATGAATACGAAAGAATAATACCCCTTACCTTAGAAAAAACTGGATACTGGAATAATGAGGTAGGAGACTTCTCTTCTTCTTTCTCTATATAATTTCTCTTTATAATAATTGCTCTATTGCTTTAGTGAATTGGTGAGAAATGAAGGAAGAATGAGCTTCTATTTATAGAAAAATATAGTTTCGATAATTGTACGTTTTGGGGCTCGAAATATTACAGTATAATACCTTCAACTTTTCTTTCATTTTTAATTTAGACCTGCAAGTATTATCAAACTTGCACCACCTCCCCTAATAGTAAATAATGTGAATTAATAGTACAATCATGTGACTCAATAGTTATAATAATGTGAAAATACGAATTACATTATAGTACCTCCATCTATACCTCTATTTTTAACTTAGTCATGCAAGTATTATCAATCTTGCACCACCTCCCTTAATAGTATATGAATGTGAATCAATAGTACACACATGAGTACAAATAGTTATAATCATGTGAATTAATAGCAATGAATTGCTCATTTATTCGATTAATTACCCGATTGGTCAATATAACCTCCAGACGTCAATTATTATCGAAATAAATGTCGATTTCCACTAACACTAACAATCCTAACACAATGAAAATATTTTTCTCAAAAATTTTATTTTTGAAATTTTGAAGTTTGACTTTTTCCAAAAAAGTCAACTGTTGACTTTTTTGACCAAAAAGTCAACCCCGACAAATTTTGTTTTTATAGTCTATTTCTACTAATTTCATCGTTCCGGACTCAAATATCACGTCTGCGTCTCTAAATTCAACTCCGAACTCAAATTCGATTTTTTTATAACATTCATCATTAATATTATAACTCACAATATTTAACAACCATGTCGTTCCCAGGAAAGAGGGGGCTTTTCAATAAGGATTTCTCTTTATTGGCGCGCAATTAGGTGACCAAACCTCTCCTTGACAGAACTTCTAGACATTGTCAATATTGCAAATAATAATATGAATAACTTCGTCGTCTCAATTATTGATTCAATAATATATAAAATATTATGCAGATGATATTGTGATAATAACTGAATCAATAATATGAGAGATATGATGCAACAATTACAGTAACAATAATTGAGTATAACTGAGTGACTTCTCACGTAAGCATCAATAATCAATATCGTGTGCTACTATGCAACCAGCGTAGACATCGTACTTTTTACTACCGAGTAGTTCAACAGTTTTAACGGTAACACTTTCGCTGTTATTTTTATAAAAAGATAATTCCGTCTTTTCCTTACTACGATAATACTTCCGTTGTGGGGTCCACCAATGATTGTGTCGTCCTACGGATATTCCCCGACAAAAAGAATATTCTCCGTCCAAACGAATATTTTATAACAACTTGCATACTTTGAAAAATTTTCACAAATCACCCTTAAATTTAACCTTTTATCAATTTAACCATTTACTAAATAGAATAATTATAAGAAAATTGAATACTTTCATTTCATAAAATTCGGGGTCTCACATCTGCCCATAACTCACAGGTCAAACCTAAATAGGTTTTCTACAAGAAAGAACCTAAGCTCTGATACTAACTCTGTAACACCCCCTTTCCGAAATAGAAAGAGAGGTTACACAAAACACAACAAAACTAATGAATTCAATAGCAAATCTCAAAGCCACAAAAGAATAATCTTAATATCTGATTAAAACCACAAGTCAACCATAATAAATATCAAACTGCCTTAAACCACAATCTAAAATAATTATTACAACTCCAATAAATTATTAGGTCACAATCTAAATAAAATATTTAAACCATTTGGATAAACAGAAGCTCTCGTCACACTTGCCCTTGATCCCCCTGATTACCTGCCGGAAGAAAAATACAGCATGAGCAAAATGCCCAGTACGGATATAGAATACAAGAAATGAACTGAAATAACTAACTCAATTAAATGAATTGAAACAAAATGAACTGAAACAAAACGAACAAAACTAACACAATAAAATGATAGGCTGAATCAAATGGCTGGGTGTTATTTTATACCGAGCTCAAAATAAATAGTAATATACCTTGCCACACAAGTAAGTCAAATATTGCCACACAGGCAATCAAAATAATGCCACACAGGCAATCAAAATAATGCCACAAAGGCAATCACATATCGGACTGCGCAATCCAGATGTATGCAAAATCGGAAGGCGTGTTTGGCACAAACATCACCACACCACAAAACAGAACATAAAAATAGGGTCGACCCATGCGCCTCCCACAACAAAAAACCAAATGGCCAACTCCCAACGGAGCACAAAACGGAGACACCGTGGACTGATCACACCGCCAAAGAAGGTGTCATGTCTCGGTGCCAAGAGGACATGCTTGTGGTACCCCCACATGTGGTTATAGCTCAGGTATACCCTACGGTATTCTAACAAAATATAATGTCACAACACATGCGACAAAATATCAATACAAAGGGGTTCTAACGTGTACATGTTAAATCGAACGAATCATCAACACAAGTCTCTAAAAATATAATAACATGTACATCACTATAAATTTCAAAATAAAATTTAGACATGATACACTAGTCTAAAGAGTACAAATATGAGTTCTAATACAACGCCAAAAAAATATTTATCACAATAAATTGACAAGGAACAATTCTGAGAGGCAATACTAAATTTTGAACGAATAACGAAATGAACAAATTAAAAACAAAAGAGTCTCGCTGAAAGAGTACGGAATCCGTACCTAGATTAAGCAATGTAATACCCAAAATTTAAATAAGATTATGTTAATCTCCTTCAAGTCAATCTAATAAAATAAAATTTTATTACAAATTTACGCATTAACAACATAATATTGTTCAATTTATTATCAAGTAAATTTTATAATTTTATCAACAAGATTAACTAGTTTAAATTAATATACATGACTTTCAAGTTGATTCACTAATCCAATTTATATGTTTCATAAATCAAATACATATTAAAATATAAATTCTAAATATATATATATATATATATATATATATATATATATATATACGTTAGGTTTGTAATATTCATGAACGCAATCAAATTGCAAAAATAAGTTTTAAAGCGTGTAAAAATCGAGTTTAAAATTTTTACAAACCATATACCCGGATCACCCTTTATGCATTAATTATTAATTAAGCGAAAAGATAACGAATGAGAATCATACCCTTGAAGATCGAGCTTCCTCAGGTACAACTTCACCTCCAATCCTTTTCGCGTTCAACTTGAATCCACCGGGTTTGGTTCCTTCCTTTGATCAACGTTAGCCACCCAAGTGTTTGGCCTCTAGAGGTGATCCACCAAGGAATAATAAAGATTCAAGAAATGGGTATTTGGCTCAAACCCTAGTTTTCTATCTCTATAGAAAAGAAAGTACTCTCCAACAAATTGGAATTATGTCGTATGTTAAAAAAGTCAACAACCACCTCACCCATAATAAGACTCCTCTTATTTATAGATGTGGGCAACCCACCTTAACAATTAAGGAATTGGGATTTATTTAATTAATTAAATTCTTTTAATTAATTAAGCTCCCTAATCTTATTAGGGATAATTAATTAAACTCTTTTAACTAATTTTCCTTCCTAATCCAATTAGGAATAAATGAGAGTACTTATATTAAATTAATTCCTAAACACTTTTAGAAATTAAAATAATAATAATTGTAATAATATTATTAAGACTCCTCTTATTAATTTATATTTAATATTTCTAAAATATTAAATAATAATATTAAGCTATTTAATTTATTCTATCACCATAGATTAAATTAAATATACATAACATATTATTACGATTATGCCATTAACTTCTTAAATAATTATTCTTCCTTTTATGGTGTGACCCTTTAGGTTCTCCATATTAAACCAGGTTGTGAATAAATCAATTAGAACAATTCTAATCTTATTTAAATAAATAAATTAAACAATTAATTTATTTAAATAAATAATATTTATTCTACAATAGGGATAAGCCTCCCTAGCGATCAACGACTTTCCGGATAATATAGATTTCAACATTAATCATTAAAGAACCTTTGAGTAAATAGTTACCGTATAATTCAATCCTTCCACCATACAATGTCCCAATTAAATATAAGACATGGAATTATCACAAGTCTTATTTTATTTAATTATATGTATTTCGATCCTTAAATTCACAACACTAAATAATGCAAATTAGAAACTCCTTTCTAATTTCATTCCGCGCCTTGGTCGAGGACTCTT
Organism: Panax quinquefolius; assembly: GCA_020205615.1. Lineage (NCBI taxonomy): Eukaryota > Viridiplantae > Streptophyta > Magnoliopsida > Apiales > Araliaceae > Panax > Panax quinquefolius. The sequence goes on from CM035155.1 coordinate 60,827,311, forward strand.
TGGGTTGTCATTTATCGAATCACATAGGACATTTCTCTTCTTTTAATAGAAGTGGTAGATTCTTTATTGATCATACATTATCTCCATGTACAACTTATTATACCCAAGCATACCCTTTGATATACCCTAAGGGTCTTAAGGAATAAGTCAAAGTATAACTCATCATACACAAGATACTATGATGATCTCAAGTCCAAGGATCACTTAGACTACTATCACTCTGAGAATTCCTGATGACGGCAAGTAAAACTCCATTAGGTATTCCTTAGCTAGCCACGTTCAAATGAACTTATTCTCTAATAAGCACCTACATACTTGCTTTAGTGTCTCCACACAAATGATCATGAGATCAATCATCCTCATCCAATGAGCAAGCAACGTATGTACCAATCTATCCGGATTCACTAATCCCCAATTTAGTAATCAATGATTGGGAACTTTTTAGTTTTAAGCTTTCTAAGAATTTAGATCTCATTAGAATGATCATCATTATTATTCTAAAAGCATTGCTTAAAACTATGGGTTTATCACATATTATAAAACAAAGATCATGTAGATAATTAAAAGCCTTTAATAAATTAATACTTTTTATTAATAAATGAATAAGATTGTTACAAAATATATGCTTTATCATCAAACATGGTTGGCTTGTGTGCATACTACTTTCAATCTCCCACTTGCACTAAAGCCAATCGTCATGGTATCTCATACTCTTCTTCTCTAAGTGACGATTATCCTGCTGTTGGATAAGCTTTAGTTAATGGATATGTAATGTTGTTCATGAGAGTCCACTATCTCTATAGTGATTTCTCATCTTTCAATGATTCTAATAATCAAATGAAAGTGCCACAACACATGTTTAGATCCAAGATGAGACTTAGGAACTATTCCTAGTTCGTAATGAACTTTTAATCCAAACAATCAACTTGCGACTTCATTTATAGCTATATACTTTGTCTTTATCACTAAACCAAAGAACTCTTTCTTTGTTTGGAACCTTTCCAATTCAACGCACCACCTTTGTTCAAGATAACGCTTTTACCTTAAAGTGGATTTTTCATCATCTTGGTCCGTCTCGAAAAACTTGAGTCTGTTAAGCCCTCTAATTTTAATTTAGACCCACCATGAATATGATCACATCCTTAGCTTGGGTTAAGCACTTTAAGATGTTTTTCAACGACTCATAGTGAACTTCTCCATAATATGGTGATCAACATCAGGTCTCGTACATTTCATTTCATACATGATTGTCACTCATGCGACCTCTCTTTTCAGGAGTCTGTGGGGACTATTAAGAGAGATACACTCCATAGCTCATTGACATGAGACATCTCTTGGAGTTTGCCATGCTAAACGACTTTAGCATCAAATGAATATACGTTCCTTGGGTTAAGTCGAGCATCCTCTTGTATCTATCTATATAGATTTTATCCTCAATTAAGATACTCTTCCCAAACCATTCATGGAGGAATGTTTCGACAACTTTATCTTTACTAATTGTAGTATTAGTTTGTCATTCCTCATCCGTAGTATATCAACATATAATACTAGGAATGTCACGACGCTCCCACTGACCCTTTTGTACACACTAGAACTCTTACCTCATCGTATGTAACTCTAGATCATCATCTTCTATGATGCGTACCTCATCATCGTCATCCATGATGAATCCATACCTCCTAGGTATCTTCGGTACTATTCCAGATTTATGATTCGGTTGTGGTACAATAGGTCTATCTACAGGTTCCTCTTATTTGACTTATAGTGTTTTGTGGTTCTTGAATTCTTCAAGATCTATTATCCTCCCACTAGCCCCTTTTAATGATAAACACCTTTATCTTAGAAGGCAGCGTGTTTCGTAACAAACACCTTTTGCTAAGTAGAATTATAGAACATATACCCTAAACTTACTTTAGGATGTCCCACAAATCAGTACATGTCAAATCTTGTCCTAAGCTTATCCTTGAAACCTTTTCACATAAGTTGGACAACCCTTATCTTAACATACTTAAAATTAGGAATCCTCCCCGTCCATAACTTTTATGGAGTCTTGAAATTTGGATTTCGAGGTTACCTTTTCGTAGATATGTAGCCATTTCTAGGACATGATCCTGAAGGATCTTTGGAATGTCGGTAAAATCATTATGGACCGCACCATGTCCAACAAGGTACGATTTTTCCTTTCAGATACATCAATCAATTATTATGTATCGAGAGGCGTCCATTATGAGAAAACCATTTGAGATGATCTAGAAACTTATTGCACAAGTATTCCTTCCTTGATCCGATCAAAGAATCTTAATACTTTGAAAATTTGTTTCACTTCTGAATTCTTTGAACCTTTCAAATAATTCACACTTGTATTTCAATAAATACATACATTCAACTCTTTGAATGATCATCTCCTTTTCTTATACTAGTTTGTTCAATTTACAAAATAATTTTTCACGTAAGTCAAGTATACAAAATCCATTAAGTAATCTTTCAGTTCTATACGAAACATTATTATTATAAATAGAACAACAATTGTTCTTAATTATAATACCAAAAATTTTATTGTCCAACAATAAAATGGAAATAATATTTTTAACAAGAACTGGAATACAATAACAACTTATTGACTTAATAGATTTGCCCGTAGGCTTTGCTAAACTATAAGTTTCTATGGCTAATATGGCAACCTTTGCTACATTTCCCGCACATAGGATTACTTATATTTTTTTAGCTTTCTACTTCTGCTTGGTCCCTTCATAAATCTATATTTATGATAACCAAAGTCGGTATCCAATACCCAAGTAGAACCTTGACTTAAAGAAAAATTTATTTTAATCATGAACAAAAACTATATTGTAACCGAAACTTCACTAAGCTTCTTTGGTTAACCTCTGCAAGATGCGTCTCGCAGTTTCTTTCTAGTGTCCAGGCTTATTGCAGTGGAAGCAAGCTCCTTTGCTATCCGTATCAGTTTTGTTCTTATTATCTTTTGTTTATGCCTTTCAATTTACCTTCTTTGAATTGTTCTTCTTTTCAGAAGATCCTTTGGCCCCTACCAGTAAGACTTGATCTTTCTTGGTTGGAAAGTGACTCTTAACATTTTTCAATATGTTAAGCAAATCAGCGAGGCTGATATCTAGCTTGTTCATATGAAAAATTCACAACAATTGTGAAAGGAGTCCGGGAGTGAGTGCAAGATCAAATCTTGGCTCAACTCTCCATCCATGACAAAACCAGTTATCCTAAATGATCAATCAAATTGATTATGTTAAGAACTTTTATGCATTTATAGTGTCATTGGCCATTCTAGATCGAAGAGCTCCTTAGATATCTCGATATCTATCGGCCCTACTTTCCTCACCATCAACTACTTGATGTGCGGGAATATAGTAGGAGCATCCATAGTTTCATCTTGTGCCGACGTGAAGCTCGTTATTAATGGATGCGAGCATGATGCATTGAGCCAATTGTGCATCATCTTGCCACTTTCTAAAAGTAGCAATGTCTTCCTCAGAGGCATTATGTCGCAACCATTGAGGATAGGCGTATTAAGGACATAAGATAGCTTTTCACCTATGAGAACTATTCTCAAATTCCTTAACCAATCCGTTTAATTGGCCCGGTTAATTTAGCATCTAATATGCTTCGCAGATGATAGTAATTTTAGACATTGTAAAATTACGTAAATGAATTTGTAATTAACAACATTTTAACATACATTCTTTTATTAATTACCAAAATAAATTAGGTCTTGTTTTAAATTGGTATCTCCCATTATTTTCTTCAAACTATATTACCCTCAATATATATAGTTCGGCAAAATCTAATTAAAGATCTGCTAGTGAGAATAAGGATCCCATTTCAAATGTATATAGTCTTGTGGTGACACAACAAACTATATATAAATAAATAGGTAGACGACTCTTGTCAATTACATCAACTATGCAACTCCTTGTATTTTTGCCTCTTAGATTATTTTGATCGAGTGGTGTGGCACATCAGAATCAAAATTATCCAAGTTAAATCCAACCTAGCACTCCATATATTCAAAAAAGAAAAATATCATCCTTGTGGTGACACAACAAAACAATATTGTTCAATTTTCTTAATAAGCATCAAATGTGATAAATTAACATCTTAAATACTTAATATTTGCCTTGTGGTGACACAACAAACTCATATTAAATATTTAATACTCTATTAATTTTATCATGCTAGAAGGCGACGTTCGATATTCCAAATATCTTTGAACGCTTAGGACTTAATATAAAAAATTGAGGGGTTTGTTATTAATTTGTCTCATCTTGTTTAGCGTGCATGCACATATATATATATAAAATACGCGTCATATTAATTAACATGCGAAGCATGTTTGCATAATATATAATATATATAGTATAAGCATGCACATATAGAATACTATATTCTACCCGAATTGATTATGGACTTTTATTCTAGTTTGGTTCACTAGAGCCACCAAGTGAACCAAAAGGTCAAACCCTAGGGGTGCAAGAAATAATATTTAAATATAACTATTACATTTAAACCCGGGCTCCACTACAAACAGGTCTTCAAGCGCTCCTTGCTCCTTGATCTCCAATTTTTTAAAATTAATTCTAACTATTCCTATTACAAAACTATTTAAAATAAATAGAAACCTTGATCAGTAGTCAAGGGGAAGTACATAGGAGGGAGTTAGAATTTACATTAAGAAAAAATTAGAGAAGACGAGGTACGCAGACCCCATTTAATAAAACCCATACATTCATGCATCCAACTAAAATAAAATCCAATCAAATTGGTCAATAGTCCATAATCAATCCCATTTATTATCATACACATCACCATATGCATCAATAAATAACATTCATCTTATGAATAATAAACATTCAATATATATATTGATATCATTTAATGGGCAAATTTAGTTAGTATAAAATCTATTTTTGAATCAAAATAAACTCCTTTATTTTAATCCAAATTTAAATCAAAATAAAACTATTTTATTTTAATTTATCCAATTTTGAATAAAATAAACTATTTTATTTTAATCAAAATAAACTCCTTTATTTTAATTAATTATGGAATCCAATTCCATATATATAAAAAAAATTATTAAAGGAAACACGGATTTTCTTTCCTATTCACAAATAAACTCCTTTATTTTGAATAATATGAAATCTTATTTCATATCTAAATAAACTCCTTTATTTAAGGAAATTAGGATTTTCTTTCCTATTCACAAATAAACTCCTTTATTTTGAATAATATGAAATCTTATTTCATATTTAAATAAACTCCTTTATTTAAGGAAATATGAAATCCAATTTCAACTCTAATTAGTTATCTTGAAATCCAATTCCAAGTAAAAAAAAATAAAAAAAAAACTTTATTAAAGGAAACACGAATTTTCTTTCCTATTCACAAATAAACTCCTTTATTTTGAATAATATGAAATCTTATTTCATATCTAAATAAACTCCTTTATTTAAGGAAAGACTGATTCTTTTTCCTATTCACAAATAAACTCCTTTATTTAAGAAAAAATAGAATCCAATTTCAACTCCAATTAGTTATCATGGAATCCAATTCCAACTCTAATTAGTTAGCATGAAATTTAATTTTAAAATTAAAATAAACTTTATATTTTAATATTAAAATAAACCTTTTATTTTAAAATTAAAATAAACTTTTATTTTAATTATATATAATTAATATAATATATATATATATATATATATATATTCGTAATATATTATATATATATATATATATAATAAAGGTATAATCCGTGAATCAGCTTTCGGTTACCATGCTACTTAATATATATCCGATCAACATAATATATATACATAGTATACATAATAACCGTATAATATATATATATATAAAAGCCACCATGAATCCAGGACCATGCATGCTCACGGAATTTCAAAAATCCATACATGCACTTTACCAAATCTTGTAACCTTTAACAAGCAGCTGGCCACGGTTTTTCAAAAAAAAATAATAATCAAATCACCTGTTTTCTATTACATAGATATATATCCTGTTAACAATAAAATATAATAAAAAAAAAACGAAGATCACCTTTAACTATTTTAAAATAAAAAAAATGATCCACGGTTTTAAAAACAGGCTTTGTGAATGATTTTATTTAATTTTTAATTTAAATTTTATACAATTAAATTATGCCCAATTAAATTGTTCTAAACACATATCAATATAATATCAAATTAAAACAATTAATAATTCGCATAAAGGTTTGGCTCTGATGCCACTGTTAGGTTTGTAATATTCATGAACGCAATCAAATTGCAAAAATAAGCTGAAACGTGTAAAAATTAGAGTTTAAAATTTTTACAAACCATATACCCGGATCACCCTTTATGCACAATTATTAATTAAACGAAAAAGATAACGAATGAGAATCATACCCTTGAAGATCGAGCTTCCTCAGGTACAAGTTCACCTCCAATCCTTTTCGCGTTCAACTTGAATCCACCGGGTTTGGTTCCTTCCTTTGATCAACGTTAGCCACCCAAGTGTTTGGCCTCTAGAGGTGATCCACCAAGGAATAATAAAGATTCAAGAAATGAGTATTTGGCTCAAACCCTAGTTTTCTATCTCTATAGAAAAGAACGTACTCTCCAACAAATTGGAATTATGTCGTATGTTGAAAAAGTCAACAACCACCTCACCCATAATAAGACTCCTCTTATTTATAGATGTGGGCAACCCACCTTAACAATTAAGGAATTGGGATTTATTTAATTAATTAAATTCTTTTAATTAATTAAGCTCCCTAATCTTATTAGGGATAATTAATTAAACTCCTTTAACTAATTTTCCTTCCTAATCCAATTAGGAATAAATTAGAGTACTTATATTAAATTAATTCCTAAACTCTTTTAGAAATTAAAATAATAATAATTGTAATAATATTAATAAGACTCCTCTTATTAATTTATATTTAATATTTCTAAAATATTAAATAATAAATATTAAGCTATTTAATTTATTCTATCACCATAGATTAAATTAAATATACATAACATATTATTACGATTATGTCATTAACTTCTTAAATAATTATTATTCCTTTTATGGTGTGACTTTTTAGGTTCTCCATATTAAACCTAGGTTGTGAATAAATCAATTAGAAACAATTCTAATCTTATTTAAATAAATAAATTAAATAATTAATTTATTTAAATAAATAATATTTATTCTACAATAGGGATAAGCCTCCCTAGCGATCAACGACTTTCCGGATAATATAGATTTCAACATTAATCATTAAAGAACCTTTGAGTAAATAGTTACCAGACAATTCAATCCTTCCACCATACAATGTCCCAATTAAATATAAGGCATGGAATTCTTTGTCAAGTCTTATTTTATTTAATTATATGTATTTCGATCCTTAAATGCACAACACTAAATAATGCAAATTAGAAACTCCTTTCTAATTTCATACTCGCGCCGCCAAGGACTCTTTGGGTTGTCATTTATCGAATCACATAGGACATTCTCTTCTTTTAATAAGTGGTAGATTCTTTATTGATCATACATTATCTCCATGTACAACTTATTATACCCAAGCATACCCTTTGATATACCCTAAGGGTCTTAAGGAATAAGTCAAAGTATAACTCATCATACACAAGATACTATGATGATCTCAAGTCCAAGGATCACTTCAGACTACTATCACTACAGTGAATTCCTATTGATGAGCAAATAAAACTCCATTAGGTATTCCTTAGCGAGCCAACGCTCAGGTGAACTTATTCTCTAATAAGCACCTACATACTTGCTTTTTAGTGTCTCCGGACAAATGATCGTGAGATCAATCATCCTCATTCAATGAGCAAAACAACGTATGTACCAATCTATCCGGATTCACTAATCCCCAATTTAGTAATCCAATGGTTGGGAACTATTTTAGTTTTAAGCTTTTAAGAATTTAGATCTCATTAGAATGATCATCATCATTATTCTAAAAGCATTGCTTAAAACTATGGGTTTATCACATATTATAAAACAGCATCATGTAGATAATTAAAAGCCTTTAATAAATTAATACTTTTTATTAATAAATGAATAAGATTGTTACAAAGTATATGCTTTATCATCAAATATGATTGGCTTGTGTGCATACTACTTTTATATTCAACTCATCCTGGCAAACAAACTTTTTACATATAATTCTTATCATACTACAAAAGTCAGTAACTTTTCAATTGCATCATAACGTTTTTTTAGCAGGTTCAATATATACATATAAATATAGTTCAAATTAATGTATAAAATTATTATTATAATTCACAAGTTTACATTTCAGTTGGCTTAATTAATGAACACTTATATATATAATATATATATATACATCATGATTCATGTACAAACATGAATACCATATATAATAAAAAAAATCTATCAATTGTCATTCATATTCACTTTATTAACACATCACTGACATCATTCACATATACGGTTATGTCATAATTTACATATATTTATGATGGATGCCCAAAATAGCCATATAATCTTATAACTTCCACCACGTGAGTATTCTTTTATTAACTAGCCTCAATAGTTTTGTATGCATTCTGATCATTCTCCCATTCTAATTGCAAAACATAATTATATCAATCGCAATAAATTACTTACCGGATGAGTTTAGTTATCAGAATCATGCCGCCCTCTTCCTCCGTCCTTCTCCCTTCAGTCAATGTGTGCTAGACGTAATGTTAAGTAAATTAGGTTTAGTTATTTATTCCCTTAAATAAGATTTTATTAATTAATATATATTAACTCTCCAAATTTTAATAGATTTTAAAATTACACAATAATAAATTAGACCTACTTAGTTTAAAGCCCAATTTTACCAATTTAATTTATTCATCATTTATTAATATTTATTAGCCCACACAAATTAAATAACTAGTTTGACCCAAAATAAATGACAAAATCCAATTAATATACTTTAAAATAAATAATTTTTATTATTTAATTAATTTTGTTTTCGGGTATTACATTTCCTCTCCATGTCCTTTCCCCCTATTGCTGTGGTGAGTCTATTCTGTCCGCCTGTCGTTGTGGTGAGTCTCTTCCGTCCACTATTAAGGTAAGCTCCCAGTGATTTTTTTTTTCAGATCTTGTTTTCTTTTTATATATATATTTAAATCTGGACAGTTAGTAATTTTTTTTCCAGATTTGTTTTGTTAATTTTGTAGTTAAATTAAGAAAACGTTTTTTTTAGTCCGAGTGTTTGGCAAGCTTATTAATGTTTTATTCTTTCAGATCTGTTTTATTAATTTTGTAGCTAATAAGAAAAAAATGATTAAAATTATATAATCATTATTAAATATTTTTTTTATTTAATATATTTTGGCTACGATTTTCACAATTTTATCATATTCTAAAAAAGTTAATTACCAAATTTGATCATTATAGGTTTTAGTTAAAATGGATAACGTGGAAGCAGGGTATGAGATGAGAGAAAATTTAGAGTGGAAAGAAGGGGGGGAATGTAGACTTTGAATTAGGGAGACCCAAAAAATCAAAAGCTGGACGGTGTAATGGGTGTGGTTTGGTTGGCCAAACACACGACAAAAAAAATTGTCCCATGCTTACAAATCGGTAAGATTTGTAAATATTCATTCATTTTCATAGTTTCGAAGTTATATCTAAATAATTTAGGATATGTCTTTTTTGTTGCAGGTATTCACCTTGTCATGACGACGCAACTCCCAACCCAAGTGTAGATGATAATAGTTATTCATTCCTAAGTGATTGTAAAAATCCTCTTATAAAGGATATTTTAATTATGGAGTTGTGCCTTGAGGGGATTGTACAGTACGTACGTTGTTTTGATATTCTTTTGCCTTGAGGTTACTCTTTTGCTTAGTAATTTACATTCTTCTTCTGTGTTGAAAAAAACAATTCTAGAAAGTATTTATTCGTCTGCTTTCTCTTATAGTGACAATATCTTTGTTTGGTTTGTTGCAGTACACCAACTGAAGTAACCGAGAGGATCTTGAAGGGGAAGATGGATTGACCTTTTGGATGGCAAATTATTCTCATATTTTCAGTTCTTATTTTCGTTTGACACATCCTTTGTCCAGCCTCGTGGAAGTGTAATTCTTGCCTCTTCGTATAAGTAGTAGTGATATGCTATGTGGATGTGGCAATGCTACTTGCTGCTCGTGTTTGCAGCCTATGGTTAAAATTTAATAAAACTGGTTCAGTGTAATACAGTTGATCCTGTGGATATATGTCTAGTTTTTGGACTTGCTTGTGAACACATACTGTCATTTGGTATCTATACAAGGTTATTTTTCATGTAGTGATTCTAATATCCTACAGTTGGGATATTGTTTGTCGAGGTCCATGCGAATGTAAATGTTGCTTATTTATTTATGTAATAGTAATTTGCTATGTGGATGTGTCAATGCTACGTTTTGCTTGTGTTATGCACCCTATTATTGAAATTGAAGAAAATTATACTGCCTGAAATTAGTGATCTTGTGGGTCTATCTAGTTTTGCAATTTGGTTATGCACACTCTCACAAGAGATGGACATCCTTGTTCTCTGTTTCCAGATTAATTGTCAATACTTGGTTTATTTTTTGCTTCTTTTTTATTTTCTAAATAATAACCAATTTGCTGGAAGTTTTCTGCGTCCACTTGGGCATACCTAATATCATGCAAACAGGTGGTAGAAGCAGTGTTTGGCTAAGTTTAAACTAAGTTTTGCATGACACTTTTGTAGAAATTTTTGTGGTGGGAGTAAAAATAGCACTGTATTTTTTATACTGAGATTCTTTCTGCTTGTTAAATTTCTGATGTATACCGGCTAGTTGTGGTATAAAACAGGTTTTTACAAGAGGCAAGCCTATTTTATTGCCACTTACAATGTGGTTATTTATATATAAGAGGCAGAGCTATTTGATTGCCACTTACAATGTAATCATGATATTGCCCTGCACTCGCATTGAGTAATTTTACCATCGAAGTTTGATTATTAGTTGACGATGGCCTCACATATTAATGTACCATAACTAATAATGAGATTAGAAGTTTTAAGAAACTTTGGAAAGAAACAAGTTTGAGATGAGTAGAGCTAGATATAAACATTTTCAACAATCATGGCTCAATCCTAAAGTCCACAAGGGGATATTAGATAAAATGGTTAAACATGTATTTGATTAGGTATGCGATTTACACCATCTTTTGATGCTATCCAATTAATGAATAATGCTGTGTAGAAAGTTCAGAGAGAAACTTTAAAATCAAGGAGATTTAAAATGAATAGGACTAGACTTGTCCAGAAAAAAGAGAGGGACTAGATCTGAGTACATTAAAAAAGAGAGGGACCCACAAGTAGAAGCTAGGAATAATTGAATAAAGAGACTTTAGAGTTCCTTTTTTTTTTAAGTCCGTTCATGAGTCCGCTTAATGAGTCCGCCTAAGAACATGTCTCTCTCTATATATATTTATTTAAAGTCACTAGACACATAATTCAAAAGTTGATAATGACTGAGAATAGAATGTTGTGAAATAATATAATTGGGTAAAATGAATTTGAAAGAAACCATTCAAGCTTCAATAAATAATTTTTTTTACTGATGTATTTTGATTCTTCTCTAAAAATATTCTGATTTCTTCACTGCGAACGGTCCATGGGCACACCGATTTGGATCCAATAACCAACATAAATATTTACGTAATTGTGAAAAATGAATATGAAAAACAATCTCAGTTCAAACTTTGTTGATGTTAGAAAATTTTCACCTAGAAAGCTTTAAGCTTAATCAAATGGAGATTTTCTCTCGAAGTAAACTACTAAACAACGAGTTCACAACAATATTTACCACCAAGTATCCTAATTCTATTAGTTTTTCGTGGGAAAATGACGTAAGTACTTCAACGCTGTAGCAAATAGTACTCGAAATTGGAAAAACACATTACGTACTTGAACCAATAATCATCTTTCAGCTAACTTAACTTCCTCTGTTCCTCGACTATGCCTTTGGGTTTGATCTTATGCTTGACTTACCCTCCATGCATGGACTATAGGGGCACCAAAAGATTATTCCAAAAAATAGCACGGATGTAACTATTTTATATACAATTAGTATATAAAAAAGTTTCATTTTTTGGGAGACAAGAATTACTGTTTGTACAATATATATCCCATATGCAACTGTTTTCTATTGGAGATGGGTAGTCAGGATTTTCTTTTTTCCGTGTTTTTCTTCTAGTCCCTGTACTTTTATCCAATTAATTTTGTGCTTGCAGTGTGGTGATGAAATATTAGACAAAAGCGTGAGGATTATTTTAGACAATTAAAGTCATAGTAAAATTGTATACAGGTATTATGCCTAATTGCATGTTGGGTGGAAGATCCAAATTCAGAGGCATACAAGCGCCATCTTGCCCGAATTCCTGATTACTTTTTGGGTAGCTGAGGATGGAATGAAAATGCAGGTAATTTACTTTTCCTCTGTGCTATCACTAATCAGGTTTTAAATTTTAATCTAAACAAAATATAGGTAACAATAGAAAAATAAAATCTTAAATGCAATTTTTTTATATTATCATTTTTTATATCATCTTATATAGAAAAAAGTTGTACTAAAAATTATCATTGTCCTCCATATGTAACTGTTTTGTTTACTAAAAGTATTTTTAAAAAATTGGGCTAATATCACTGTAGTCTATCGAAGTTTCACCTGAAAATGATGACGTGACATAATACTTTTCGAAAAAAAATTATGCAATTTGGGTGTGTATCAGTAACTTAACAATACTTAGGGGTTCATATCGAAAGGATTGATACTATAGAGACTCAATTATAAAACGAAAAAAATTTATATTGCCTAGTCCAAAAAAGCTGCATCAATTTTTTGGATAATCTTCAGGTACACCTATCTTTATTTAATACCTATCTTTATTTAATGTTAAAACTTATTGGTGCAGAGTTTTGGCAGTCAAACATGGGATGCAGCCTTTGCTATTCAAAGCAGTAATAGCAAGTAATTTGGTAGAAGAATATGGGCCAACTCTTAGGAAAGCACACTAGTTCATAAAGGAAAATTGTAAAATGAGTAAATAATTCGGACTCGATTTATACTCGTTTAATTAAAAGTTCAATTCGAGTTCAACTTGAAATATAAATGAATTAAATATGAAAAATTTTAAAATTCGATAAATTATTCGAATCTTCTCAAATTATAATTTTTTATTGATACTCGGATCATATTCGTTCAAAAAGTTCAAACTGTTCGAGCTCGATTCGAGATCGTGCTCGACTCGATAGCTAAATGAACATCAATCAAACCTTATTTTATACTCAATAAATTTTGTAAATCATATCTAAAAAACTCAATACTCGACTCGACTCAATTCATTTACACCCTCTTACTCACATGTTCAGTTATATATGGCACCAAAAAAGCATCCCTTAACCATCACAGATACTCCTTTCATTGAAAATTTCGATCATTATTGACTCTTACAATCTTCTTCTTTTTTTGGGTGCAAAACTTTTACAATCAATTGAAAATATTATTTTTTGACTTTTACAGTTAATTAAAAATATTTTCAACCTCAAAAGTGACATAAAAATTAACTTAATTTTAGTTGATACATATTCGGAAGCGTTTTACCGATCTGCGAGTGGGCCAAAGGCCTGGTGCTAGAAGAGGGTGATGAGTCCTTTGGGCCGAGGCCCTCAAGGGTGTTGAAGGGGTTCGGACATTCGAGTCCTCTGGATCGGAGTCTTACTTGAGATATGGTGTTCGGGTTCGGGTATCCGAGTCCTTTGGGCCGGAACCCTATTCTGGAAGGAGAAGTTCGGGGTCGGGCCTTTGAGCCTTCTCAAGCGAAGTCCCAACTGCAATGATGAGCTCGGTTGGATTGGGCTGTGCGTTAAGGTCGTCCTGCGTCTGTGAGTCTAAAGTCCCAGCCGTATTTGAATAAGGTAACTCCAAAGGAAGTGATTGGATTGGATTCCACTTCCACCTTTTAAGGAGATTGTGTTGGACCCAAATTATGGTAACTGCCATAATTCAGGAGTCTTAGTCCGACTCGGAGAAGGATTCTAAGGTGATGAGGCACTATAAATACAAGGCCTAGGGTACAATTATGAGGTAATACCTACTTTTGAGCACTAAACACTTAGCCTCCATTGTTAAACCTTGTGAACGGCCTGTACTTATTCTCACACCGGAGCTATCCCCCGGCAGCACAAGCCGTCAAGCTTTTGTGTGATCTGTTATTGTGCAGGTTGTAGAAAGCGTGGATTCGTGATCGACGCTAGCGCATTTAAACTCAAGCGTTAACATTTGCGCTATAAGGAGGGGTTTTAGTGCTTAAATCAATCACAACTGAGTTTTTCGGTAAGAGGCCATGGCTAGCAGGGAGAACAGTGCTTCTAACCAGGAAAAGGCGAAAACACACCAGACCACCCAGGTGAGAGGGTCGATCAAAGACAGATTGGGTTCTAGAATCCAGGAGGATCGGGAGGAACCGGTTGCTTCCCTCCGGTGGAAGCTCTTCCATGATAGCCTTCATACCCCCCAACCAGGCTAGTCGTGCGGATGAAAATCATTCTCGGGCACTGGAGGTACGCGGAAAGGACCAAAGAGAGGCCAGCCGGGATCAGAGGGAGTTTATCTTGCAGAAGAAGATGCAACAGAACAGAGATGCCATAATGGCCTTGCGTCTCCAGCAAGACGAACTCTAACAGTAGATGGCACAGATGGCTGGGGAGCAGGAGGCATCCTCAAGACGGCGCAGGAATCGGAGCCGATCCCGGTCACCTCGACGGGGAGAGGCGGAAAAGGAAAGGGGCAAGCACAGAAGTCGCTCTCGAGACGGCCGAAGCAGAAGAAGGAGCCGTTCGGTAGAATGGAGATCAGATTATCAAGGCCGATCGGGACAGAGGAGGCGGGACGCGTCTCCCGAACACGGGAGGGACAAACACAGATCGTCCCCTCGTGAAGAGGAGACCGACCCCCTCGCTCGAAGGGTGGCTGAATTGGAGAAGTTGCTATTGGTGAAGAATTCAGTGGGGACACCTTCGACTTACATAGGGTTGTCCTTCTCGCTAGAAATCAATCATGTGACGACCGATCCCAAAAAAAAGATGCCCCCGATGGAGACATATGATGGGCTGGGGGATCCGTACGATCATTCTGACGGATACGACAGACTGGTGACATATTACGGACATTCGGACGCCACCAAATGTCATATGTTCACAACCACTCTGAGGAAGAGCGCCCGAGAATGGATGGGGACCTTGGCGGCGGGGTCAATTAATTCATGGAATGATCTTCGGGAGAGGTTTCATGCCCGTTTCGGAAGCAATAGGAGGAGGGGAAAAATCATAGCTTCCCTCATGCAGGTTCGGCAGAAATCAGATGAGAATCTGGGACAGTACGTCAAGAGGTTCCGAGAGGCTGTGGGGTCTGTAGCAGAGTTGAATTCCCCACAAGCCCTGGGTTTCTTCATGACCGGGTTGGACATTGGGAAGTCAAAGAAACTGATGAAGGACTTGGTGATCAACCCTCCAGGAGATTTGACAAAAGCCTTCCACCGAGCCGAGGGATACATAACAATAGAAGAGGCAATGGGAAATTTTAAACCCCACTCCCAGTCTTTCGAGAAGTCCAAGGATCGGGATAAGCATAACTCTCAACGGTCAGATAACCAGGGGAAGTCTGACAACTATGGCAAGAAAAGCTACAATGGGGGAAATTCGGGTAGCGGACGACCACCTTTCCTAAACAGGAACGTCAATAAAGTCTACACCACACTCAACACCGACCGGGAGAAGATATTGGAAGAGATGAGGAATAAACCTTTCTTTGAGCCATGCCCGACAATCTTAAAGCCTGGAAAGAGGGGTCGAGACAAATACTACGAATACAATCAATGTCAAGGGCATATGACGGAGATGTGTAATGATTTGAAAGATTTGATAGAGAAGAATGTCCAGAACGGATAACTGGTACAATACGTGGTGGGTCGGGAAGGTTCAGAAGCACCCCGAGAGGAGAACATGGGGTTGACTCGGGAAACACAACCGCAACCGAACCCGCAACCCCGAGGCGTGATTGACGTAATTTCTAGCGGGTCAGTATGGCGTGTAACCGAACGGAAGAGAAGTGGGAACCTCGAGGCTGTATTATTAGTAGCAAGTTCATCACCCAGAAAGGATAGGGCCTACTCAGGGGTTTCCATCTCCTTCTCAGACGAAGATTACCCTACCGACCACATCGAACCACATGATGGGGCGTTGGTGATAACGGTACAGGTCGGGCCAGTGGATATGATAAGGATGATGATCGATAATGGGTCCTCAGTCGACATACTATACACGCACGCCTACCAGAGGATGGATTTAGAAGGAAAAAAGATGGAGTTAGGAGGAGAGGGTCCATTGTATGGGTTCAGTGGGGACCCAGTACATGTTTCGGGCACCATTGAGTTACTTGTCAGGTTCGGCACAACCCCTCAGTAGGCAGAGGTTATGGTCAGGTTTTTTGTAGTGCAGGTGGACTCGGCATACAATGCCATTTTGGGAAGGCCGACGTTAGCAGCACTACAAGCAGTAACATCCATACCACACTTCAAAATCAAGTTTTCGACTCCGAACGGGATTGGGGAGGTAAAAGGCGATCTTGATATTGCCCGAAGGTGCTATCGGAATACCTTGATTTCTTCAAGGATCGGAGTTAGCAAACAGAAATAGACAATGACCATTGAGATATAGCCATTCACTGAGAGCAGTACCTAACCAATGGCCCTACCCGCCGAGGAGACTGAAGATGTAGAGTTAATCCCCGACAACACAGAAAAATTAATCAAGATTGGGGCAGGATTAACAGAATCACTGCGAACAGGACTGGTGGACGTTCTTCGGGTGTATGCCGATATCTTTGCTTGGGAGCCTAGCGATATGGCAGGGGTAAGTGAGTCGGTAGCGCTACATAGGCTGCATACAGACCCGAAGAGAAAACAAGTGATACGGAAAAGAAGGATCTTCACCCCGGAAAGGCAGAAGATCATAGATGAAGAGATCACTAAACTGCTGGAGGCAGGGTTCATTTTGAGATTGACTACCCCGAATGGCTGACAAATGTGGTTCTGGTTCAGAAATAGAATGGAAAGTGGAGGTTATGCATCAATTACACCAATCTGAACAAGGCTTGTCCGAAGGATTTCTACCCTTTGCCTAACATAGATCAGTTGATTGATGCCACATCGGGGTACGGCATGTTGAGCGTCATGGATGCTTTCTCGGGATACCACTAGATTTTGATGAATAAGGAAGATATCCCGAAGACAAGCTTCATCACACATCGGGCCATATATGCTTATCGGAAGATGACTTTTGAATTACTCAACGCTGGGGCGACTTATCAACGGATGATGAACTTCGTATTCAGAAAGCAGCTGGACCGAAGCATGGAAGTGTGATCGTGAAAAGTATGTCAGTCCAGAATCATCTGGAGGACCTAGAAGACTGCTTCAAAACGGTAAGAAGACACAAACTGCGGTTGAACCCGACCAAGTGTACCTTCGGATTGGGAGCAGGGAAATTTCTGGGCTACTTGGTCAGTAAGAGGGGCATTGAGGCAAACTCAGAAAAGATACAGGCGATCCTGGACATGAAGTCTCCGAAGACATATAAGGATGTGCAATGGCTGACGGGGCGCATTGCAGCCCTTCGGAGATTTGTGTCAAAATCAGCTGAGAGATGCTTACCCTTCTTTGACACTCTCAAGGGGCCAAATAACGAGAAGAGTTTTCAATGGACATCAGAATACGAAGACGCATTCCAAGGGATCATAAAATATTTGTCTTCGACACCGTTATTGATGAAACCGATCCCTTCGGAACCTTTATATTTATACTTGGCTGCAAGCCCGATGGCAGTAGGGGCGGCATTGATTAGGGACAAGGGAGGAAAATAATTCCCAATATACTACGTCAAGCACATTTTTCGAGACGCAGAAACAAGGTATCCGAACTTGGAGAAATTCGCATATGCCTTGATCATTGCAAGTAGGAAACTTCGGCACTATTTCCAGGGTCGGGTAGTGGTGGTATATATGGATCAGCCGTTAAAGAAAGTATTGCACAAGCCAGAAGTGTCGGGTCGGCTAGCAGCATGAGTGATGGAGTTAACGCAATTTGCTATAAGAAATCATCCCCGGATGGTAATCAAGGGTCAGGCATTGGCAGACTTCATAGTGGAATGCTCTTTTACAGAACCGGATGTGAGTACGATTACCGAAGCTCAACAGGGACAAGCCTCGTGGACTTTGTACGTGGACGGGTCATCGACTTCAGACGTCAGTGGTGCAGAAGTCATTCTAACTAGTCCCGAAGGCTTCAAAGTCCAATAGGCGATTCGGTTTCAGTTCAAGGCCACAAACAACGAAGCAGAATACGAGGCCATACTGGACGGACTTTGATTGGCCCGAAGCTTGGAAGTACAGAAGATAGTTATCTACAGTGATTCACAGTTGGTAGTTAAGTAGTTATCAGGAGAGTATGAGGCTCGAGGGTCAAGAATGTCAAAGTATCTGGCCGAAGTGAAAGATAAGCTCACATACTTCACATCACACAACTGTCAGGGAGTTGATCGGTCAAATAATACGGTAGCAGATGCCCTAGCCAGGTTAGCAACCACCGAAGCAAGCTCCTTCAATGGATCGGGGTATCTGGAAGTCTTAGAACGGCCAAGTGTACCAAAGAAAGATGTGCTAGCTTTAGATCGACTCGATTGCTGGCTCACACCATATATCACATATCTGGCAGAGGGGGATCTACCTTCGGACATAATCCTAGCAAGAAAAATCAAGCACAAGAGTTCGAATTTTGTCCTTATTGACGGAGACCTATACCGAAGGGCCTTTAGCTCTCCACTGCTCAAATGCGTAACTCCCTCGGAAGCGGACTATACACTTCGGGAAGTACATGAAGGGATTTGTGGGGATTACATGGGGGCCAAGTCACTGGTGCACAAGATTTTGAGGCAGGGGTATTATTGGCCGACTATCTATACGGAGGCTAAAGAATTCGTCAGAAAGTGTTCCAAGTGTCAGCTGAACAACACCATCCCACACCAGCCCCCCGAAGAGATGTATTCGGTCTTATCCCCGATTCCCTTTGCTGTATGGGGAATCGACATCTTGGGGCCACTGCCGAAGGCCAAGGGACAAGTCAGTTTCGTGATCGTTGCTATCGACTATATGACGAAATGGGTCGAAGCTAAACCTCTTTAGAAGATCACAGAATAAGAATGCCTAAAGTTTTTCATGGAAGGAGTTGTTTACCGCTTCGGCATCTCGATGGCAGTGGTTTCCGATAATGGCAGACAGTTTGTAGGGTCAAAGTTTGAAGGTTTTTTGAAAGAGCTGGGCATTCAGCATCGCAAGACCTCAGTCGCTCATCCTCAATCGAATGGTCAAGTGGAAGTGACCAACCAAACCCTGCTCAATGGGATTAAAAGACGCCTAGACGAGCTAAAGGGTTGGTGGCCAAAAGAGCTACTCAGTGTTTCGTGGGCTTATCGGACTACACCGAGAACAACCACGGGAGATTCGCCATTCAGGTTGGTGTATGGAACTGATACACTCATACCGGTGGAGATTGGGTCTCCTACCCTTTGGGTCAGTCAGTACAAGGAGTTATACAATGATGAAGGCTTGAAAACAAATTTGGATCTTCTTGAAGAAGTTTGGGATTCAGCTCTGATCAGGTTGGCAGTCTACCAGCAGAGAATAGCCCGACACTATAATCAGAAGGTGAAGCGGAGGAGGTTTGAAGTGGGAGATTTGGTCCTCTGGGAGTTGGAGGCATCAACCCCCCAGAACACCGATAAATTGATGCCTAACTGGGAGGGACCGTACGAAGTAGTTGAGGTGCCGAAGTCAGGTACATACCGGCTTCGAGCAATGGATGGTTCGGAAGTAAAGAATAAATGGCACGCTAGAAGACTTGAAAAATTTTATCAGTAAAAGTCATGTCATTCTTTTCTTTGTCCATGTGACCGTTTTGATTTCAAATGAAATAAATTAGAATTTTCTTCGGAAATGTTTATCTCCACCTGAATTCATTTGAATTTTGGTACTCAATTAGATAAACATCGAGCTTAAACAAATCAGAAAGTCGAAGATGACATAACTGATCGGTAGAAGTCGCGGGTATAATTGATTGAGAAAACAATAAATTTTTTAATCAGACAAACTTCGGGCACAATCCGATCAGAAGGTTCGGGAAGACATAACTGATCGGGATAAGTCACGAGTATAACTGATCGCAAAAATTTACAAACAAAAACTTTTTGTACTTCATTCATTCTTTCAAATTTTTACAAATCCCGATCGTATATGATCCGGGCAAAGTACTAATACATAGAAAAAAGAAGAAGAAGATTACAGAAGGAATTTACAAGTCTTCAAGGATAAACTACTCTTGTGGATCCCCACCTTCGGCCTCTGATTCATCATCGGAAGACTCGAGGAGAGAGGGGTCAAGGCCAGCAGCTATCATCTTCGTCCGAGCCTTTTCCCGATAAGATTCATACCCTTCGCCAAACTGGGCCATGACCTTATCGTTCAAGGCATTAGACTCCTCATACTCGCATGATTTCGCCGCTTAGCCTCGGAGAGCTTTCTCGCAAAGGCGCCAACTTCAGTTGATTAAGGTGGTGTTTTTCGCATCACGTGCATCATCTTGGCCATCATCTCGAAAACTTTCTCCGCAGGCGTCATGACCTTCTCTCGATCCTTGACCTCTTTGGCTGGTGTTTAACCCTCGAAACACAAACTCATGTTGAAGTAGAGAGTATTGTTCTTTCAGTTTGTTGACCTGGCGTTCGGCCTGGGTCGCTTTATTACGGGTCTAGGCATGGAGATCCTTTTCCTTCTTCAGGTCCAAAGTCAGACCACGAATCTCTGCCTCAAAAAGCTGCACATCCGTCATCAACTGAGCCTCCTTTTTGGTAGATTGGGCAAGAGGCAGAATGGCTCGGGCCAGGATGGCGTTGGCCTGTGGCAGAAGGAGTGGGTTAGCCATGCAGAATAAAACATGAAAGTAACAACAGAAGATAACCTATTTGAGAATTACCTGACACTGAGCCCGGACGTAAGCCACCAGATACTCTTCGAAAGAGAATCCCTTAAACCGTTCGTCATTGCCCGAAAGCTTGAAATGATCAAACAGATTAAAGGGAAACACTTCCGATGGGATCTTCGGCCAACAAGTGGTCGGCGTCCCTTAAGAAGAACTCGCCTTGGAAGTGGGGGTGGCGGCGGAAAGGGGGTCGGCCTCAACAACTTGTCGTTCGGGGTGTCGTTGCTCAAGGTCTTCGGTGAGTCATGGCTTCTTGGGTCAGGGTTTGAGAGGGACATCTTCGGTTTCCTCTAAATCCTCGATCGCCGTGACCTGAGCGGGGGGAGGAGTCGGCTTCGGTGGGACCACAGAAGGGACTTGGCGGGAAGTTTTGCGGAAGGTTTTTTGGATTTCTTTAATAGAGCCGCTTTCTCCGCCCGACTCATCTTCAAAATGTTCTTGGTGGCGGGCTCGGCAGGAGAAGTCGGAGGGGCGGGGACCGAAGTAGAACCAGTTGAAGGTTCTACAATCGGGATGGTTTCTTCCTCGGCCATCTCGTCAGTGATTGGAAGGCGGATCGGCTCGATTGTGATAGGAAGAGGAATTAGGGATTTAGCTACCCCTTCGGGCTTGAAAATTGTCATTGCGTAACGAGAAGGGAGTTAGATAATCGGTTAGTACAAAATGACTGAAAAATAATCAAAGTTAGCAAAGGCATGGAAAAATTCGGGGTAGGACACTTGCACCCGTGTTGGTACAACCAGCTTTCATTGGATAAGACCTTCAGGTTCCATTCGGTCTTGCTCCACTTCTTGTAGAATTCTTTGAAGGCACCAGCCCGGTCCTTCGAGAATTTGGACACTTTGGCGATTGGATCTTCGGGGTGGGCCCAGTTTGGGAGCAGTTTAAGGTCGGTTCCTTTCATGAAGATCCATTGTGGATGCCAACCCTTGTTGCTCGAGGGAGTTTTGATTGGGACGGTTCGGTTGGGTTGTTTGTTTAGTTGCCGAAGGCCGGGCTCTTTGGATCGATCGACGATAAATAGGGCAAAGAAGAAATCAAGATCGGGGGTGATCTCGATCTCGTGACAGACGGCAATGAAGGAAATCAAGTGGATATACGAGTTCGGCACAAGTTGTGCGAACCCGATCCCCATAAAGCCAAGAAAAGTTGAAATAAATTCGTGGAGTGGGAACCGAATCCCATATTTGAGGAGGTATAGGGGTACGGCGACCCATCCACCTTCAGGCCTCCAAAACATCCTCTCTTCTGGGTTAGGCACCCGAAGCTTGTACTCCCTCAGGATGTTGAATAGCACGCGGATGTCTGAAATTTAAGACAAAAGGACGGTTGATTGGGTGTTGATGTGCGAGAAGTTGGTGGCTGAAGCGTAGACGCTTCGAATTCGGTCTTCAGTATTAATCGGGATGATATCGGTAGAGGCTGTCAGAAGTTCTACCGGAATCAGATCGCCGGTAGTGACGGAGGGGGGAGTTGGTTCAGTGGTGGGGGGAGGGGGGAATGCTAGAATCAGCCATTTGATCGAGGGGACGGAGACACAAATGTGAGGTTCTGAGAAGAAAACGAACAAGAATGAAGTTCAAAAACACGCAGAGTAGATAAAATCAGTGAAGTTTGGAGAAGAAGTGAGCTCGCCGGAAATCGCCTTGCCGGAAAATTTAAACACAAATTTTTGAAGTGAAGGAGTCTGGAAAGAGTGATAGTGATGGTTGAGGTGAGGGTTTTACAGGTACAGTCACACGCTACCCAAGGGCGGCTATTAAATGCCCAAGGTGGGACCAGGCATGGAGAGACGTGTAACATTTCAGGAAATGAGGACAGACCGTTTGGCTTCCCCAGACAACTCATCATTAGCTGTCGTGACTCATCGAATTCCTGACCTTTCAAGTCTCTAATTATAAATATATTATAACAAGAGACTGGGGGCAATGTTCGAGAACATTTTACCGATCTGCGAGTGGGCCGAAGGCCTGGTGCCAGAAGGGGGTGATGAGTCCCTTGGGCTGAGGTCCTCAAGGGTGTTGAAGGGGTTTGGACATTCGAGTCCTTTGGACTGGAGTCTTACTCGAGATATGGTGTTCGGGTTCGGGTATCCGATTCTTTTGGGCCGGAACCCTATTCTGGAAGGAGAAGTTCGGGGTCGGGCCTTCGAGCCTTCTGGGCCGAAGTTCGAACTGTGCAGTGAGCTCAGTTGGATTGGGCCTGTGCAGTGGGTTGTCCTACGTGCAGAGTCTAAAGTCCCAGCCGTATTTGAATAAGGTAACTCCAAAGGTAGTGATTGGATTGGATTCCACTTCCACCTTTTAAGGAGATTGTGTTGGACCTAGATTATGGTAACTGCCATAATTCAGGAGTCCTAATCCGATTCGGAGAAGGATTCTAAGGTGATGAGGCACTATAAATACAAGGCCTAGGGTACAATTATGAGGTAATACCTACTTTTGAGCACTAAACACTTAGCCTCCGTTGTTAAACCTTGTGAACGGCCTGTACTTATTCTCACACCGGAGTTATCCCCCGACATCACAAGCCGTCAAGCTTTTGTGTGATCTGTTATTGTGCAGGTTCTAGGGCGTGAATTCTGTGATTGGACGCGCCGGCGAAATTTGGCGTTAACAATACATTAATGAAATCTTAAAATATCATAAAAGTATTATTATATTTATTGTTGTGTAATTGTTAATGAATCATATTAATTTTGAGTTTGAAAATAATTTAAATTGATTTCAAAAGTTAATAATGATATTATAATTTAAAATGAAAGAAATATATTCTGTGAAAACGATTCTGATCAATCCCACTCGTATCATTCCATCAAGGTTCAAGACAATCCCCCAGGAAATTTCCAGAAAATGCATCGACACCGGTGACCAGTCGAAAGGTGCATGGACATTCTCAATGCAAGATCATGGTTGGCAAGTCTCTGATTGCACAGCTGAAGGATTGAAGGTAAAATATTCTATACAAATACGTTGTTTATTTTAAGTTTTGTTTTTTAATCGGCAAAAGAAAATATTCATTAAAACCTGAAAGTACATCATGTGACAATTTCAAAAGATTTGGAAAGGGCCACAATTTTAATACGATACATAAAACTAAAAATCCAATACAATATCAAAACATGAAAACCAAGCTCGAAAAACTTGCACCAATCTGTAAATTCAATAAAGTCACCATGCTAACTCGTGTTGCAAACAGCCCATAAAAGATCATCACCAGAGAGAATCAAGTACAAACTCTTGACACTGACATTACATTATACACAAATCCCACTAAACCTAAACATGAAGATGCATGTATAGATATTGTGAAGATGGGTTAACTGAAATAGTGCACATAACTAACGAAAGCTGTGGATCTTTCTCCTATATATATATATATTGTTTATGAAAATGAATAATAGTTTTTGTGCAATATACATTCTTTATATATTGCACAAAAAGATTTCCATTTGTAAATTTACAATTTTTAAGTTTATATTCTTTCATCATGTAAATTTCCATTTTTAAGTTGTTTACCTTAATAATTCTGGCATGTTAATTGTTGGGTCATGATATTTCACTTATTGGGCCAACCAGACTGGGCCTATATATTCGGTTAGTCCGTTGGGTCAATATTATTGGGTCCTAAGGTTATTGGGCTTAGTCATTCTATAATCCTTATTAAGTCCTTATTGTATCGGGCCAGATCAGTGGGTCGACCCATCATACATTTAAATATCTATTACTTTGACCGGTAATGATGAAAAAGATATTGTTGTTGACCGAAAGTCTGCAGATCATTAATGTGGATGGGATTATAGTCGGCCGACGGGATAAACAGTGTAGGAAAAAGGTGACAGCCTGCATGCAGTCGGCAGAGATCACTGAGGAGTGGGGGGCTGTGTCTGACAGTAGTGGGTGGCATGGTAAACCGGGTTTGAGAGTATAACATAACAAGGAAGTTTTCAAGCAAAAGGTAACTGAGAATTTTATCTCTTTCAAGACACTAGATATTTTATCCTCCATTGTTAACCCTTGTGATCGCTTTATCTCGACTCTCACGCTCGAGCTATCCCCCAACCAATGGTCGCCGCAAGCTTTCGATCGTGTTTAGTGTGCTTGGAGGATCGTAACGTCTCTTACGTGATTGGGACGTGGCAGAAGATCTTGGCGTTAACATTGGCGCTAGAAGGAGGGTTGCGTTCTAGTGTCTTGTAGTTTTCAATCACAAACTTTCATTTGTTATACGTCAGAAAAGATGGTGAGGAGTAGAGCAGATACACCGGAAGGACAGCCGAGGGTTGTGAGCTCATCTGTCCAACATATTTCTGTTAAGGATCGTCTGGGTCCTTCAAAGAGTGCTCATGAGAGTGAGAGCACTTCTTCCAAGCATGATTCCAAGGGTTCTCGTTCGAGAGCTTATGGTGAAGCCAGACAGAGGTTGGTATTTGCTGCTGATAAAGGTCGTGACCAGGATCGAAGGCAGGCGGAGGGTTCACCACCTAGAACTCATCACCGAAGTAGTCGGGATAATAAGGCTGCCAAGTTGGCGAAGATGGCAGACGAAGCAGATAAGGCTTTGGAGGTTCTTACAAGCGAGAGGAGGATATATTGTCTGCAGATGCTTCGGATGGCCGATCTGAAGGACAAGGCATCCACTTATGTGCAGTCCGAGAGGCATAGTAGGCTTAAGGATGGGCAACAACGAGAAGGGAAGGAACCGGAACACTCTATTCATACCTCTCAAGGATGACCTCAGGAGCGAAGAAGATCAAGGAGCAGAACCCCTGAGGTGTCGAAAAAAGCACTTCTGGTTATCAATTCTCAAGGTCGTGATGGAGGCAGACAGAGGAGCCGGTCAAGAGAGCATGTACCTGAGAATAGAAGGAGAGAGCACCAGCGTGAATATTCTCATCGTGATGACATGGCCACACGCCGAAGTAGATCCAGAAGTCCATCAAGGGTCGTGGGTTCTGGTGGAATGGGTCGATCTGCCCAGAAGCAGAAGGTTATTCAGGAGAAAGAAGTCTCCTCGCAACCAAAAGGTGTGGATTTCTTGGTGAAGGAGTTGAAGGAGCTCCGAAAACAGTTAGCTGAGGTTCAACAGGTGAAGGACACCCCGGGAAAGAAGGCGTCTCCTTTTTCCTCGGACATTCTTAAGGAGAAGGCGGATACCGCCAAGAAGTTGCCTCATATGGAGAGCTATGATGGATCAGGGGATCCTTATGACCACAGCCAGGCGTTCGATAGGCTGATGGATTATTATGATTTCACCGATGCTGCCAAGTGTCACACGTTTGTTACAACGTTGAGGAAGGATGCAAGGCAGTGGATGGGGACTTTGCCTGCTGATTTAGTCACATCATGGTCTGAGCTGTGTGACAAGTTCCATGCTCGTTTTGGGAGCAACCGAATGAGGGGAAAGCCTACGGGTTCTTTGGCTCAAGTCCGATAGTTTTCCAATGAGTCTTTGGGCCTGTATGTGAAGCGATTTAAGGAACCTATTGGCCAGGTGTCTGACCTTAATGATCTTCAAGCTGTGGGGTTGTTTTAGAATGGGTTAGATTTGGTGAAATTAGAGAAGTTGGTGAAGAAGCTGATGTTTCACCATCAAAAGAGTTTGGCCGAAGCCTTTGATAAAGCCGAAGGCTATATTGTAGTGGAGGAGGCTATGAATAGCCTGAAACGTCCTTTTTCGGACCGAATGAAGGAGGCAGATACTCCTAAAGCTGAAGGCGATCAGAAGAAGGTGGGAGGGAATAATGATCGGCCAGAGGGCAGTTCGAAGAAGTATAATAACACATGGCGACAGGAAAGTAATCGCCCACCTGCTCCTACCTAAAAGGTGAATAAGGTTTACACCAAACTGAACACGGATAGGTCGGTAATTTTGGATCAGATCAGAAACCAACCTTTCTTTGAACCACTTCGTGATAATTTCAAGCCAAGACAGGGCAATGCTCGGAAATATTGTGGCTATCATCAAGCCGCAGGTCACGATACAAATGAATGCTGTAATCTTAAGGACTTTGTAGAGAGGAAGGTTCAGAGCGGTATGTTGGTTCAGTATGTGGCCGGGAGGGATCATCAGCAGGAACAACAGAATGCAGATCGGACTATTCAAGTGGTTTAAACGGTTCCACCCGTACAACCTACTCCAAATCAGCCGCCAAGGCACGTCGTTGATGTAATAACCGGTGGGACGGCAGGAAAATTGGTGGGGAAGAAGAGGAGAGGATATCTGGACTCGGTCATGTCTGTGGCGGGTTCTCCTGAAGATTGATAAACCATTTCCAGGGACAGTTATATCTTTCACTGATGCAGATTATCCTTCGGAACCCATCGAACCCCATGAAGGAGCACTGGTGATCACAACACAAGTGGGTTCGGTAGATATGAAGCGAATGATGATTGACAATGGGTCTTCTGTTGATATTCTATACGCTCATGCTTATCTGAGGATGCATCTTGATGGGCGAAAGATGGAGGTGGGGCAGGAGGCTCCTTTATATAGCTTCAACAACGATCCGGTCAAAGTGGCAGGAACTATTGAGCTACTAATCATCTTCGGTACTGCTCCACAATAGGTAGAAATAACGTGTAAATTCTATGTTGTGCATGTAGATTCGGCCTACAATGTCATATTGGGACGACCTACCTTGACTGCTCTCCAAGTAGTGACCTCCATCCCTCACTTCAAGATCAAGTTCCCAACGGCACATGGAGTTGGAGAGGTAGCAGGGGACTTCAATCTAGCCCGACGCTGTTATCGGAATGCTGTTATTGCCTCGAGAGTAGGGGCCAGCAAGCAAAAACAGACCATGGCGATAGAGATTGAGCCATTCACTAAAAGAAGCTCAGAGCCATTGGTCATGCCGGCAGGAGAAACAGAGGAGATCGAGCTGGTCCTCGGTAAGAAGGACAAAACAGTGAAGATAGGTTCGGGTTTGCCGAAACCTTTTCGCACAAGCCTTATGGAACTTCTTCGCTGTTTTGCGGATATATTTGCATGGGAACCACAAGATATGCCAGGAATTAGCCGGAAGATAGCAGAGCACCGGTTGGATGTGGATCCAACGAAGAAGCCAGTTCGGCAGAAGTTGAGAATCTTCGCACCTGAAAGATAACGGATCATTGATGAAGAGATTGCCAAGCTGATAGCTGCTGACTTCATCTTTGAGATCGATTATCTGGAGTGGATGGCAAATGTCGTGCTGGTGCAGAAGCAGAATGAAAAATGGCGAGTTTGCATCGATTACACGGACCTGAACAAAGCTTACCCGAAGGACTTCTATCCTCTACCCCACATTGATCAGCTCATCGATGAGACTTCAGGGAATGCATTACTAAGCTTTATGGATGATTTTTTAGGTTATCATCAAATTTCTATATGCAAAGAGGATATTCGAAGACAGCTTTCATCATGCACCGTTCGGTGTATGCTTACAAGAAGATGACATTTGGCTTAATCAATGCTGGGGCCACTTATCAAAGAATGATGAACTTTGTCTTCCAGAAGCAGCTAGGACGGAACATGGAGGTGTATGTTGATGACATAATCGTGAAAAGCATGATTGTTCAGAAGCATCTGGATGATCTAGAAGAATTTTTTAAGATGGTCCGACATCATAAATTAAGGCTCAATCCCACCAAATACACCTTCGGGCTCGGTGCAGGGAAGTTCTGGGCTATCTGGTTAGTCAAAGGGGTATCGAAGCCAATCTAGAGAAGATCCAGGCTATTTTGAACATGAAGACTCCTCAGTCATTCAAAGATATTCAGCGCCTGACAGGGAGGATTGCAGCTTTGAGGAGGTTCATGTCCAAGTCGGCAGAAAGGTGTTTGCCATTTTTTAGCACGTTGAAAGGATCAAAGAATGCCAAGACATTCCAATGGACTTTGAAATGTGAAGACGCCTTCCAAGGCATAAAGACGAACCTATCTACGGCACCTTTGCTGGTAAATCTAGTTCCTACTGAACCACTATACTTGTATCTGGCAGCCAACTCGTTAGCGGTGGGAGCAGTGCTAGTTCGAGAAGTTGGGGGGAAACAACATCCGGTCTATTATGTTAGTCATGTCTTGAGAGATGCTGAAACTAGGTACCCGAATATTGAAAAATTTATCTTTGCTTTGATAATAGCCAGTCGAAAGCTTAGGCAATATTTTCAAGGTCGGCTCCTGGTCGTTTACACGGATCAACCGTTAAAGAAGGTGATGAGCAAGCCAGAGGTTTCGGGGAGGTTAGCTACATGGACGATGGATTTGTCTCATTTCTTCATTGAGTATCATCCCCGAACTGCTATCAAAGGTCAAGCCTTGGCCGATTTTATGGTGGAATGCTCGTTCATTTTTTGAAGGCGATGCGAGAGCAGCAAGCGGTGAAGTGATCGATCGACAGCGATTGCGATTCTTGAAAGACAACTAGAGTTCATGGACGCTGTATGCAGATGGATCTTCTACTATGGATGTCAGTGGAGCAGGGGTTATCTTGACAAGTCCGGAGGGATTCAAGGTGCAGCAGGCCATCAGATTTGGGTTCCGAGCAACGAACAACGAGGCAGAGTACGAAGTAGTTTTGGCAGGGGTTCGACTGGCGAAGAGTCTCGAGGTTTAGAAGCTGATTATTTACAATGACTCTCAGTTGGTCGTCAAGCAAGTTTTAGGGGAATACGAAGCTTGAGGTTCAAGAATGATCAAGTACCTAACAGAGTTGAAGGATCAACTTCAGTATTTCATCTCCTATGAATTTCAGGGCGTAGACCGTAATGATAATTCTATTGTCGATGCCTTGTCGAAGTTGGCCACTACGGACGCCAACAATTTTGATGGGTCAGTCTATTTGGAGATTTTGCAGCAGCCGAATATCCAACATGAAGCAGTGATGTGTATTGAACGTTCTAACTGTTGGATGACTCCCTACATAGAATATCTGGCAGATGGCGTCCTTCCTTCGGATCAGATGCTGGTTAAGAAGATCAAGTATAAGAGTGCCAATTTTATTCTTATTGATGGGGATCTCTATCGAAGGGCCTTTTCATCTCCATTATTGAAGTGTTTGGTTCCATCTGAGGCCGAATATGCTCTTCGGGAGGTTCACGAGGGCATCTGTGGTGACCATATGGCTGCTAAGTCATTAGCTTACAAAGTACTTTCGTCAAGGATTCTACTGGCCTACAATCTTCAAGGAAGCGACGGAGTATATGAAGAAATGCGAGAAGTGTCAGCTCAACAGTCCGATCCCACATCAGCCACCAGAAGAGCTATACTCGATCTTATCTCCTATACCCTTTGCTGTCTGGGGGGTAGATATACTGGGTCCATTACCGAAAGCTAATGGTCTGGTCAGTTTTGTTATAGTTGCCATTGATTATATGACCAAATGGGTAGAAGCGAAGCCACTTCGATTGATAACGGAACAAGAGTGCTTGAAGTTCATGAAGGAGTCAGTAGTGTTTCGTTTAGGAATTCCTAAGGTGGTGATATCGGACAACGGGCACAAATTTGTGGGATCGAAGTTTGAACGATTTGAAGGAGTTGGGAATTCAGCATAGAAAGACTTCAGTGGCTCATCCACAGTCAAATGGGCAGGTCGAAGTGACCAACAGAACGCTGCTGAATGGGATTAAGCGCAGACTGGATGAAGCTAAGGGGAGATGGCCAAAAGAGCTGATCAGTGTGTTATGGGTTTACTAGACTACACCGAGGACTACAACATAGGATTCACCTTTCAGATTGGCCTATGGCACTGATGCCTTAGTCCCTATTGAGATTGGATCCACCAGTCTTCGGGTCAGTCAGTTCAAAGAGATCTACAATGATGAAGGGCTGAAGGTCAACTTGGATCTGTTGGAAGAAGTCAGAGAGGTGGCTTTGATCAAACTGGCAGCCTATCAACAGAGAGTAGCCAAGAATTACAATAAGGGGGTAAAGCTTCGGAGATTTGAAGTGGGAGATTTCATCCTCAAGGAAGTCGAAGCATCTACGCCTCAGAACTTGGGAAAGCTGATGCTGAACTGGGAAGGACCGTATGAAGTAATTGAAGTTCCGAAGCCAGGAACTTATCGGTTAAGGGCATTGGACGGATCCGAGATCAAGAACACTTGGCATGCTGGTAGACTTTGGAAGTATTTTCAGTAGAGATCAAGTCAGTATCTCGGAAGTCTGTAAATATTGGATCATCATCAATAAAAGATTCATTTTTTCACAATTGATCTTCTTCCTATTGGTCCTAATTTCATAATGGTATAAGGAGGACGGGGGGACTCACTGACCATTCGATGGTAGCCTTTTTGGCAGGTGGTCCTTATGAATTTGTCAGGCCCTTCGTGGTAGGCAAACTTCATCGGTGTAAGGAGGACGGGGTGGACTCGCTGACCATTCGATGGTAGCCTTATCGGCAGGAGTGTCTTCACGGGTTTGTTATACCCTGCTTGGTAGACAAATTCCATAGTCCTTTTAATTTTTTTTTACCGCGAGTGGTAAACAAGATGCACCGAAGCAAGGAGGTTCGGGTGGACTTGCTGGCCATTCGATGGTAGCCTTATTGTTAGGTGTGTCCTTATGAACTTGTTCTACCCCGTGTGGTAAACAAATTCCACGGTCCTTATAAAATTATTCTACCCCGAGTGGTAAACAAATGTCCTTATATACTTGTTTTACCCCGAGTGGTAAACAAGATCTTGATGGTACAAAGAGGATCAGCCGAATTCACCTTATACATGATCTGTCTCACACTTTAGAAATGATAAGTATGCATTACTTTATTTTGTTCAAGTGTTGGGTTCGGTCCTTTAAGTTCAGTTTATGTCATTTCTTAACTTAACTGTTATATGCCATATCTGATTCACAATTTTAGTTAAGTTCAAAAGCATCTTATACAGTTTCAAAGTTGATTGATACTGAATTATTGACAAGAAACAAAGTAAACAGAGGTCATGATAAAGGAAGTTGAAATTTCATTCATAATTAACTATTCACAATATTAAACCGATTACATAAAAACAAAAATTTTTACAAAAATTCTTAACGATTCCAAAGAAAACAGAAATATTCACTTCAGGCATTATCCTCGCCATCTGAAGAGTTGAGCAGGGTCGAATCTACTTTGGCT
Source organism: Panax quinquefolius (assembly GCA_020205615.1). NCBI lineage: Eukaryota > Viridiplantae > Streptophyta > Magnoliopsida > Apiales > Araliaceae > Panax > Panax quinquefolius. The sequence continues at coordinate 60,859,564 of CM035155.1, forward strand.
GCAATCAACTTTTCCTTGTCTCGACTTCGACAGACTTCGTAGCCTTCAGAGTATACCTTCAGGATTTCTGCGTTCAACTCATCGGATGCTCGGTATTCGGTCTGAATCTGCTTACGCAATTCTTCGGTCAAAGAAGGATCCAGCTCCTTCAAGGCCTTCAGCTTATCTTGAAGCTTCCGGCGTCTGACCAAATGTCTTTCTTTATCTTCAATGGCCTTTACTTGAAGCTCATCTATTTGAATTGCCAAGCTCTGATTGGCTATAGCAAGTTCTTCGTTGTTAGCCCTTAAAACTTCGTTCTTGGCAACACGATCAGCGTTCATACTGGTCATGTCTTGCTGGCTAGCCTTGGTCGCTTTTAGCTCTTCTTTTAGGGCCTTCAGTTCCTCTTTGGTTTGATGCAGATCATGCCGAAGGTGTCCATTGTTGAACTCTGCGATATCCCATTCATGCCTCTCCTTCGCCAAGACAGACTGCAAAATGGCATTTTCTTTCCTTGCAGCTTCTTCTGCAGCTTCGAATTCCAGATGTTTAGGGCGTAAACGCCCAAAACTGCATTGGCCTGTGCATGTTCAGTATTAATCAATCAATTTCAAATATATCAGATCCAAGCATGAAAAGGAGTGCAAAGATCGAGAAAGTAAACTTACCTGTGCTATATAGCTCATGCCTTCATCAAGTAGATCCCCGATCGATCTGTCGCCAAACTTGTGATCATCGGTATCCCGAACGAATGCATTGAATAGATGGAAGGGGAAGTTGGCATTATATCGAGGCCAGAGGGTTGGTGATGCCATGGCATCATTCTGAAACTCGTAGGATGAAGGTCCTGGAGGAATGGGTATGGGCTGATCACGAGTTGGGGAGGGATCTATATATATTTTTAGGGGATTGAGACCGAGAAGGAATGGGCTCATGTACTGGTGAGGGAATGATTATTGGGCTCGGTTGGCTATCAGAAGGTTGTTTCCTCTTTCGGGATAGTGCTGGGGCAGGTTCGATTTGATCTTCATCCTCAGAAACCTATATCTCCACAAGGACTACATGAGTTTGATCGACAGAAGATGAAGGCACTCTGAGGTGGTTAAGGGGGTAACTTTGGTTCTTAGCTTCTTGACTCGCAAGAGTCATTTACGATCATCCACAGGTAGATCGAGTAAACTCCCTCGGCTAGAAGTTGGATTGGTAGTTAGTGCAGGTTCTGGGATAGTTTCAGTTTCTGGGATGGTTTCAGGTTCTAATGGTGTTGGTTGGGATCTAGGTTTTCGGATAGCCCTTTTTTCCGGTGAGGTTGAAGGGTTTCTTCTGGTTGAATGAGATCATCAGCTTCTGGTTCATCTATTTGAGGTTCAACAGGGGGTGGGTTTTCTTTAGGAGAAGCTTCTATCAGAGGAGTTTTAGAGGCTTCCACTGATTTGCCAGATAAAAAATCTTCAAATTCTTTTATTTCTGAGGAATTAGGTTTGATCAAAGATACTGCAAAAAGTAAACAGTCCTATATCAGAATTTACATCATATAAATTTTAAAAAAATTGCATATATACAAAACAGATAAAATACTTACATTTGTGATTATATAACCACGCTTGCTTGGAAAGGAGTCCATAATTCCATTCCTCCTTCGGGAAGTCGTCGAAGAGTTCGATCATTTCAGCCATGCATTTTTCGGGAATATCCCCAAAATCGGCAGAGACTTTTTCGTCTGTGGCCCAGTTCGGAAGGGATGTAATCTCTGGTCCTTTGATAAAGAACCACGCCTTATGCCATCCTTTGTTGCTGGAAGGAGTGGAGACCAATGAGCGCCTATCAAACTTTTCGCCTGTCTTCAGAGATTGTTTGCTTATGGCCTTAAAACCCTTCTCCCGGGTCTGGCCAATCTTGTAGATGGTGAAAAAGAAGTCCAGAGTAGGTTCAACGCCCAGCTCGTGGCAGAAAGTGATGAATGCTAGGATGTGGATGTAGGAGTTCGGCACCAATTGGGCAAACCCAACTCCAATAAACCCTAGGAGGGTTACTATAAAAGCATGGAGAGGGAATCAGATCCCCTTCTCTAGAATAGTCACCGGAACGACCGTCCATCCTTCCGGCGGTTGATACATTCGTTCCTCGGACTGGGGAGCTCTCACCAGGTGAGTGTCCGGAATGTGACAATGACTCCGAATCCTTTTCAAATCGATTTCAGTGACAGTCGATGGAGTGTTGGCATGAGCATAACGTTCTTTGCTTCTAAAGATGCAGAAGGGTTGGGAAGGGGTTTCGTATGTGGATTTTTTCTTGGAGTGGAAGCTTGGGGGTTTGAGCTCGAAGCTTTTTTAGTGGGACTAAGGCTAGGCGGAATAGTTGTGATTGGGGTTAGTCGGAAAGGAGAACTCTGATTGGTATTCAGGACCACTATTGTTGCTAGGTTGCAGAGAATGAGAAAGCTCGAAGGAGAAGAAAGATCAAGAGGCGTCCAAAATTCAAATGGGCAGGTAAAACTGTCGAATTTGGGGAAATTTACTTTTTATATTGACAGTTGCACGAATTACGAAGGCATCACATTTAATTTCTGGTAATGATGAGGAATTGGAGGGGGTAGCGTCCGGTTTAAGCCTTAGATATTTATTAGATTGGGCTTTTCAGTTGGATTTCCGGTTTTAGCTTGCCTTTATAATTTTAATCCTTTACCGTTTGGGCTTTGGTAAGTTTCATTTTGGGACCTATTTCAAGCCTATCAAATCCTATAATATCATGGACCATTTATAGTTTCCTATTAAATGTCCTATTTAATAAAAAAACTAGGGGGCAATGTTGGGTCATGATATTTCACTTATTGGGCCAACCAGACTGGGCCTATATATTCGGTTAGTCCACTGGGTCATCATTATTGGGTCCTAAGGTTATTGGGCTTAGTCATTCTATAATCCTTATTAAGTCCTTATTGTATCGGGCTGGATCAGTGGGTCGATGTAAAATCCCAAATTTTACGAATAAAGATTTAAATTTATCGAATTTTTTTTTGAATATTATGGTGTGGATTTAATATAATGTTATAGTTGTGGGTAATATTTATAAATTTTGCAAAGTATGCAAGTTGTTATATTATATTCGATTGGTCGGGGAATATTCTTTTTGTGTCGGGAAATATTAAATGCGGCAAGCACAATCATTGGTGGACCCCACAAATGTAATTATTGTCGGATTGAGAAAATGACAAAAATATTTTTATGAAAATAACGGCGGAAGTTTTCTGATTAATCTTGTTGTACTACTCGGTAGTAAAAGTACAGTAATACGCATGGTTGCATAGTAACACACGGTATTGATTATTAATGCTTACGTGCAAAGTCACTCAGTTATACTCAATTATTGCTATAGTAATTGTTGCATCATATCTCTCATATTATTGATTCGATTATTGTCACAGTATCATCTGCATAATATTTGATATATAATTAAATCAATAATTGAGACAACAAAGTTATTCATATTATTAAATTATAATATTTACAATGTCTAGAAGTTCTGCCAATAAGAGGTTTGGTCACCTAATTGCGCGCCAATAGGGAGAAATCCTTCTTGGAAAGCCCCCTCTTTCTTGGGAACGACCTGGTTGTTAAATATTGTGAGTTATAATATTAATGATGAATAAGTTCGTGTTGATTAAAGATGAATTTAATAGTTCCATTGTGTCAGGATTATTGGTGTTAGTTAAAATCGACATCTATTCCGATGATAATTGATGTCTGGGGGTTATATTGATAAATCGGGGAATTTATCGGATAAATGAGCAATTAATTGCTACTAATTCACATGCTTATAAAACTATTTGTTCACATGTGTGTATTATTGAGTCACATTCATTTACTATTAGTGGATTTATGCAAGATTGATAATACTTGCATGACTAAGTTAAAGATGGAGGTATAGATGGAGGTACTATATTGTAATTAATTTTTTCCCATGTTTAGAACTATTGAGTCACATATTTACTATTGAGTCACATGATTTTACTATTGATTCACATGATTTACTATTAGGGGAGTTGGTGCAAGATTGATAATACTTGCAGGACTAAATTAAAAATGAAAGAAAAGTTGGAGGTATTGTACTGTAATTTTTCGAGCCCCAAAACATGCAATTATCGAAACTATGTTTTCCTATAAATAGAAGCTCATTCTTCTTTCATTTCTCACCAATTCACCAAAGCTATAGAGCAATTATTATAGAGAGAAATTATTTAGAGAAGCTATAGAGAGAAAATCTATAGAGAGAAAGAAGAAGAGTAGTCTGCTCCCTCACTATTCCAGTATCCAGTCTTCTTTTGAGGTAAGGGGTATTATTTTTTTCATATTCATGAAGAGAACTTCTGTTATTCCATTCTTTATTATTCTGTTGGAATAACCTGTATACGCGGACTACCCTATACTTGGTGAAATTCTTATGTTATTCCATTATTTATTATTCTGCTGGAATAACCTATCTATGCGAAGTACCGCATACATGGTGAAATTTTGTTGTTATTACATTCTTTATTATTCTGTTGGAATATCCTGTCTGTGTGTTTTATGCCAAACCTGGTTCCGTCTTTATTATTACATTGGAATATCCGCTCAGCATGCTTTTTTGTGGGACTCGGTTCCGTCTTTATTATTCATTGGAATATCCATGTCTCATGCGCGTTTTCTGTGGGACTGGTTCCATTATTTATTATTCTGTTGGAATAACCTATCTATGCGAAATACCGCATGCATGGTGATTTCTGTTGTTATTCCATTCTTTATTATTATTCGTTGGAATATCACCGCTTGCGTATTACGCTCGACCGGTTTCGTTATTTATTATTCTGTTGGAATAATCTATCTATGCGAAGTATTGCATGCATGATGATTTCTTTTGATATTCCATTCTTTATTATACTCAGTTAGTTAAAGTTTTGACTTCTATACTCGTTATGAAATATCATTTTATTTGGTATTTTCTGTTACGAGTTACTATTCATGGGTTACTATTCACCCGATTACTATTCACTCTAGTATTATTCACTCGGGTATTTGGGGCACTTTTTATGCCAGAATACTATTCACGAGATACTATTCATGGATTATTATTCACCGAAATTACTATTCACCATAATATTATTCACTCAGGTATTTGGAGTACTTTTCATGTCGGGTTACTATTCACGAGATACTATTCCCGAAGTACTATTCACGACAAAAAATTGATTCTTTTATGTCCAAATTATTTTTGGTGCATGAATATTATTCTTGAATTTTACTCTACAAAGAAGTATCATGTTGACAATTTGGACGTTATTAGTTCCTGGATAATTTAATTCTTGAACTTTTTTTGTTGAATTCTTATATCATTGTCATCATCCTCATGTTTATATTTTGTTGAAAGTCTTCTGTGGCTTGTAGTGCATAGATGGACTTGGTATGATTATGACCAGGGATTATTCGGTATAATCATGACCGTAATGTTACAAATGATGTGGAAAAAGTCCTCATTGGCCCGTAGTGCATTGATGGACAGTTTTTGGTATGATTATGGCTATGGATTCTTTTCGGCCAAGGGAGCAAAGATGAATTATTTTATGGCATGATCAAGACCGTTGATGAAAACACGATTATCTTTGGCCCGTAGTGCATGGATAATTCATGGTCGTGATACTAAATAATATCCTTGGCCTGTAGTGCAGGGATGATTTGATGATGTGGATTATTTATTGTCGTGAGTCTCGTGATAAAAGTGATGAAAAACTTTTTAAATCATAAAAGATAGTAGATTTTATTTTCTACTTGACTCTTTTAATGGATTGCTTGTTCCGCTGCAGTTAAACTTGATGTCTATTGTATTTTATCAGTTTAACATTGTTGAAGGTTAATGATAATTTATTCTGCATTATCTTAGTCATAATATTTCTTTCTGGGCTAGTTGAGCTCACCCTTTCTTTCACTGTTTTCTTCAGGAAATGGGAACATAGTCGGGACTAGTCGGGGAATGGAGTGATGGTCCGTGATGATAGCATTAGTAGTCCTCACTATTCTGTTAAATAACGTGACAATAAATGTAATGAGGACTCCTTTGAGTGTGGATATTGTCTAGATGACAATATTCTTATTAAAACTCTCAGCTATGTTTTGTCGTATTGTTTACACGACGTTTGTATAATTAAGTTGTATTTGTATTTTGTACCATGTATTTGGTGACTCACGATGGGTGATGTATACCTATTTTGTGGGGATCACAGTTGGTATCAAAGCTTAGGGATATGATCCCTGGCTAAGACGTGAGACAAAAACTAGGAGGGGAGAGACGGGGAATTCCTTCGCTAGTATGACCTACCTAAGTTTATTTGGTATTTAATTGGTTCATCAGAGTATAGGAATAATATGTGTTATGTTAATTAACCCTTGTTTCGTGATAGTGTTTGAAAATGGCATATGAAAATGTTGAGATAAGCAATGGAGCAAAACAATATGACTATGTCGCAGTACGAGGCTAAGTTTGTCGAGTTGTCTCGGTTTGCATCCTATTTGGCCGATAATGAGGAGAGAATGACGTGAATGTTTCTAAGAGGTTTGAAACTCAATATACGTCAATATCTCATTTCTCATAAACTTTGTTTATACTCAGATGTTGTGAATAGGGCTCGATTATTGGGCGTGATAATGAGTTAGCATAACCAAAAGGTAACGACTAACAACACGATAATAATCGTACCGGTGGCAACGACCATCGGAACAATGATGACCATCGTGGAAAAATTATCATGCCAAGAATGGTAACCACTTCGGTGATAATCATGGCCAAGATAATAGAAGTGGAAATTTCAAGAAGAGAATGTCATTTAGCTCGATTTTATCGTTTAGTGAAGTCAGGTCTAGCTATGACGGTGGCACCAAAGGCGGATACGGACAAAATAAAGTCGGTGGCTTCAGGAAGAGCGTTTTTCGTGACTTCTCAAAAAGCGAGTAACCCGAACGAAGTTAGCATGGGATAGTTAATTATAAATTTTTGCGAAGTCTATACCTTATTAGATACCGGTTCTACCCATTCTTTTATCTCTCTTGTTTGCGTTCAACGTTTAAATTTGACTCCGGAGAAGTTAGACTTTGACTTATCTGTTAAAACTCCGTTAGGAGAAACCTTCATTACATATGCTATCCAAGTCTTGGATGAGAGTCACAGTTTTGAATGATAGTTCTATCGTTAATAAATTTCATGACGTATTTCTGAAGACTTTCCTAGCCTACCCTAAGAGCGTAAAATCAAATTTTGTATTGACCTCAGTACAAAACCCATTTCTAAAACCCTCAAATATTTTTTCACCTAAAACGAACGTATCATGCACCAAGGACATTGGCTCGAGCTGTTGAAGATTACAATCGTACCATTCAATACCATCGTGGGAAATCGAACGTAGTAGCTGACGTGTTGAGTAGAAGATCGTATGTATTTACGAGTGCGAATATACGAACCCACGTGAAGATAACGAATATACGAGTACAGTTGACTTTAATCGATAAAGTTAAAGCCGCTCAAGCTAAATACTTAGAGCTGATGAATGTGAAGAAGAAGGTTCAAGAGGGCGTTATTCTAGAAGCAAGAATCGATGAAGAGAAGAAATCTTAACCCTCGATTTAATTGGCCTATTTGAAATCCTCGATCGAGTAGGAACTGTGGCTTATAGACTCGTTTTACCGCTAAGAATGTCGCGTGTTCATAACGTTTTTCACGTATCGATGTTACGTAAATATGTGGACGACCCGAACCATATTATTGATTTAGAACCGGACGAGATAGCGAATAATTTAACTTATGAAGATGTACCTGTTAAAAATCCTGGAATATATTCTACGCTTAAAGGTTATACCTCAAGAGTTAGAATCGGACGAAGTGTCCTCATCTGTTCGGCATACCAGGTACGTATGTAAATTTCGAGGGCAAAAATTCATAAGGAGGGGAGATTGTAAAATCCAAAATTTTACGAATAAAGATTTAAATTTCTCAATTTTTTTTTGAATATTATGGTGTGGATTTAATATAATGTTATAGTTGTGGGTAATATTTATAAATTTTTCAAAGTATGCAAGTTGTTATATTATATTCGATTGGTCAGGGAATATTCTTTATGTCGGGGAATATTCGTACGATGGCACAATCATTGGTGGACCCCACAACGGAATTATTGTCGGATTGAGAAAACGACAAAAATATTTTTATGAAAATAACGGCGGAAGTTTTACCGTTAATACTGTTGAACTACTCGATAGTAAAAGTACAATAATACGCGTGGTTGCATAGTAGCGCACAGTATTAATTATTGATGCTTACGTGAGAAGTCACTCAGTTATACTCAATTATTTCTATAGTAATTGTTGCATCATATCTCTCATATTATTGATTCGATTATTGTCACAGTATCATCTGCATAATATTTGATATATTATTAAATCAATAATTGAGATTGACAAAGTTATTCATATTATTAAATTACAATATTTACAATGTGCAGAAGTTACGCGAGGAGAGGTTTGGTCACCTAATCAATGCGGCATGATAGGAGAAATCCTTATTGGAAAGCCCCTCTTTCAGGAGCGACAATTGGTTGTTAAATATTGTGAGTTATAATATTAATGATGAATAAGTTCGTGTTGATTAAAGATGAATTTGATAGTTCCATTGTGTCGGGATTATTGGTGTTAGTTAAAATCGACATCTATTCCGATGATAATTGATGTCTGGGGGTTATATTGATAAATCGGAGAATTTATCGGATAAATGAGCAATTAATTGCTACTAATTTACATGCTTATATAACTATTTGTTCACATGTGTGTACTATTGAGTCACATTCATTTACTATTAGGGGAGTTGATGCAAGATTGATAATACTTGCATGACTAAGTTAAAGATGGAGGTATAGATGGAGGTACTATATTGTAATTAATTTTTTCCCATTTTTAGAACTATTGAGTTACATGATTTTACTATTGATTCACATGATTTACTATTAGGGGAGTTAGTGCAAGATTGATAATACTTGCAAGACTAAATTAAAAATGAAAGAAAAGTTGAAGGTATTGTATTATAATTTTTTGAGCCCCAAAACGTGCAATTATCGAAACTATATTTTTCTATAAATAGAAGCTCATTCTTCCTTCATTTCTCACCAATTCACCAAAGCTATAGAGCAATTATTATAGAGAGAAATTATAGAGAGAAGCTATAGAGAGAAAATCTATAGAGAGAAAGAAGAAGAGAAGTCTGCTCCCTCACTATTCCAGTATCCAGTCTTCTTTTGAGGTAAGGGGTATTATTTTTTTTCATATTTATAAAGAGAAATTTTGTTATTCCATTCTTTATTATTCTGTTGGAATAACCTGTATACGCGGTCTACCCTATACTTGGTGAAATTCTTCTGTTATTCCATTATTTATTATTCTGTTGGAATAACCTGTCCATGCGAAGTACCACATACATGGTGAAATTTTGTTGTTATTACATTCTTTATTATTCTATTGGAATATCACATGCATCTTTTATTTTACATGGGACACTGGTTCGTCTTTATTATTCTATTGGAATATATCTGTCATGCGTTTTACGCGTACCGGACTGGTTTCTTCTTTCTTTATTATTCATTGGAATATCTTGTTTGTGTGTTTTACGCTGGACACGGTTCCGTTATTTATTATTACATTGGAATAACTTTGTCTACATCCAAGTACCGCATGCATGGTGATTTCTGTTGTTATTCCATTCTTTATTATTCTGTTGGAATATCCTATCGGTGCGTATTACGCCTGACCTGGTTCTGTTATTTATTATTTTGTTGGAATAACCTGTCTATGCGAAGTACCGCATGCATGATGATTTCTTTTGTTATTCCATTCTTTATTATACTCAGTTGGTTAAAGTTTTGACTTCTATACTAGTCATGAAATATCATTTTATTTGGTATTTTCTGTTACGAGTTACTATTTATGGGTTACTATTCACCTGGTTACTATCCACTCTAGTATTATTCACTCTGGTATTTGGGGGCACTTTTCATGCCGGAATACTATTCACGAGTTAATATTCATGGGTTACTATTCACCAAAATTACCATTCACCAGAATATTATTCACTCGGGTATTTGGAGTACTTTTCCTGTCGGGTTACTATTCACGAGATACTATTCCCAAAGTACTATTCACGGGGTACTATTCATGACAAAAAATTGATTCTTTTATGTCCAAATTATTTTTGGTGCATGAATATTATTCTTGAATTTTACTCTACAAAGAAGTATCATGTTGACAATTTGGACGTTATTAGTTCCTGGACAATTTAATTTTTGAACTTGTTTTATTGAATTCTTATATCATTGTCATCATCCTCATGTTTATATTTTGTTGAAAGTCATCTGTGGCCTGTAGTGCATAGATGGACTTGGTATGATTATACATGAGGATTATTCGGTATAATCATGACCGTAATGTTACAAATGGTGTGGAAAAAGTCCTCATTGGCCCGTAGTGCATTGATGGACAGTTTTTGGTATGATTATGGCTATGGATTCTATTCGGCCAAGGGAACAAAGATGAATTGTTTTATGGCATGATCAAGACCGTTGATGAAAATATGATTATCTTTGACCCATAGTGCATGAATAATTAGTGGTCGTGATACTAAATAATATCCTTGGCCTGTAGTGCAGGGATGATTTGATGATGTGGATTATTTATAAAGTGAGTCTCGTGATAAAAGTGATGAAAACTTTTTAAATCATAAAAGATAGTAGATTTTATTTTCTACTTGACTCTTTTAATGGATTGCTTGTTCTGCTGCAGTTAAACTTAATATCTATTGTATTTTATCAGTTTAACATTGTTGAAGGCTAATGATAATTTATTCTGCATTATCTTAGTCATAATATTTCTTACTGGGCTAGTTGAGCTCACCCTTTCTTTCACTGTTCTCTTCAGGAAATGAGAACATAACCGGGACTAGTCGGGGAACAGAGTGATGGTCCGAGATGATAGCATTAGTAGTCCTCACTATTCTGTTAAATAGCGTGACAATAAATGTAATGAGGACTCCTTTGAGTGTGAATATTGTCTAGATGACAATATTCTTATTAAAACTCTCAGCTATGTTTTGTCGCATTGTTTACACGACGTTTGTATAATTAAGTTGTATTTGTATTTTGTGCCATGTATTTGACGACTAAAGATGAATGATGTATACCTATTTTGGGGGCGTCACAGTCGACCCATCATACATTTAAATATCTATTACTTTGACCGGTAATGATGAAAAAGATATTGCTGTTGACCGAAAGTCTGCAGATCATTAATGTGGATGTGATTATAGTCTTGCAAAGCGGGATAAATAAAGTCAGAAAAGGTGATGTACTGCATGCGGTCGGCAGAGATCACCGAGGAGTGGTAATGTAATCGACAAGAGTAGGTGGCACTCAAACCGGTCCGAGAGTATAACATAGCAAGGAAGTCTTCAAGCAAAAGGTAACTGAAAATTTTATCTCTTTCAAGACACTAGATATTTTATCCTCCATTGTTAACCCTTGTGATCATCAGATCGACTTTCACACTGACTCTGAAATTTATCTATCGACGGTCAATGTCGGCCGTCGTCAAGCTTTTAGTGTGATTTGTGTTTAGTGTGTAGGATCAGAACGTCTTACGTGATTGGGACATGACAGAAGATCTTGGAATTAACATTAATGAAATTACGGTCTTAATAAATATTGTGTCAGGTTATACTTTTTGTTCATAAAAATGATATAATAACGGAGTATAATTTTTTCCAATACTAACTAGCATCAACGAAGTTTTTCCGGTTATTGATAGCAATAGCTTGTTTTATATACAGGCTACACAATTGTTCTCTCAAATGCAGCCAAATCTCGTCCGGGATAAAATTGAAACCCAGCGTGCATATGATGCTGTCGACGTTATTCTCTCCTTACAAATACGAATGAAAAAACATTCATTTTCGAATTTCACCTCACCAATATATTATCTTCTAATAATTATTTCTCTTAATTACTTAATTATTATTCTCATTTTTCTAGTTAATGCAACAGTATCCTGCATGGTAAAAATGGTGGTTTTTCTACGTAATTATTAATTCTTCAAATGCAGAGTAAAAATGGTGGTTTTCCTGCATGGGAGCCACAAAGGGCCTATTCTTGGATCGAGGTAACGAGTAATTTTTTAATTCATGATACCAATGGACAAGATTTTATAGCACTTACCAATGAGTCCAATGCAGCTATACATCTATGTGCTATACTTGAGCAACTATACAACTGTTAAACTATGTGCTATACAACTGTCAATGCAGCTATACAACTATATGTGCTATACTTGAGCAATTGATGTAGAGAAGGATTCAAAAGAGGAGTCAGAATAAGAGTTTTCGTCGGATAAACTTCGAACGAGTACAACTTTGATCCATTTGTAATTATGGGGTCTATAATATATAAAATTAAAGCTAGCGACAAGTTTACAAAATGTGTCGCCTTCAACCATGACGTAGGCCATTTAAAGTCCAAAAAACATGTTTAAAGTGGACTTATCGTCGGTCAAAATTTTGGTCAAACTTTGCATTATTTTTTAATTTTTATTATTTCGTTTATTTTGGTCAAACTTTGCATTATTTTTTAATTTTTATTATTTCGTTATTATCGTTTGGGATAATTTTTTCAAGTCTTTGTAAGTTTCCAAGCTGTAGTTGTTTTTCACGTGTAGGCTTCTAACTATTTTTTTTCGCGTATTTGTCTTTAAACTATATGTTTCGTTCATGTTGGTCCCAAAATATAGTAGTTTTTCACGTTTAGTCCAAAAATTGTATCTATTTTCACATTAAGTCCTCTGTCTATAGTTGTTTTCATATTTAATCCCCTTCGATCACTCTATTTTGTTAATATATTCTTTGTGGTTTTAATGATGACAATGCTTATATGAGTTTAATTGATATTATATTGGCTTATAATCTGATTGGGTCATGTTAATCAAATATGTTTATGCATGTTAATTATATAATTAATGGATTGCATGGGTTATTGCATGGGTTGATTTCATAACAGGTTGAATATATAATTACTTTGTATGGTGGCCCATAAAATTTTACTGCAGGTTGGAGTGTGACTAAAATAGGTTGGTTTAACTTTGCCACGTGCTTCAGTTTTTTTATGGAAACTAATATAACTAAGAAATATATGTTTATATTTATATCTAAATCTGTTTAATATTCCTTAAATTCCTTAATGATAGTCTATCATAATTTTAAATTGCTGGGATATATCTTTCTAATATATATATATATAATTGCCAATTCGAATTTGATTTGGAAATTTTCTAGGAGTTGGTATAATTAAGGAATCTCATTCAAGTTGATAGTTCGGTTTTATTAAGGAAACATGCTAAATATATATATATATATATATATATATATATATATATATATATATATGAGATTTAATCTGTGGCAATCGGTTGCTTTAGGCACTGTTCAGCAACCAAGTTTGCAGCCGTTAATCCATACATTATAAGGCCCAGATTAAAAAATTTTAACCCCCTGTCACTACAGGCTGTAGCGGCAGTCCACTATCTCTAAATCTGTCGACTTATTACATAATTGTCCCTCTTCTCTTCACCCTCTTTAATAATTATTCCCCTCCCCTTGCCGCTACAGCTTCTCACAGCGCACAATAATTATTTAGGCCCTTTCCGCTACAACCTCTCACGGCAGCTTATAACTTTTTTTTATGACAGCTTTATGTCTTTATGACAACTTTTTTATGACAATTTTTGCCTTTACTTTTACCTTTCACGAATTTTTATGTTGATTAAGTGATGATTATCCTGCCGCTACAGGCTGTAGCGGCAGCCAACATTTTTTTTTAAATCCCTTGCTTGCTTCTTCCATTGTTGAATTGTCTCTCTAACCTTTCCTTTCCCAGATCTCAGATAGCTTTGTTTCTTTTCGATATTTTTTCCTTTTTTTCAGATCTCTTTTTTTGTTGTTGATGTTGTTGTCCACTTTCACTCTCAAGTTCAAATTGAAGTTCTGATCCGACGATTCTTCTTTCTTATTTCAGAATGGCACACAACATACCTGCTCATAAAAGGTTTGTATCAAGTTTTTCAGATTCTGTTGCTAGTTTAGATTGTGAAAATACATATGAGTTTGTAAGTGAAGTTGAAAGTAGTAAATCTAAAATGGTGCCATACGTTGGTCAATTATTTTCTAAGTTGGAAGAAGTTGAATTTTTTTATAGGTCGTATGCTAAAAAAATGGTTTTGAGATTAGAATTGCAACTAGTCATAAACATGTTGGTACTAATGATGTGTTTTCTAGGTTGTATGTTTGTAAAAAAGCTGGTACACCAACTTCTGTAAAGAGTTTGCCTGATGATGAAGATGGTAGTAAGATAATAACTAGGCAATGAGACTCTATAGGATGCATATTATGCAAAGCTAGAATATATGTTGTTCATAATAAGAAAGAAGATAATTGGTGTATTTTTGCTGTTGAATTAGAGCACAATAATCACCTAGTGACCTCTACCAAGGTAGATTTGATTGAGACACAAAGAAATATTACCCCGGTTGTAAGAAAATTAATTGACACTTTAAATAAGTCTGGTATTGGACCTAGTAGGATGATGAACGTTTTGAGCACAATGGGTGGCAGGTTGCAAAATGTTCCTTTTTTCTAATGTTAATGTTCAAAATGTGGTGAGAGATTTAAGGCGTGATTCTGCAGATGAAAAGGATGCACAAGCTGCTATAAATTATTTGAAAAAACTTAAATCCGGAAGTTCAAGTAAATTTTTTTATCGTGTGCCGGACGAAATAAATCGCATAGCATGCATTTTGTGGGTTGACGCCCGATCAAGGTTTATGTATCAACATTTCGGAGATGTTGTGACATTTGAAAGTACGTACTGGACAAATAAGTATGACATGCCGTTTGTTCCTTTTACCGGGGTCAACCACCATTTTTAGCCTATATTGTTTGGATATGCATTGTTAAGGGATGAGACAAAGGACACTTTCATTTGGATATTAGAGACATGACTCGAAGCCATGGACTACAAGACACCTATAACCATCATCACTGACCAAGACAAAGCCATGAGTAATACTATTGCTAAGGTACACCCTTCTACTTATCACTTATTGTGTTCTTGGCATATTAGCAATAAATTTCCTAAGAAATTGCATCATGTTTATTCTGAGCACCCATCCTTCAAAGACCATTTTAACAATTGTGTGTATAATTCATTGTCCATTGGGGAGTTTGAAGAGCATTGGCAAATTCTGGTGAGGAATTATGAATTTTATAACAATGAGTGGATTAGAAGTTTGTATAATGTACGAGAGAAATGGATTCCCGCATATACAAAGAGATATTTTGCCGCGGGATGACAACCACTGGAAGAAGCGAGAGCACAGATCATTTTTTTGATGAGTTTGTCAATGCTTCAATGGGCATGAAAGAATTTGTAGTGCAGAGTCAGAAGGCTATAGAAAAATAGTTTATCAGAGAGAGGAAGGCTGACTGTGACGCCCCCAAAATAGGTCCACACGACCTGTCTTGGGTCGTCAAAAATATACGATACAGAATCCAAATACAAACTTCATTAATACAACTGTTAAACTATCGTGCAAAATACAACAACACATAAGCTGTGAGTTTCAATACAAATAACAGTACTCACACTCTAAACCAATGATACTTTACATAAAAGTATAGTCAATACCTGTTTTAGGAATTAAAATCTTTAGAAAATACTCAAGGAAGCCTTCATACATTGGAGGCCATGCATTTAAGTTATAATAGATATCCTAGGACTTGAGAATTAACCTTGGTTGACCCAATAGACCCCAAAGAAGAACGAGAATATTACTATCATGTTCATTCCAATGGTGTGTATCTTCTTGCCATATAATTATCTTCATTGTCTCAAACTGAGGACTATATTCCAACCATACTCCAAGATTATATAGATAATGCTCATAGATATAGTCAACAAGTGGACGTGCACAACCATCTCTTATAATAACACGAGTTTGTATGTGGTTAGACATCATGTATGATAGTGGAAACACACCCTTTAAGCTCTTAGTACAATTATGTCCTCCTCATTCTAATGGGGTGCATTTTTGACGCTTTCAAAGTCGGGTTCTCCTCACCCTATTGTTGTTCACCAAAATCAATTATTAAATGATGTATAAAATATGACACACATTTTAAGTCTTCAATGCAATTATATATTGTCATGCTATTTTATAATGTATTAAGAAGCTTCAACAGTCACATACTATCACTCTAATCCCTTGTTATCCCCACTTGACCCAGCTACACTCTTATTACTTGAAAGGAATTATGAAGCAAAAGGGTGAGCACAAATAGTCCAGTAAAGAATATCATGACTAAGATAATTAAATTATCAATAGCCTTCATCATTAATAAATCAGATATTTAGAATATATGGTAGATGATAAAAGTTTTCAACCATAATTGCAGCGGAATCAACAATCCATTAGAAGAGTCAAGTAGAACATAATGTCAACTATCTCCTCCACATTAAAAGTTCATCATTAATATTTCATTCCTGTAATACCCATCAACATTTCTTTGTTGTGACCAAGATAAAAAGAACTTTTATCACCTGTCTTCACCTGAGACACCAAAGATTATAGTTAAATTCACAATTCATGTTTATAATAATGTAAATCAACAATTTCTCCTTGCCACAAAGGCTTAGTAGAACTTTCACTCAATATCTTTGCCACAAAGGCTAAGATACTCAATAATCATATCGTCTTTACACTCTACACTAAAAACATTCAAATATAACAACAATGATCATGATCGCCAATCAATTGTCTATCTTTGCACTACGGGCCAAATATATTCAATGGTTATGATCATACCAATCAATTGTCTATCTTTGCACTACAGACCAAAGATGTTCAATTGTAAAACCAATGATTAACAGTCCATCTTTGCCCTACGGCCAAAGATATACAACTATAAAATCAATAATCAACAGTCCATCTTTGCACTACGGGCCAAAGACATACAACTGTAATGTAAGACCCCAACTTTTTATGAATAAAGATTTAATTTTCTCTAAATATTATTTTGAATAATAAGGTGTGATTTGATATAATGTTATAATTATGGGTGATATGTGCAAATTTTGTAAGTAAGCAAGTTGTCATAAAATATTCGTTTGGTCGAGAAATATTCTTTTTGTCGGGAAATATTCGTACGACAGCACAATCATTGGTGGACCCCACAACGAAATAATTGCTGGATATAAAAAGCGACAGAAATAACCTTTTTATAAAAATAACGACAACACTTTTACCGTTAACTATTGAAATACCGGTGATAAAAGACAGTAATATGTGTGGTTGCACAGTAGCACATGGTATTGTACAGTATCTCTAATTATTGATGCTTACGTAAGAAGTCACTCAGTTTATTTAATAATTGCCATAGTAGTTGTTGTATAGTATCTCATATTATTGATTCAATTATTGTCACAATATCATCTGCATAATATTTTATATTATTAAATCAATAATTGAGATGACACAATTATTCATATTATTATTCGCATTATTGACAATGTCTAGAAAGTTCTATCAAGAAAAGGAGTTAGGTTATTTAATTGCGCGCCAATAAGGAGAAATCCTTATCGAAAAGCCCCCTCTTTCTTTGGAATGATCTGGTTGTCAATATTGTAAAAGATTAAAAATGGGTTGATTGAAGATAAGTGATTTGTGGTATATATTTATGAAGCGTTTGTTGTAAGTTTGGCTTATTATTCCATGGACTCCTATGTGTCAATTTGTCAAACTGTCGGTAGAAAGTTGTCTCAATTTTGTTTTATTATTATTATAATAATAATAAAATAGAAAACTTTTTATATAAAACATAATACTTTTTATATTATATATAAAGTTATTTGTTTTATTAGATTATAATTAGAATATATTATATTTTATATAAAGTTTTTATTTTATTAAAATATTTTATTGCACAATGATGAATAGTAAAAATCAGAAAATTAGCCGAATTTTGCCCAAGAAATCGTTCGCGAATTCTTTACTGTTTGTCCGTGATTTTCTTTTAAATAGTGCCCTATCATTCTCTTATAAATAGGGTGCTTAGTTAAGAAATGAAAATCACACCGGAATTAGAGAATTTTTCTTCTATAATATTGTGCGTATTTCTTTTGAGTATAAGGATATTTTGAGTGTAGCAAATAGTGCAAGTTTTCCTCAAGAATATCTCTATTATACCAATCAGATTTAGTCTCCTACTAAGGTAAGTGATATTATTTTCGTTAAATATTCGTAAGAAATATTATTTTCTTCCATACTCTATAGTATGTAAGTGATATTATTTCGTTTCATATTCCTAAATCTACACTTACTTTGATAAGTATTACTTCTATAATCCCTAAATTTAGTAGAATATTCATGAATTTTGTGCTTCATCTAGTATCGTTTCATTAGAATATTGGTCTGAGCTTTCTTATTAAGTTTCAATATTTTCATTTGGGGTACTATTCACTCTGGTACTATTGACGGGGTACTACTCACGACAAAATTAGTTTCTTTTCTGTCCAAATTATTTTTGATACATGAATATCATTCTTGAATTTTACTCCATAATTAATTATCATGTTGACAATTTGGACATTCTTGAACTCTGGATAAATTGAATTATAAATCTCTAATATTTATCTTTGATCTCACTTGATTGATTTCTTATGTCATTGTCATCATCCTTATGCTTTTATTGTGGTGAAAGTTATCTTTGGCCCGTAGTGTTAGGTTTTGTGAAAATCAAAGTGGCAATCAAATTACAAAAATTAGCAGAAGCAAAGTAAAATCAAATTTTAAAATTTTTCACAAACTAATTACTCGAATCATCCTTTATGTAAATTATTAATTAAAACGAAGAACAAGAAGTTATGGAATCATACCCTTGTAGATACGAGCTTCCACAGGTACGAGTTCAACTCCTACTTCTCCGCGATCTCCTTAAATCTCTGGGTAGATTCCTTCCTTTAATCAATGTTAGCCACCCAAGTGTATGACCTCTACAGGTGATCCACCAAGGAAGAAGAATGGTGTATTGGCTCAAACCCTAGTTTTTCCTATTTCTATAGAAAAGGGGGCGTACTATCCAACTTTTGGAATCACGTATCTTTAATATCTGATATAAGACTCCTCTTATAAAGATATCAGGTAACCCTATTTAATTAAAATAAGGTATTATTTATTTAATTAAACTCCTTTAATTAATTGGGCTCCCTAATCTTATTAGAGATAATTAATTAAATTCCTTTAACTAATTTTGTCTTCTAATCCTATTAGGAATAAATGAGAGTACTTATATTAAATTAATTCTGAACTCTTTTAGAAATTCAAAATAATAATAATTGTAATAATATTAATAAGACTCCTTTTATTAATTTATATTTAATATTTCCAAAATATTAAATAATAAATATTAAGCTATTTAATTTATTCTATCACCAAAGATTAAATTAAATATACTTAACATATTATTACGATTATTCCATTAACTTCTTAAATAATTATTCTTCCTTTTATGGTGTGACCATTTAGGTTCTCCATATTAAACCGATTGTGAATAAATCAATTAGAACAATTCTAATATTATTTAAATAAATAAATTAAACTATTAATTTATTTAAATAATATTTATTCTACAATACGGATAAGCCTCCCTAGCGATCAACGACTTTTCAGATAATATAGATTTCAATATTAATCATAAAAGAACCTTTGAGTAAATAGTTACCGTACAATTCAATCCTTCCACCATACAATGTCCCAATTACATATAAGACATATAATTACTGTCAAGTCTTATGTTATTTAATTATATGTATTTCGATTACCAAATGCATAACTCCGAATAAATGCAAATTAAAAACTACTTTCTAATTTCATTTCACCTTGGCCAAGGATTTCTAGGTTGTCAATTATAGAATCACATATGACATTTCTCTTCTTTTACTAGAAGTGATAGATTCTTTATTGATCATTCATTATCTCCATATATAACTTATTACACCCAAGCATACCCTTTGATATACTCTAAGAGTCTTAAGGAATAAGTCAAAGTGTAATTCATTATATATAAGATACTATGATGATCTCAAGTCTAAGGATCATTTGTACTACTATCATTACAGGAATTCCTATTGACAGACAAGTAAAACTCCATTATGTATTCCTCAACGAGTCTTGTTCAGTGAACTTATTCTCCAATAAACACCTACATACTTGCTTTAGTGTCTCCACACAAATGATCATGAGATCAATCATCCTCATTCAATGAGCAAGCAATGTATGTACCAATCTATCCGGATTCAGTAATCCCCTTTTTAGTAATTCATTGATTGAGAACATTTTAGTTTTAAGCTATCTAAGAATTTAGATCTCAATAGCATGATCTCATAATGATTCTAAAATCATTGCTTAAAACTATGGGTTTATCACATATTATTAAAACAACACCATGTAGATAATAATTGTCTTTAATAAATAATTCTTTTATTAATAAATAAATAAGATTGATTATAAAGTATATGATTTATCATCATACATGATTCGCTTGTATGCATACTACTTTCAATCTCCTACTTGCACTATAACCAATCACCGTGGTATCTCATACCCATCTTCTCTAAGTGATGATCGAACTGTTGTTGTGTTAACGCTTTAGTAAATGGATCTGCAATATTGTCTTGAGAGTCCACACGCTCTAGGGTGACATCTCCTCTTTCAATGATCTCTCTAATCAATGAAATCGCTGCAACACATGTTATGATTTCTGATGAGACCTGGGTTTCTTAGCCTGCACAACAGCTTCGGTGTTGTCATAGAATAAAGGTACTAGTTTTATGTAATGTTAAGAACCACACCAAGTTTGGTAATGAACTTCTTCATCCAAACAACCTCCTTTAAAGCTTCACTTGCAGCTATGTACTCTGCCTCTGTCACTGAATCAACAACTGTTTACTGTTTGGAACTCTTCCAACTTACTCATCACTGTTCAAGGTAAACACATACCTCGAAACAGATTTACTGTCATCTTGGTTCGTTTGGAAACTTGAGTCTGTGAAGCCCTCTAGTTTCAATTTAGACCCACTGTGACGCCCCCAAATCCGGGTCTCTTCCAACCCGACAGATGGTGCTACACGGTACTACCATTCATTCATTCATTCAATTGAATAGTCTCAAAAGGACTAATATAACTTCTATATATCCAAAATAATATTACATTTCCCAAGTTCTTTGTAACCCATTCGTTTGTTCTTGTCATAATATTCAATATATTACAAACATTCAACTATTCTATTACATAAGTAACCTAAGGGTTCGTCTTCGCCTTACCCTTGTCCTTGCCTGAGCCTTCGGTCCGCTCGATCTTGGCTGTGTTCATATGGTTCAAGCAAGAGTGAGCATGACTAGCTCAACAAGTACTACAATTCTAATAAACAACATGCTTGAAACATAGAACTTATATATCTTCAGTAACTGAACAATAGTTATGAAATACTATTGATAAATTCAAAATAACACTTCTTTTCATTAAAAACGTTTTCCAACAACAATATTCAGTAGAATATCAACTAAGGCTCAAGACTATGAGCAGTTCATAATTTCTTTTGAAATGGACAACCCGGCACTAAGTCCGTAAGTCCGGCATAGCTTACGAGCACTTCTGGGTGATCAGCCTATAGTACTCTATGTTGATCAACACTACATTCATTAAACGTGTATACGTTTAAGTTGTGGCAACCTCACGTGCCTATCGTTAAACGACAAAAACATTTTAGCATACTTGGTCTTTGATTGAAAACCATACCAATATAACTCGGTAAACATAAATCATGCTTGACAGATTCATAATATAAGTCTAGCCGAAGGAGTTGGCTTTAGACTTCATCATTCAAGACTTCATGTGAGAGAATACATGAATTACAAAACTTGTCCAGACTGAACTGGAACAAGGGTTAGAATACTTGCCTTCAGCGTCTGCTTACTGATTAACACACGTACACTTTAAGTCTCTACGTTTCTACAATACATGATCATATAACGTACCACATTAAGTCATATATAATCAAGTATGTATATTATTATATCTTACCCTTCATCTCAATGGAAATCCTGACTTAGATCTACTATTATGGGTTTTCGGCTTTCATTACGTCATTCACATTTCATTCATCTTCAATTGATTATTAACTCTTAATCATCATACCTAAGTATCTTACAATGCCTTAACAATGTTATGCTTATATCTTAGTTCATTACTAACAAGTTTTCTTTCATTCTGTACTTGAAAACATTATTTACTGACCATTGCCTAGGGTTGGATTGGCTGGCGCCACCTGCCGCTTCTTCATCTCGATTCATTAGTGAGTTAGCGATGTTCAACATCTCGGATCTCAGCTTTGCGGCGCCACACTTTGTTCTTTATTTATCTTGTACTGTAGTTAATTAATTAGCAGTGGTCATTGATCGACATTGCATTGTGCTGGCGCGCTTCATTCATTGGCCTTGGGTTGGCCAGGACGCGCCAACTCTGCGTGCCTCGAGATAGTTTGTAATTTTGAAAATTTTACGAAACTCCGGACTCATAACTTCTTCGTTATAAGTCCGAATTGGCTCGTTCAAAAGCCTACGGTTCAAAAATTACATACTCTATGCGTTCATGCAAGAATTTTATCTATTTGACTTTGTTTGCTAAAATTTCACCTATGAGTTCATTTTTAAAAAAAACGATAAACGTCGTGAACGTTCAACGCTCGTTTCTTCGTTCTAAGTCGAATTCAGTCATTTTTGAGTCCGCAACTCTATAATGCCAAATATGACTTGTCTCCATCAAAAAACAACGTTTCCAACTTCAAACACAAAATACGACTTCCATTCCGAGAATTTCACGAATTCGACGATTATCTTCCAATCGTGTGAATTCCGGCAAAACTACATTATTAATGATTCTAAATGGATTTTAACCAACATATGATCATTAAAAGTTAATTATTACACCAAATATAATCAAAGTAGGTTTTGAGTTATTCTCATAAGTCAATGACTTATTTAACTTATGAACTATAATTCCTCATGCTTATGACTTACTATGAACTTAAGTCCATCAATCAATGTTCTCATGCTATATTCAATATACTAACATCATATGACAAACATATGATATGTTCTTCATGATTTTAGTTGCTTATTCAACTTATTCGGCTTAAGTTCATTCCTTAATAACTTATTACATGTTCTTAACAAACGATCTCCCTTCTCTATCAATCCTATCATAAAAGAGATGAAGATAACAGATATGAGTCTTACCCTTGAAGACTATTACTTCAATTCACTTTGGAAAATCTAGCAAAGGTTGAAGTGGCTTATAAGTGCTTATGTGGCTTATTCTCTCTAACAATTAAGTTGCTTATCTTTGAGAGAAGTTGGGAGAAATTGAACAACCAACAAATGAAGTGAGGCTTCTCTATTTATAGGCAACCAAAAGCTAGGGCATTATAGTCAATTGGACATTCCACCTCCTTTAATCACCTTCTTAATACACCTCCTTACTATTCATTGCTAATCAACCAAGTCTACTTGCTAGCCACTTCTATTACTTGATCATCACAACACTTGGTCACCACACAAAATGTTTACCCATCAAGTCTACCCATTTCTCACTTGGTTTGCCCCATGGTTCATGGCTTATCATTGGGCTTGCTAATTAATCTAGCTAATTCCTTATTGGGCTTCCATTACAAAAGTTTGGACTTATGATTTAACAAACACTTGGGCTTGATTGTCACCTTCTATTGGACTTCTCTTATTAGGCTAATAATCCTACAAGTCCATTACCTTAGATTTAACAACTTAACATTTATACCCCATGTATAATCCTCATATGCTAGCTCGTATATTAATTCGTAATATACGTTATCTCATTCTTCATACATAATAGTACAATACGTCGTATTATACTTATATTCATTACCTTCATATAATGAATACACATTATACGATCACAACTTTCTTCCTTTAACGCTTAATAAACCTAACGTTCCCAAATTAAGTCCGCATGCGAAATATTACGTTTTCCATACTTAGGTTATTATTACATAATCCATATCACCTTGATATTATAACATTACGTATTTCTCGGAAGTTTAAAAATAATTCCCGAGCAGAAATCTATGAATAGTGTTTTTCGAAAAATTTCTCGGAAAGCTTTTATTTTCGTCTTAGAAATTCAAACACTTTAATTCTCCCATGTAGTTAAAATACTACGACATTCCAACGTTTCTAGGTTATAGAACGACATTCATCTTATCCACACGTAATAATAATAAATAATATTATTTTATTCATTATTAAAAGTATTTACAAAGGTTCGATTTTCTGGGACGTTACACTCTCTCCCACTTATAAGGATTCTGTCCCCAGAATCTCGCTATATAAAAAAAAATTACACAAACAAATGAGGGTAATTCTTTTTCATCATTTCTTCTAACTCCCACGTTGCTTCTTTTGCATCGTGGTTCTTCCATATCACCTTCACGGAAGGTATGACTTTATTCCGCAGAACTTGTTCTTTTCTATCGATAATTTAAATCGGCGTTTCCTCGTACGTTAAGTCCTTCTTGATATGAATAGGCTCATACTCTATTACGTGCATATAATCCAGCTTATAAGGATGCAATACCAATACGTGAAAGACGTTATGTATTCGTTCTAGATCTGGAGGTAATGCTACCATATAAGCTACCTCACCCACCCATTTTAATACTTCAAAAGGTCCTATAAACCTCAGACTTAACTTCCCCTTCTTTCCAAAGCGTATCTTTCCTTTCCAGTGAGTTACCTTCAGAAAGACGTACGAACCTACTTTAAATTCATTATTCTCTCTATGCGAATCCGTAAACTTCTTTCATGCATCTTGAAATGCTACCAAAAACGATCTCATATCGGTTTAACAATGTTCATTTATTTTGTTGCACTAATTCAGTCCTAGCATTTTGCGTTCTCCTACCTCATCCCAATATAGTGGTATGTTCGCATTTCCTCCCATACAAAGCTTCGTAAAGTAAGCATACCTATGCTTGCATGATAACTATTGTTATATCATGAAACTCCACTAATGGTAGATGATCATCCCAACTACCCTTGAAATCCATGTCGCAAGATCTTAGCATATCTTCTAACGTCTGAATTGTTCTCTCGTTCTGTCCATCCGTTTGTGGATGATATGCTATACTCAGCTTCAACAACGTTCCCAACTGCTCTTGTAGACTCCTCCAAAAGTTCGATGTGAATCGTGGGTCACAATCTGACACAATCGATACTGGTGCTCCATGTCTAGAAATTATTTCCTTAATATAAAGTCTAGCTAATTGGTCTAAGTTATACTTGACCCTAATTGGCAAAAAGTGAGCTGACTTCTTCAATCGATCCACTATTACCCAAATCGCATCATACCCTTTCGTTGTAGTCAGAAGTCCTACCACAAAATCCATCGTGATATTCTTCCATTTCTACTCTGGAATTTCCAATGACTGTAGCAAGCCACTTGGTCGTTGATGTTCGGCCTTAACTCTCTGACAAGTTAAGCACCTACTCACAAACTCGGCTATCTCTCTCTTCATGTTCAGCCACCAGAAACTCTGTCGAAGATCTTGATACATCTTAGTGCTACCAGGATGAATCGAAAACCTCGAACTATGAGCCTCTTGTAGAACCTGCTCCTTTAATTCCATCTCATTCGGAACCCAAATTCTTCTTTCAAATCTCAATAATCCCTCATTATCAAGACTGTACTTAATATCTTTTTCATTGGTCAGCCGCTCCCTTATCCGGTTACACTCATCCGTTTTGAGTTGTACCTCTTTAACTCTCTCTACGATGATAGATTGCATCTGCGTCGTAAACAACATTTGACCTCCTTCACTTGACAGCTTCACTTCCAACTCCATCCTAGCCATCTTTATTATTAACTCAGTTTGAGCCGTTAACAAAGACAACTTTTCCCGACCCTTTCTACTTAAGGCGCGGCAACTACATTGGCTTTTCCCGGATGATACAAGATTTCACAATCGTAATCCTTTATCAACTCCAGTCATCTTCTCTGCCTCATATTCAACTCCTTCTGTGTGAAGATATATTTCAGACTCTTGTGGTCCGTGTATATCTCACATTTTTCTCCATAAAGATAATGTCTCCATATCTTTAGAGCAAAAATAACCTCTGGCCAGTTCAGATCATGAGTAGGATAAACTTTCTCATAATCCTTCAATCGCTTAGATGCATATGCAATGACCTTGCCATGTTGCATGAGCACGCAACCAAGTCCTCTATGTGAAGTATCGCTATAAACTACAAAATTTCCTGTGTCATCGGGTAATGACAAAAACAGCGCTTCACTCAACCTCTTTTTCAGTTCTTGGAAACTTTCCTCGCACTTGTCAGTCCAAGCGTATTTCACCATCTTCCTTGTTAAGTTAGTCAACGGAGTAGCTATCTTCAAAAAATCTTGGATGAATCTTCGATAGTAACCCGCTAACCCTAGGAAACTCTCGCACCTCGACTCACGTTTTTTGGTTGTTCCCAATTCATCACGGCTTCCACCTTCATTTGGATCTCATCGAATCCCTCACGGTCAATGACATGACCTAAAAATTGTATTTTCTCCAACCAAAATTCACACTTTGTGAATTTCGCATACAACTTCTCCTTTCTAAATGTCTCCAACACTAATCTTAGGTGTTCAGCATGATCTTCTGGCATCTTAGAATAGACTAGAATATCATCTATAAACACCACGACGAACTTGTCCAAATATTGTTTTAACACTCTATTCATCATATCCATAAATGCAGCTGGTTCATTTGTCAACCCAAACGACATCACCAGAAACTCGTAATGACCATAACGAGTCCTGAATGCTGTCTTTGGTACATCCTCCTTCCTAACCTTCAACTGATGATACCCCGTTCTTAAATCTATTTTAGAAAAATACTTAGCCCCTTTCAACTGATCAAAGAGATCATCGATCCTGGGCAATGGGTATTTATTCTTTATCGTTAACTTGTTTAACTCTCGATAGTCGATACACAGTCTTAACGATCCTTCCTTCTTCTTGACAAACAGTACCGATGCTCCCCACGGTGAAACACTCGGTTGAATGTACTTCCTGTCTAACAGTTCTTGTAACTGCACCATCAACTCCTTCATCTCCACTGGTGCCATATGATATGGTGCCCTAGAAACTGGTGCCGCTCCTGGCACAATGTCTATCACAAACTTTGTCTCCCTATCCGGCGGAAGACCCGACAATTCACTCAAAAATACATCGGCGAATTCTCTCACTACAGGTATTTGTTCCATGGTTGCTACCACTCTCTGGGTATCAACAACACGACATGAGATAACCACGCATCCCTTTCTCAAGTAATTTCCTAGTTTTTGTGTCATGGTTAGACAACACGAACGTCCCAAACGATCTATTACCGTAAAATACTACCCGAGGTTGTTTTAACGATCTTAATGTTCACACATTTATTTTGACAATCTATAATCGCCCCATGGTTTACTAACCAATCCATTTCGAGAATTACATCGAAATCTCCTAACTTTATCGGTAACAAATCTACCGATAATTTACAACCCCGTATATCTACGCAACAACTCCTATGAATAACTTCAACATGAAATATTTCTTTGTTTGCTACCTTAATATTTAAAGGTATAGGCAACTTTTCGGAAAGTAATCCTACTAGTCTAGCAAAATCACAAGATATGAACGAACAAGTGGCACCCGAATCAAACAGCATGTACACATTGATATCGTTGATCGAAATAATACCTGCGATGACGTCCCCTAATGCGACTGCATCTTGGACTGTCATGTTAAAGGTACGACCCATCGGCCTACCCGGTTGCGTTGGTCCACTAATATCTAACTTACATCTATTAGTTCCTCGGTTCCCGTCCGTCCCCTTCTTCGGGTAGTTCTTTGCCATGTGGTCGGTTGACCCACACACAAAGTATCCATGATTCTTCTTCGAACTTGGACAATTAGGTGCAATGTGCCCCTCCTGTCCACAGTTGTAACAGACGACCTTCCCCTTGAGACAGACTCCTAAGTGAGTCTTCCCATAGGTCTTGCAAGCCTCCATTCTTCTCTTCGGGTCTCCTTGCTTAACTCCGATATTCCCAGAGCTAAATACCTTCCTCTTCTGACCTTCGCCACTACCACTTGTTCCCTCGATCTTTACTCTCCCGTCTACTTTAACCTTCCTCTTCTTTTACTTGTGGTATTGACTTAAAGCTTCACTACCACCCTCATGATTATCGCTTTTCTAAAATGGTCCCAAAAGAAGTACTTTGGAACACCGATATGCGGGTTATAGAGCTGTGGTTTCAAGCCCTGCTCAAACCGTCGCGCCTTCCTCACCTCAGTATCCACTTGATGTGGAGCGAACCTTGCCAGTTCATTAAACTTGGTGGCGTATTGGGGAACCGTCATGTCCCCTTGTTTCAACTCCAAAAACCGCATCTCCATCCTCCCTTGCATGCTCGTGGGAAAGTAGTTCTCAAAGAATATCTCCTTGAACCTCTCTCACATCAGATTCGCTATATCCACTTCTTTGATTGGCTTCCCACCAAAAGTTGGCCTCTCCTTCATCATATAGGTGCAAAGGCAACCTTTTGGGCCTCATCGACATTTGCTATTACAAATGCCTTTCTATCTCCTTAACCCACGTTTGGGCTTCAATAGGGTCCGTAGTTCCTTTGAACTCCGCGGACCCACGCTCTTGAAATCCTTAAAGTAGTAGTAGCTACTCCGAATTTACGAGGATATTAGCCCTCTGTTCTATTAAAGGCGTTGTTATTAAATTAACAAACTCCTCAGATCGGATTAACTTCGGACCTCCCTCCGGTTGATTTACGCTGCACCTTGATTACGTTGCACTCTTCTTGGCGGCATTTTGCTGATACAATAAACACATTTCGTTATTATTCCTTTCTTTATTAGTTATCATTAATATTAACAATAACTCCAACATCCATAACTCATTGCTTTCCATAAAAAGGACTTATATTCATTCTTCATTAGTATAATACTACATCGATTATATATACATAACCTAAGTCGATTACATTACTTTCATTATTGCTTTCCAAAAATGGGATTTACAAAAGACTACCCTTTACTATACAAAAAGGCTTTACGTCGTCACTACTAATTACAAAATATTTACATACTGAAACTACTCTAGCTACTACTACTAGTCTACATTCGCCTCAAGGCATTCTCAAAAATGCCTTGGCAAGACCGTAAGCAATAATATCACGGTGATAAGATATGCCACGTCGCCTCCCCCACCTCTACAGGATAACCAGCTACCTGCTACTGGAAATTTGTGTGAGAACTCCTATGGATATAGGACATTCTTCCTATCTTCTGCACCTTGGTCTTTAGCTCCTCCTTGAGCTCAAAGATCTCATGCTTTAACTCATGGACTTTGTCCTTAGCCAAAATCCTCTCGTCATGTTCTTGCTCCCACATGGACTCGACATCAGTCTTGTCCTCTATAACCATTTGGAGCCCGCTTTCAACTCCTTGATTTTCTCGACAATAATGGATATTTCTATCCAACATCGACATAAACAGAGACATCATTGACCCCAGAGCTATCTCTCCGCTATAGCTACTCGGATTAAAGGACACCGCCTCTACTTCCTCCTCTATCATCCCATCGAATACTCGACATGTAGTCAAGATCATCCGAGTCTCCGGACTCAATAATCACTACATCTCGCTCTCTGTTGCTATGGGGGGTTCAGTAAAACCTCTATTTGGTTCACCGATTCTTCACTAATGGCCTGACCATCTACAAACATTCCATTTACTCCTGACATCTACACAAAACAATTAAGTTGATTAGTACACGTCAGTAGAATAATAAAAACACATAACATAATCATAATGCATTTTTATAAGGTTATTTTCTTCTTTACTTCTTTTGACTTCTCTTAAGGTTATGACTTAAGGTTTTTAATCCCCCTTAAGTTTTATAACCTAATGATTTGATACCAACTTTGACGACGCCCCCAAATCGGGGTCTCTTCCAACCCGATGAGATGGTGCTACACAGATATTTACCATTCATTCATTCATTCATTCAATTGAATAGTCTCAAAAGGACTAATATAACTTCTATATATCCAAAATAATATTACATTTCCTGTGTTCTTTGTAACCCATTCGCTTGTTCTTGTCATAATATTCAATATATTACGAGACATTCAACTATTCTATTACATAAGGAATCTAAGGGTTCGTCTTCGCCTTGCGCCTTGTCCTCGCTCGAGCCTTGATCGCTCATTCGATCTTGGGTCGTGTTCATATGGTTCAAGCAAGAGTGAGCATGACTAGCTTAGCAAGTACTACAATTCTAATAAACAACATGCTTGAAATATAGAACTCATATATCTTCAGTAACTGAACAATAGTTATGAAATACTATTGATAAATTCAAAATAACACTTCTTTTCATTAAAAACGTTTTCCAACAACAATATTCAGTAGAATATCAACTAAGGCTCAAGACTATGAAAGGTTCATAATTTCTTTTTAAAAGGACAACCAGCACTAAGTCCGTAAGTCCAAGATAGCTTACGAGCACTTTTGGGTGATCAGCCCATAGTACTCTATGTTGATCAACACTACATTCATTAAACGTGTATACGTTTAAGTTGTGGCAACCTCACGTGCCTATCGTTAAACGACAAAAACATTTTAGCATACTTGGTCTTTGATTGAAAACCATACCAATATAACTCGGTAAACATAAATCATGCTTGACAGAATCATAATATAAGTCTAGCCGAAAGAGTTGGCTTTAGACTTCATCATTCAAGACTTCATGTGAAAGAATACATGAATTACAAAACTTGTCCAGACTGAACTGGAACAAGGGTTAGAATACTTGCCTTCAGCGTCAGCTTACTGATTAACACACGTACACTTTAAGTCTCTACGTTTCTACAATACATGATCATATAACGTACCACATTAGGTCATATATAATCAAGTATGTATACTATTATATCTTACCCTTCATCTCAATGTAAATCCTGACTTAGATCTACTATTATGGGTTTCCGGCTTTCATTACGTCATTCACATTTCATTCATCTTCAATTGATTATTAACTCTTAATCATCATACCTAAGTGTCTTACAATGCCTTAACAATGTTATGCTTATATCTTAGTTCATTACTAACAAGTTTTCTTTCATTCTGTACTTGAAAACATTATTTATCGACCATTCGCTTAGGGTTGCATTGACGCCACCCATCGCTTTCTTCATCTCGTAAATACATGAAGTTAGCAAATGTTCAACATCATCGGATCTCAGTCTGTCAGCGGCGCACACTTTGTTCTTTATTATCTTGCCTTTGCGGTGTGAATTAGCAGTGTGGTCGACACACATATCGGCTGCTTGCAGGCCATTTGTATTACTCATTTGGCCTTGGGTTGGCGCCATGGCGCCAACTCTCGGCTCGAGATAGTTTGTAATTTTTAAAAATTTTACGAAACTCCCGGACTCATAACTTCTTCGTTATAAGTCCGAATTGGCTCGTTCAAAAGCCTACGGTTCACAAATTACATACTCTATGCGTTCATGCAAGAATTTTATCTATTTGACTTTGTTTGCTAAAATTTCACCTATGAGTTCATTTTTAACGAAAACGATAAACGTCCGTGAACGTTCAACGCTCATTTCTTCGTTCTAAGTCGGAATTCAGTCATTTTTGAGTCCGCAACTCTATAATGCCAAATATGACTTGTCTCCATCAAAAAACAACGTTTCCAACTTCAAACACAAAATACGACTTCCATTCCGAGAATTTCACGAATTCGACGATTATCGTCCAATCGTGTGAATTCCGGCAAAACTACATTCTTAATGATTCTAAATGGATTTTAACCAACATATGATCATTACAAGTTAATTATTACACCAACTTATAATCAAAGTAGGTTTTGAGTTATTCTCATAAGTCAATGACTTATTTAACTTATGAACTACAATTCCTCATGCTTATGACTTACTAAGAACTTAAGTCCATCAATCAATGTTCTCATGCTATATTCAATATACTAACATCATATGACAAACATATGATAAATTCTTCATGATTCTAGTTTCTTATTAAAGTTCAAGTTTCTTATTCAACTTATTCGGCTTAAGTTCATTCCTTAATAACTTATTACATGTTCTTAACAAACGATCTCCCTTCTCTATCAATCCTATCATAAAAGAGATGAAGATAACAGATATGAGTCTTACCCTTGAAGACTATTACTTCACTTCACTTTGGAAAATCTAGCAAAGGTTGAAGTGGCTTATAAGTGCTTATGTGGCTTATTCTCTCTAACAATTAAGTTGCTTATCTTTGAGAGGAGTTGGGAGAAATTGAACAACCAACAAATGAAGTGAGGCTTCTCTATTTATAGGCAACCAAAAGCTAGGGCATTATAGTCAATTGGACATTCCACCTCCTTTAATCACCTCCTTAATACACCTCCTTACTATTCATTGCTAATCAACCAAGTCTACTTGCTAGCCACTTCTATTACTTGATCATCACAACACTTGGTCACCACACAAAATGTTTACCCATCAAGTCTACCCATTTCTCACTTGGTTTTCCCCATGGATCATGGCTTATCATTGGGCTTGCTAATTAATCTAGCTAATTCCTTATTGGGCTTCCATTACAAAAGTTTGGACTTATGATTTAACAAACACTTGGCTTGATTGTCACCTTCTATTGGACTTCTCTTATTAGGCTAATAATCCTACAAGTCCATTACCTTAGATTTAACAACTTAACATTTATACCCCATGTATAATCCTCATATGCTAGCTCGTATATTAATTCGTAATATACGTTATCTCATTCTTCATACATAATAGTACAATACGTCGTATTATACTTATATTCATTACCTTTATATAATGAATACACATTATACGATCACAACTTTCTTCCTTTAACGCTTAATAAACCTAACGTTCCCAAATTAAGTTCGCGTGTGAAATATTATGTTTTCCATACTTAGGTTATTATTACATAATCCATATCACCTTGATATTATAACATTACGTATTTCTCGGAAGTTTAAAAATAATTCCCGAGCAGAAATCTATGAATAGTGTTTTTCGGAAAATTTCTCGGAAAGCTTTTATTTTTGTCTTATAAATTCAAACACTTTAATTCTCCCATGTAGTTAAAATACTACGACATTCCAACGTTTCTAGGTTATAGAACGACATTCATCTTATCCACACGTAATAATAATAAATAATAATATTTTATTCATTATTAAAAGTATTTACAAAGGTTTGATTTTCTGGAATGTTACACCCACCGTAAACAAAAAAATATATAGCGGTTAAAAGGAATTAATCAAAACCCTAAAATAAAATCCAAATATATATATATATATATATATATATATCTTAATTAAGTCTTACTTAATTAATATACCTCTATATAAATTATCCTATTAATTTAAATTAAGTAATTTAAAATACTATCAATCATATTGACATATTTAAATCTTTACAATTTAAATTAATTCCCTTTTAATTACGTTCTATGTGTGTGACCCTATAGGTTATTATTACGTTGACAATAATTTTAAAATCATAATATAAAATTATAAATAGTGAGCGGCATCTAGTAATGCATCACTGCTACCCAAGTAATAATAAGATCGATGATTCGATGTAACCTTTTCGTGACCAATGTTTCAATGTAATTTAATCCTTTTAACCTTAATATCCTATATTAAACTCGAGTCATGGAATGTGTCATACTCTTCATAATTTAATCTAAGTTTTTCTTGATCAATGAGTAGACTATATGAAACAAATCACTATTTGAGCATGGCCATGTATTTCATAGTCCTACTCAATCAAGAGGCCTATGGATATCACCCCTAATACATAGGAGGGTTAAATTCCATCTAGATCACTCATATTCCTCACACGATTTATGATGTACCCAATAATCACCTTTATAGTCCACCCTATTAAAGGTGACCTTTGATGATATCAAAGTACATAAATTTCCGTGTAGTAATATAGTGATTTCAGGTTGTAGGATCATTACATCATTGTCACTATGAGAATCGCTAATGACACTTCGCATAATGCTCCACATAGAATTCTCATGGTGGGTCTGTCCAGTACATCGTTCTCTAACATGTACCTATGCATTGACTTAATATCTCATATATTTATGACCAATGAGATTTTGTCATCAATTAATCCACATACTAGTCTCAATGCATCATTGTTGTCCCATCAACAATGATACTCGACTAGGGACATTTAAGAACAATGATACTAATTGTAATTATATAATCTCATGTTTAAGTCACATACTTGAAACTATATAATTTGTATCACTATTCTAAGCAATTATATTATGTTAACATTTATATAACGCAGTAAATAAAACCATAATAAAATCATCAAAATGTTAAGCAATTATATCAAATAATTGGCCTCTAGGGCACAAACTCTAACATAAGGAATCTTACTTAGGAGTGAGCAAAAAATGGATAAAACTGAATTACTGAACCAAATTTTTTTAAACGAATTATTTCGATTTTTTGGTTTTTTAGATAATTTCGGTTATATCCGAATTATTACTCGGTATACAGTTTTGGTTTTTGAAAAGAGGTTATTCGGATACCCGAATAACCGAACTTATTACTTAAAAAAAATAATTTTATAATATTATCTATCCAAGTATTTATGAATATTGACTGACTATCAGACATTCAGACTCAGTTCTCCCATTTTGCCCTAGCCCGCTCCCAGTCCCAGATCTCACAATTCCTCAGCCCCTCTTCGCTCTTGCCTCTCCAGTCTCGACTGTCGACTACACGATCTCTGTAACGATCAAAAAATTTGTAATTTAATTTAAATATTTATTGAATTAAATAAATATTTTAAATAATCTATTTATTGAGGAAAATAAATAATTAATGAATTGTGGTGAATTAATTTAGTAACTAAATTGATTAATGTTAATTAAGTTGAGTAATGATAATTTTATCTGAAGGATTTAATTTAAGGAAATAATTAAATTAAATCAATTGCTTAATATGTAAGAAAATGATTAAATTAAATGAATTGTTTAATTTAATGAAAATAAATAAATTAAATAAAGTGATAATTCTAATTTATTAATTAAATTAGATATATAATGTGACGCCCCCAAAATAGGTATACATCACCCATTCTGAGTCGCCAAATACATGGTATAGAAAATAACTACAACTTTATTAAAATTATCGTGCAAAATACGACAACACATACTGTGAGTTTAAATATAAATATTATCTTCTAGACAATATCCACACCCAAATAAAGTTCTCATTACAATTATTGATGCACTAATTTACAAAAATAGTAAGGACTACTAAAACAACTGTCTAGGACCATCACTCTATACCCCGACTGGTTCCTGTTATGTTCTCTCTTCCTGAGAAGAAAAATGGAACAAGAAGGAAAATGGTGAGCTCAACTAGCCCAGTAAAGAATATTATGACTAAGATAATATACAAAAAATTATTCTTAGACTTCAACAAGGAAAAATCTTATAGAATATAATCGACAACAAGTTTTAGATCAACAACTGCAGCGGAAACAATAATTCATTAGAAGAGTTAAGTAGAGAATGAAATCTACTATCATCTATGAATTTAAAAGTCCATCATCAATATTTTATCCCTGTAACATCAATTAATATATATCTTGAATCAAATATTCATCTTTGCACTACGGGCCAAAGATATTCATTTGTATCACCAGTTGGTCATGTTCATCTCAACACCTGTTCATCTTTGCACTACGGGCCAAAGATATTCATCAGGTAATCATTCATCTTTGCACTACAGGCCAAAGATATTCATCAAGTATCACCATTAAGGACTGGGGATGATAAAAAAATATTTTAGAGAACGAATCCAGTGGGACAGAAGGACAAATATTAGGGATTCGTATTTCGGTTTATCCAAATTCAATAATACTCAATAATAACCAAGTGTGAAGGAGAATTCAAAAAATAAAGATCAAAACATGGATACAATCAAAGATAGTAACCATAAAAGACATCTGAGACGAAAAAGAGAAAATTTTATTTTTCGATGAATAGTGTCGTATTTGTGAATAGTGCTGTATACGTGAATAGTGCCGTATACGTGAATTGAAACCCCAACACATAAAGGTAGAAATTCCACAATAAATTCATAACAATATCTCAGCATAATGATATTGAAGAAAATAATATCATTTAAGAAGAAAATAACATCCCTTACCTCAAAGAAACAGTACTTCGGAATGAAAGGTCGGATGTGATGTTGAATGAAACTTGTACCGAATAGCAATTCTCAAAGTATCTAAATACTCACAAAATACGCTCGATAATATAGAGAGAGAAAGAGAGAAAGCTTATTTTTCTGGTTTGATTTTCAATTTTAACCTAAGCACCTATTTATAGGAAAATGCTAGCATGCCAAAGCAGACTTGACCTGCTACCTGACGGCTTTACCTGCTACCAATGCCACCCA
Source organism: Panax quinquefolius (assembly GCA_020205615.1). Taxonomy (NCBI): domain Eukaryota; kingdom Viridiplantae; phylum Streptophyta; class Magnoliopsida; order Apiales; family Araliaceae; genus Panax; species Panax quinquefolius. Next base: position 60,896,327 of record CM035155.1, read on the forward strand.
CCACATTTGAAATAAAAGTTGAGCACATTTCTCACCAACCAAAAGTGGGGCCCACTCAATTCTAGAATTTTCCACCAAAAATCATTTATAACATAATTTCCGAATCAGTCACCTCTTAAAATTCATAATAAATCATACATTCATTTTTAACAGTTCAAAATTTGTGGACATATACTCAACTTGTATATGTATAACATATCTAAAAATCACAACGATCAAACGGTCGGATTAAAAATTATAACTCACGCAATATATTTCGAGAACACTGATTTGATTTTTAATACCTCCATTCCGATAAAAATACTGATAAAACACCTCAACATTAATAGCCACATAAAATAAATATTTCCTTATCATATAAATCAATAAATAATTATTCACAAATAATATTACAGAATCACAATAATGACAACTTGGCCGTTCCCAGGAAAGAGGGGGCTTTCCAATAAGGATTTCTCCTTACTGGCGCGCAATTAGGTGACCAAACCTCTCCTTAGACAGAACTTTCTAGACATTACCGATAATGTTATCTAATAATATTATTCAAATAATATGAATTATTGATCTGATAATGGGAAATACTGTGCACAGACAATTATTGAAACAACAATAATATAAAATATCAACGCAACAATTATTAAATCAATAAAATATTGAACAGTAATTACCGTAACAATTATTGAGTAGTGCCTTCTTAAGTAAGAATAAATAATTCAAAAATACTGTGCAATACCGTGTGCTTGTGCAACCACGCATATTACTATATTTTAACCACCGGGTATTCTAACAGTGCTAACGGTAACAACTACGTTGTTATTTATAAAAACTCAAACTTGTCATTTTCTTCATCTGACAGTTATTCTGTTATGAGGCCCACGAATGGCTGCGCCGTCGTATGAATATTCCCCGACAACAAGAATATTCCACGACCAAATGAATATTTCCCTACAAAATGAATATTTTATAACCACTTGCTTATTTTGTAAAATTTGAACATTTCACCCATAACCAAAGTATTATATCAAATTAACTCCTTATTATTACAAGATAATAAATAGAGAAAATTTAATTTTATTCATAATAAGTTGTGGTCTTACAACCTCCCCTCCTTATCAAATTTTATCCTCGAAATTGACGTACGTACCTGGTGTTTCGAAAAGGTGAGGGTACCTCGCTTTCATTTCTGATTCCAACTCCTAGGTCATTTCTTCAATAGCATGGTTCCTCCACAAAACCTTAACTTGTGGTATAACCTTGGTGCGCAGGACATGTTCTTTCCTATCCAAGATCTTAACAGGTACCTCCTCGTAAGTTAAATCTTCGGCTATCTCATCTAGTTCTAACTTAAATAATGTGGTTTGGGTCTTTCACATATTTACGAAGCATAGATATATGAAAAACATTATGAACACGAGACATGCTTGGAGGTAACGCGAGTCTATAGGCCACATTTTCTACTCGGTCAAGAATCTGAAATGGACCAATAAACGGTGGATTGAGCTTTCCTCTCTTTCCGAATCTTGTAACTCCCTTCCATGGAGCAATACGTAACAGTACATGATCCCCAATACCAAATTCCACGTCCTTTCGATGAAGATCCGCATAACTCTTTTGTCGATCCTGTGCCGTTTGTATACGTTGTCGAATCATTTGGATCTTTTCCTTAGTCATACGTACCAATTTTGGTCCCAACAATGTTGCTTCACCCACCTCATCCCAACATACTGAAGAGCGACACTTTCGTCCATACAAGGCTTCAAATGGAGCCATACCTATACTTGCCTGATAACTGTTGTTGTAGGAGAATTCCACCAATGGTAAATACTTATCTCAACTCCCTTTAAATTCTAGGACATAGAGTCTTAATAGATTTTCAAGAGTTTGAATAGTCTTCTCTGATTGTCCGTCCGTTTGAGGATGGTATGCCAAACTGAATCGTAAATCCATGCCCATAGCTTTCTGCAAGCTAACCCAAAATCGTGAAGTGGATCTTGGGTCACGATCTGAAACTACGGATACTGGCATGCCATAAAATCTCACAATCTCATTCACATACATATGAGCAAGACGTTCAAGGGAATAAATCTCATGTATAGGCAAGAAATGAGCAGACTTGGTTAATCTATCAACAATAACCCAAATCGCATCTATACCTTGAGAAACCTTAGGAAGACCCGTAACGAAATCCATAGTAATGTGTTCCCACTTCCATTTTGGAATCTCAAGTGGTTGTAATGGACCCTTTGGCATTTGATGCTCTGCCTTTACACGTTGACCAGGTTAAACACCTCGAGATAAACTCCGCGATCTCTCTCTTCATATTGTTCCACCAAAATGTATGTCAAGATCATGATACATTTTGGTACTCCCGGGATGGATTGCAAATGGTGTGTTGTGTGCCTCCATCATGATTCTATGCTTCAAGTCAGAATCGTTAAGAACGCAAAGTCTGGAGTTGACTAGTAGTATTCCTTCTTCATCGATTCCTGCTTCTGGAATAGCACCTTCTTGCACTTTCTTCTTCATACGCATCAGCCCCAGGTCCGTAGCTTGAGTAGCTTTAACTTTATCGATTAAAGTCGGTTCTACTTGTATGTTTGATATCCTCACGTGGGTACTTGGAGCCTTTAACTCTATCTCCATCCTTTGTAAGTTGTATAAAATGGGCCTTTGTCTTAACAACATTGCACTCGTACCCACATATGATCTTCTACTCAATGCGTCAGCTACAACGTTTGTTTTCCCAGGGTGATATTGAATGCTATGGTCGTAATCCTTCAACAGCTCGAGCCAACATCGTTGCCGCATGTTGAGATCCTTTTGCTTGAAGAAATATTTGAGGCGTTTATGATCCGTATAAATCTCCACTTTCTCCCCGTATAGGTAGTGTCTCCAGATTTTGAACGCAAAAATGACTGCTTCCAACTCCAGATCATGAGTAGGATAATTCCTCTCATATTCTTTGAGTTGTCGCGAGGCATATGCTATGACTTTCCCATATTACATGAGAACACATCCTAACCCTTTGCCTGAAGCATCGCTATAGATAACAAATCCATCCGAACCAGATGGTATTGTTAGAAAATATGCCGAAAAGAGTCTCCTCTTGAGCTCTTGAAAACTCTTCTCACATTCCTCGCTCTATACAAATTTTGTATTTTTCCGAGTCAGCTGAGTTAATAGAGTAGCGATTCGAGAAAATCCTTCCACGAATCTCCGATAATAACCAGCTAAGCCCAAAAAGCTACGCACTTCGATCACCGACTTCGGTTGCTCCCAACTTTGTATTGCTTCAATCTTCGTCGGGTCAATAGATACTCCATGTTTTGCCACCACGTGCCCAAGGAATGCTACTTCCTTAAGCCAGAACTCGTATTTCTTCAGCTTGGCATATAGCTTGTTGTCACGAAGTCTTTGAAGTACCAGCTTCAAATGGTGCTCATGATCTTCACGACTTTTGGAATATATGACGATGTCATCAATAAAGACAACAACGAACAGATCTAAATATTCCTTGAATACACGGTTCATCATATCCATGAAAGCAGCAGGAGCATTAGTCAATCCAAAAGACATGACCAAGAATTCATAATGCCCGTACCGAGTCTTGAAGGCAGTCTTTGGAATATCCTAAGTTTTAATCTTCAAATTGATGATATCCGTAAGCTAAGATCGATCTTTGAAAAGAATTGTGCTCCTTGAAACTGGTCAAACAGGTCATCAATGCGAGGTAGCGGATACCTATTCTTGACAGTGACATTGTTTAATTCCCGGTAGTCAATACAAAGTCTCATACTCACGTCTTTCTTCTTTACAAATAAAACAGGAGCACCCCAAGGGGATGTACTAGGACGAATGAAACCGATGTCTAACAATTCCTGTAGTTGGACTTTTAACTCCTAAAGTTCAATAGGAGCCATTCGATATGGGGTTTTAGAAATGGGCTTTGTACCCGGTTCAAGATAAATAAAGAATTCAACTTCTCGTTCTGGGGGTAGACCAGGAAGTTCTTCTGAAAATACGTCAGGAAATTTATTAACAACAGGAATATTATTCAAATCTGACGTATTTTTGTCCAAGTCCATAATATGGGCTAAGAAAGCTTGACATCAGTTTTTCAATAAACAAATAGCTTTATGGCTTGATATGACAGTGACTGATTTTAGTGGTTTAGTTGTTGAAATTATAACAAAGTTGGTTAGGAATATGAAAACTAACAACCTTACGAAAATAATCAATTTTGGTATGATGAGTGGTTAACCAATCAATCCCTAAAATCACATCAAATGCAAGTATCTTTAAAGAGATAAGATCAACAAATAATGTGATTGTGCCAACTTGGATCAAGCAAGATTTATAAACTGTAGATGTAACAAAGGTTTCACCTAACGGAGTTTCAACAGATAAGTTAAAGTTTAATTTCTCCGGAGTCAAGTTTAAACATTGAGCACAAGCAGGAGAGATAAAAGAATGGGTAGAACCGGTATCTAGTAAGGTATAAACTTCTCAAGAGTTCAAGATTAGCTTACCCGTGATCACCTCGTTCGGGTTTCTCGCATTTTGGCCAGTCACGACAAAAGCCCTTCATTGAACCACCGACTTTGTTTTGTCCGTAGTCGCCTTTGGTGCCGCCATCCCAGTTGGACTTGACTTCGCTACCGGACAAAATCAGGCTATGTGACCATCTTTTCCACAATTGAAACACACCTTGGAAGGCTGTGAACAGTTTGGACTTATGTGTCCCTCCTCTCCACATCTGTAGCATCTAACTGGCGGTCGTTCTCCTCCCCTATAATTTGTTGTTGGTGCTGGTGCTGCTGCTGATGTCTTCCCGTCATTGTTGAATCTCCTCTTTTTGAAATTTCCATTTGACTCACCTCTCCTATTATTATGGCCACGATTACCACCCGAGTGGTTACCGCTTTTGTCCGTATTCTTCCCTCCTCGCTGGTTATCATCGCTCCAATGACTGCTGTCACTGGTATGACCCTAGTTGTGGTCCCTCGGTTGAACATACTCATTATCATGCTCTAATAATTGAGCCCTGTTTACAACATCTGAATATAAAGAAAATTTATGAGAGATAAGATATTGTCGAATCTAGGATTTTAGACCTCTAAGAAACATCCGCGTCATACGTTCCTCATTTTCTACCAAATGAGGTGCAAACCTGGATAACTCCGCGAACTTCGCAGCGTACTAGGATACCGTCATGTTGTTCTGTTCTAGTCTAATAAACTCTACCTCCTTCGTATGACGAATACTTTCAGAAAAGTACTTGTCATTGAACAGTTTCTGAAATTTTTCCCAAGTCATGTTGAAAGCGGTGGTTGGTACGCGCTTCACAGATTCCCACCAGTAATCTGCCTCACCACGGAACATAAAGGTGGCGAATGGAACCTTCTGTTCCTTCGTGCAGCCCAAGACATCGAATATCTTGGTAATTTGCTTAACCCTCATTTTCACCTTTATCGGATCGGGATTTCCCCAGAAATCTGGTGGTCCCAACTCCTTGAACTTCTTGGCTGTGACAAACCGCGCGTTGCTATCATTTCCACCCGTATTTTGTACACAAGTCTACCTCGTCTGATTTTGCAGGAATTGCAAAAAGCTTCTAAACATCGCATCATTCATCGTTTGCTCGGTAGTATTGTTTACAGGAGGAATATTGCCTTCCTATTGCACGTTCTCTTCATTGGTAATCAAAGGTTGTTCCACAGTCTCATAGACTCCATTGTTAACTTTCTCAGCTGCCATTCTAAAAAACTTCCATTAAATAGGGGTTAATTAAACAAATTAACATATCACATAATATCCCTATATTATGACCTACCAACAAATAAGCTTAGGTAGGACACATTAGCAAAGGATTTACTCGTCTCTCCCCTCCTAGTTCTATTCCCCGATCTCCGCCAGAGACCATATCCCTAAGCTCTGATACCAACTGTGAAGCCCCCAAAATAGGTATACATCACCCATTCTGAGTCTCCAAATACATGGTACAGAAAACAACTACAACTTTATTACAATTGTCGTGGAAAATACGACAACACATACTGTGAGTTTAAATACAAATATTGTCTTCTAGACAATATCCACACCCAAATAAAGTCCTCATTACAATTATTGATGCACTATTTTACAAAAATAGTGAGGACTGCTAAAACAACTACCTAGGACCATCACTCTATACCCCGACTGGTTCCTGTTATGTTCTCGCTTCCTGAGAAGAAAAATGGAACAAAAAGGAAAATGGTGAGCTCAACTAGCCCAGTAAAGAATATTATGACTAAGATAATATACAAAAAATTATTCTTAGACTTCAACAAGGAAAAATCTTATAGAATATAATCGACAACAAGTTTTAGATCAACAACTGCAGCGGAAACAACAATTCATTAGAAGAGTTAAGTAGAGAATGAAATCTACTATCATCTATGAATTTAAAAGTCCATCATCAATATTTTATCCCTGTAACATCAATTAATATATATCTTGAATCAAATATTCATCTTTGCACTACGGGCCAAAGATATTCATTTGTATCACCAGTTGGTCATCTTCATCTCAACACCTGTTCATCTTTGCACTATGGGCCAAAGATATTCATCAGGTAATCATTCATCTTTGCACTACAGGCCAAAGATATTCATCAAGTATCACCATTAAGGACTGAGGATGATAAAAAAATATTTTAGAGTATGAATCCAGTGGGACAGAAGGACAAATACTAGGGATTCGTATTTCGGTTTATCCAAATTTAATAATACTCAATAATAACCAAGTGTGAAGTAGAATTCAAAAAATAAAGATCAAAACATGGATACAATCAAAGATAGTAACCATAAAAGACATCTGAGACGAAAAAGAGAAAATTTTATTTTTTGGTGAATAGTGCCGTATTTGTGAATAGTGCCGTATACGTGAATAGTGCCGTATACGTGAATAGAAACCCCAACACATAAAGGTAGAAATTCCATAATAAAATTCATAACAATATCTCAGCATAATGATATTGAAGAAAATAATGTCATTTAAGAAGAAAATAACATCCCTTACCTCAAAGAAACAGTACTTCGGAATGAAAGGTCGGATGTGATGTTGAATGAAACTTTTACCGAATAGCAATTCTCAAAGTATCTAAATACTCACAAAATACGCTCGATAATAAAGAGAGAGAAAGAGAGAAAGCTTATTTTTCTGGTGTGATTTTCAATTTTAACCTAAGCACCTATTTATAGGAAAATGCTAGCACGCCGAAGCAGACTTGACCTGCTACCTGATGGCTTTACCTGCTACCATTGCCACCCACCACATTTGAAATAAAAGTTGAGCACATTTCTCACCAACCAAAAGTGGGGCCCACTCTATTCTAGAATTTTCCACCAAAAATCATTTATAACATAATTTCCGAATCAGTCACATCTTAAAATTCATAATAAATCATACATTCATTTTTAACGGTTCAAAATTTGTGAACATATACTCAACTTATATATGTATAACATATCTAAAAATCACAATGATCCAACGGTCGGATTAAAAATTATAATTCATTAATATATCTCAAGAAGAACATCGATTTGATTTTAATACATCCATTCGCATAAAAATACCGATAAAACACCTCAACATTAATAGCCACATAAAATAAATATTTTCTTATCATATAAATCAATAAATAATTATTCACAAATAATATTACAGAATCACAATAATGACAACCAGGCCGTTCCCAGGAAAGAGGGGGCTTTCCAATAAGAATTTTTCCTTACTGGCGCACAATTAGGTGATCAAACCTCTCCTTAGACAGAACTTTATAGACATTGCTAATAATGCTATCTAAAAATATTATTCAAATAATATGAATTATTGATCTGATAATGGGAAATACTGTGCAGAGACAATTATTGAAACAACAATAATATAAAATATCAACGCAGCAATTATTGAATCAATAAAATATTGAATAAAGAATTATCGTAACAATTATCGAGTAGTGCCTTCTTACGTAAGAATCAATAATTCAAAAATATTGTGCAATACTGTGTGCTACTGTGCAACCACGTGTATTACTGTATTTTAACCACCGGGTATTCCAATAGTGTTAACGGTAACAACTACGCCGTTATTTATAAAAAATCAAACTTGTCATTTTCTTCATCCGACAGTCGTTCTGTTATGAGGTCCATGAATGGTTGCGCCATCGTATGAATATTCCCTGACAACAAGAATATTCCACGACCAAAAGAATATTTCCCGACAAAAATGAATATTTTATAACCACTTGCTTATTTTGTAAAATTTGCACATTTCACCCATAACCAAAGTATTATATCAAATTAACTCCTTATTATTTCAAGATAATAAATAGAGAAAATTTAATTTTATTCATAATAAGTTGGAGTCTTACATATAATTATTTATTAATTATAAGTATAATGATGATAAGAATTTTATTATTATTATTATAAGTTATTTAAAATTAACTAAGTTAAAGTTATTTAAATTAACTAAATTAATGGTGACACAAAGTAACTATATAATATAAATAATATAAAAATAATCTAGTTGGGGGTTTATGGTGTATGGCCAAACAAGGCCTTGTGGCCTTTGGTCTAACTTAACGGATGAAGGCGCATTATTTTTTTTAACTGATAGAGATCGTGGGAGTGTTAGGCCATATCATTTTATTTTCTTTTGCGTCTTATTTTTCTCCTAAGGCTGTAAAAGCAGACTTGAGAGAAAAAGAGAGAGAGCGTAGGAATTGAGAGAAAAGAAGGTTTACAGAGAACTTGAGAGGTTGAGAGAAAACCTAAGCAATTTCAGTGTTTAGCAAGGGATTATTAAACATATTGAAGGTATTCTATCTAACCCTTGTATTATATATATATATATGAATTTACGGCAAGTTTGTTTATGTTCTATGAATTTTAATTCTTTCAAAATTGTTGTTGTGTAACTAAATTATGGTGGATATATATGATATAATGCTAGAGTTTATGTTTAAACAAGGAAACTGTATGCTAATTTCGTTCTAACAGTAGAAATAATGTCAGTAAGTGTATTTTTGCATATGGCTTGGGTAATTGTCAATTTTAGTGGCCAATTTGGATGTTAAACTATAAATTGACGCTTGTATATGTTAGTTTATTAAGAAACGAGCATACGTAATTTAAATGAGGTGAATTGGCCATGTATTGAATTCGCAGTGTGGATTTTTGGGGATGAATATCAAAATTTGAGTTTTATATGAAAATCATGAAATTTGAGAAATTAACCTAACTTAAAATTATTTTTAAATTGTTTTAATTGGCGGAATATGTTCACAAACATGGTTGTGATAGTTCTATATCATTTTTACCTATTATTAGCACTGTTTGGTGGGTGAATTTCGTGTTAGTTGGGCTAAAAACGACCATTCGCTCACCGCTCAGCTCGGCTCTGTAATTATGCATTGCACAATACTTATACATGCGAGGCAAAAGCAAGGCAAAATCTCCATAGGTTACGCCTTTGCCTGTGCTTAAGTGTAGGCAAATTGCGCACAACCCGAGTTTGACAATGAAGTTCTCGCTTATTTGCAGGTCATGCGTAGCGGACCTGTGATGGTTTAGCATGCATGTTAATGATGTTAAGGCATAATAGAAACTATAATAACAGATTTCAATGTGTTGTAATGTAAAGTGTAAAGATTTGAAATAATTATTTAAATAAGTTATAAAATGTACCAAATGTGATGTTTTCAAAGGTTAGAGATGAACGGTTAGGTTATGTTGGCTTGTAATGAGATTTCAGATTCGTTAAGTATATTAACCTACGTGGTTAGGTGCTAGGTTAGGGTTATGACCTAAATGATGGTTTAAACCGTAAAGCTAATATTCATACAACTAATTATTTTTGCGATTTCAATGATGTATGTAGGGTAATTGGAGATTATTTTACGTTTGTGTAGCTTACAATCAAGGCAAGTTTTCTAATTCTACCTTGTTATTATTGAGCAAGTTTCTAAACCTTATCTCCTTACAATTGAGCAAGCTTTCTAACTTCATTCTTTTCATATTGAATGCAAGTTTCCATTCCTATAATATTATTGTATAAGTTCTTAAAATTGAGCAAGCCTAATCTATCTTGAATATGTTTGTATAAGCTCTTGTGACCTGCTTCGTTACCTCGAATGAGTTTTACTTTTCTAAACCCTGATATTATTATTTAAAGAGTATATTGTTCTAATACATCGATTCAAATGTGATTGTTCTAACTCTTTTGGTTATAGCATTTTGCATGTATATCATGTTTATTCAATTATATTTATTGTTGATATCCTATCTTTGACTTTGATAGCCTTGTCCAGTTATACATTCTTGTATTAAACCTTTATTGATGGAAATTGAATAGTGTTATAAAATTCTAGAAACACTGATAAGCTAGTTCTAAACTAAACTTTCTTTAGTGCGGAAATTCTAAATTTAAACTGAGACGAACAACCCTAACGTAGGGGATTTTGTACGTGTAACGTTTAGATGTTTGTGCACAATATATGGTACAAAGAGCTGATCCCCCTAAGTATGTTAAGAAGGGTCTGTATAGTCTAACGACTGTTAAGGTTGAGGTAATAATACCTAAATACTGGAGACATAATTCGTGGTCTTAAGACCCTCAGATAATTAAAGTTTGAACTTGTTTTCTATTTTGATTTGTAGAAAAAGTTCTTTATTGTTCAGATTTTGTTGTTCACTCTCATGTTACTATCATTACTACTTTCTATATCAGTGAGCATTTGTTTGCTCACTCTTGTAATTAACACTGCAGCTAAAGTGGAGAAATTTGATGAGCCGTCTACTAGCAAAGGAAAGGGCAAATTGTCCAAGTGCTGAAGACTTATGAGAAATTATTTAAATGTTTTACGTTTCAAGACTTGTTTTATTTTATGATGTATTCCGCAAACTGATGTAATAAATTTAAGGTTAGATTACCTGGGATTGTTTTTATTGAGATGATGATGTAACCCTTTAATGGTAAAGATTATTGTTTAAGTTATTTAAATTATGTCTTTATCCTTTATGATGGGTAGTTAGATGTAATGGTTTTAGATAGTGAGCACCAAATCCTGTGAGAATGGAGTACCTGTATTTGGGTGTGTCACAATCTCACATCCTCTCTGGCCTTCCCTTCTCTCCATCTCAACTCTCAATCTCCAGCCTCCACCTCTCTTCTCGGCTCTCACTGTCTGGCAAACGCGCCTCGGCCGACGGCCTCTCCCCCTGCGACTCTCTTACGAGTTCCGACTCTCTTACGACTGTCTATCTAAGAACTTGGTATGTTTTTTTTGTTAGTTATTACATACATCTGATTTTGATTTGAACCCTTTTACGGGTTATTCGATCATTTAGATGATGATGTGGAGTCAAAAAGACATTTTGGGAGGTTGTTTATTAGGGGTTTCTTTACAATTATATGTAGTTATTCCGTGTTATACTCTACTAGTTTGTTTCTTGTCGTTTCCTTTTTGTTTTAGATGATATATTGCATGCATTTATTGTAGCAATTGAGTGATTTGATCTCTCCAACAAGTTCGTAAACTATTTTATTTTGCACTACACTGCATCATTCATTATTTTATTTTGTTTTTTTTGTTTTGTTTTGCTTTCCCTGAATCAGAGGAACTAAGGTTCTCAAATTCTATGGATGTTTTAAGGAATTCTTTTAAGTCCTCCCTGATTTTGTATTTTATTTGTTAGTTCCCAGTAGGCACAATAGATCTAGAAGGGTGGGGCGGGTTGAATAGATCCTTTTAATTTCAAATACTTTTCTGGTTTATTTTGTATTGCTAATAATTTAGCATGTGACAAACATAAGAATCTTTTCAAGCACAACGGAATAAGTAAAAGATCCCCTTCATTGATATATTCATAATCATACATACATTGTTCGTAGAGTTAGTTCAGTGGTAAGCAGTTAAAACATACATAGTAGTTATAGTAGTTAATGTACATAATGTAAATGACATAAAGTAAAAGACACAAAGGGTTTTAAGTGGTTCAGAGACTCAAGCTTCTAATCCGCTCTTCTGCTTTCAACAAGCATGATTTCCACTAAGGAAGGGCAGCATCCTGAATCACTAAGATTCCTTCAAGGCCAGCAACCTTGGGACTTCAATTCACTAAGAACTCTTCAAGGCTAGCAGCCTTGGAACTTCTCTAGTTCCCTAGGAACTCTTCAAGCTCAGCAGACTTGGAACTTCATTTAGTCCCTCCGGACAAGGACCCCTCAAGGCCCTGTCTTCTTCTTGTTATTGTTGGTGCTGAACTGCTAAGATGTCATTAGGCTCTGAACATCTTTTTTACTTAGCAGCTTGGTGTGGTCCTCTTTGCTTTCTACTTCGATCCTGGACCACATCTTGTTTGGTGCAGCTGATCTTCACTCTTTTCCGCTCATCTTCATCTGGTATCAGTTGTGCACCATCATCATTTGGGTTTGCTAAGTCTCTGTGCTTTTAGTAGACTTTTTCTGACACTTAACAATCCCTGAACCCTTCTTGAATACTTTGCAGACATGGTTCTGCACTTGTTCAGTTTCAGCTTTCTGTTCATGGTGATTCGTAGAGTGGCTCTCTTGATCTTCTTTGTACTCAGCCACTTTCCTGAATGCTATCTTCTTGGCCTTTTCGGCTCTCAGCTTGGCTGCCATTTTTAGTGGCATTCTCATCTTTGTTGAGTGAAACTTTGATCTATTTGAGTTCTTCTTTAAAGCTGCATCACTTCCACCTTGGTAGTCTCACTATCACTGAGACTTGTTCTGTTGATCTTTGGTAGAACTCGTAGAGTCAACAATAGCATTCCCAACAACTCAATGATTCTGCAACTTAGCAATCATCAGCAACTCTTGATCTTTGAAGCCCTATTGGTTTATACTGCTTCCCAATCTTCCCATTGGAAAGTAGCCGTTGAAAGCTATTCAAATTGCTTCGCAGATCTCGAGTTATTTGGTGTAGACTGCAGATGTGACATGACATCTTTTTCTAACTTTCTGACACTGCAGTCTACTGTTTCACCTGCCCCATCAGATATGTTACTTTGACGTCTCGGGCAGGTCGTTGACTTTATTGATCCCTTCTAATTTCATGATCAGAGGTTGTCCTTGCATCGATGCTCTCAATAAGCTTTTGTCCGAATGCCACCCTTCAGATTGAACCGTTGCCAATGTTTCAATCCTCAGTTGTTCGAACTCTACGATTCTGATAAACTTCTTCTCGGACCTGATCGTAGTGTCTTATTGACTGATGCTTATTGACATGTAGAGTCAACACTACGATCTTGAAGAGTTTTCACTTGATCTCTAGTGAAAAACAACTCTTCCTTCTTTCGTGCAGTGCTTCAACACTTCTGTTTGCCTTAACTGTTCTCAGATACTGATGGCTTGACTCTTTGCTCTGGCCCATTTTGAATAACAAGACACTTCAAATTTGTGGCGTGTCCAGTTGTTGGTCATTTTACCGATCAATATATGCGTGCAAGTATACATGGTCAACAAGTAAGAAAGAGTGAGTAAAGTATCGTTCCCACGGAGAATTAACTAATAAAGTTCACCAAGCATTAACCCATAACCATTTCAGTCTTATCTAAATGAATGAAATTATATTTTATATTTAAGCTATTAAAGTAAATAAACCTAACTATTCCTAGAGTGAAACTAGATAATGAAGACCCTAAGATTACAATTTCATCTATTGACGCATTCAAATCCACACATTCCATGTTAAGCCAAACTAATTGTTCCGGATTGTTAGCCAAGAACACGAAAGTAAAGTATAGCCATCTCTCAATGTACTATACCCATATCACATATAATCCACATTTGATAGAATACACATGAACACCCACATTACCTAAACCACTATATGTCTATGTGATTTACAAATAATTAGGGTTTAAGCACAAGTTCTCAATTGACTACGAATGGTGCTTCGGTATATGTCTATCCTAAGCACAAATCATACATCCCAACACAATGTAGAATATACAATCATAAGCTAAAAAGATCAGATCTAAACTCATACTTCGTTTCTCAAGTCCATATGGATTATCACAGTAATTGATGGCCAATCAACTAAACAAGCAAGCATGAATCTTAATAGACAATCCCATAGAAATCAATAAAGCTAAAAATGAAATATATCAGATTAAACTAATCCATAGACTCCATTGCAATCTCAGAATAGAATTTAAATCATAATTGAATTAATGCTATCATCCACATATTGAATAAACATCATAAGATACAATTAGGAATCAAAGAGAGAGTAAGAATAGAGAATCGTAGTGCAAATCTGTTCTCTTGATCCAAGGTTGAATCTCCAATGCTTTCCAATCGCTTCAAGTCTTCAATCTAATCAACTCTAAAAAATCACTACTCTAATCTACTCTAATCTACTTATTGAAAGTTGAAGAAAGAAAATATAGCAGTAAGTTCAGCCCCCAAGGGGTGGAATATCTCTTAAATAATGAAAATACGTCTAATATATAAGCCCTAATTGAACCCCTCTCTCAATTATGCTTCAATTACTCTGTTTAATGAAAAGTCAGTTGTGGTCATCGCCCGAAGTCGCGCGGTCGCGCAGGAATTGGGCTGAAGGGTCGCGCGAGCGCGCGACTTGCAAAAAATCGCGTTTTTTGCTCCAGGAAGATTCGCGCGCCTGCGCGGTCCATTTTCTACTGCAGTGTCCTCTGGTAAAATGGCCATAACTTTTGATCTGGAAAGAGTTACGGGGCCTGCTACCTATCAAATCGAAGATATTGACGAGATCTACAACTTTCATTCTTTGAGGATTGAGAAATTATTGAAGAATCAAGGCTGAAATAGGGCTGGAAGGGACTGATATGAAAATGGCTAACCAAAACAGCGAAGTTTGACGTCCGTTGGTACAAAGATCATAACTCTTGCATCCGAACTTCGATTAGAATGATTCAAGATGTTATGGAAAGCTATGAAGATGCTCTACAATGTAAGCTAAGTTCCAAACCAAAAACATGAAGTAGACATGAAGGCCCAAATGATGTCCGGATTATTTTTCTTTGCATTTTCCTTGCTTTTCCTTGCGTTTTCATACCAATAATCGCTCACATCGTTCCCAAGCATAAGATCTACAAAATAAATACAAAATGCATGAAAAGTAACTAAGACACATGAATATAAGCAACTAATTCAAGTAAAAGATACTGAATAAGTGGATATAAAATCCACCTATCACCATCTCGCTTTCTCCTTATGATCTCCCGTTCACTTATCATCAATGGACTAACCCAATGCTTAATCACTTTAGCCTTGTTCTTCAGAGGCAGACCAGTGTCATTGTATATACTCCATCAGTTCCTTCTTCGTTTGGCAAACACTACGATTCTAGTTACTTCCAAGATCATTGTCATCTTTCTACTTGACAGTTACTACACAAGCTGACTTTCCTTAGTCAGCTACTGAAGTCTTCTTATGATCATCTTGTGGAAGACTTTATTATGAATGGCTTCACAACTCAATCTGGATGCTGAATAAGTTGATGCTTAGATCTTCTAATAGCTTGCATGCCATTAGTTGAGTGCTCTCTGGCTTCCTTTAGGTGAGATGTATGCTTACAGTACCAACCAGAGGCTTCAATCCTTTGGATATTCTGGGAGTACTCAATTATTGAGAATCGTGTTTGCTCTACAATTCTTCTTTGGCTTTGTGAGCACATCTGTTGAGGTCTTAGTTCTGCACTCTACGATTTAACTTCGGCTATGCAGACACTACGACTCCGAGATCAGATCTTGACACTACAATTTCTGTCATTGTGCTTATTTTCTTCATCTGATCTTGCTCGACTACGATTTCTTCCTTTGATACGATCAGTAGACTCTATGATTCTGAGTGTAGTCTACGATCCTTAACTTGACTTTGGCAGATGCTCGGTCGGCTCATAGGCAGGCTGTCTCTACGATTCTGAACATGACTTCCTCAGCAGACTACGACTCCGAGGAAGCTTTACTCGACACACTACGATCCTTTCTCGTCTCTCCTGGAAGTCTATGAACTCTGAGATCTACTATCCTGCAGACTAAGATTCTGCCTCGATAGCTCTTGAGTTATCATTGACTCTCCTGGCAGACTACGATTTCTGGTGCAGTGCTCGATGATCAGACAAGCCTATCTATTACATCATAAGATCAACCTAACATGTTTGATCTTTCTATGTTTATAGTTGTTATGCCCCCAGAATAGGTATACATCACTTATTCTGAGTCGCCAAATACATGGTATAGAATACAAATACAATCTTAAATATACAACAAAAGCTATGAGTTTTAATACAAATATTGTCTTCTAGACAGTATTCAAACTCAAAATAAGTGTTCAATACATTTATTATCACACTATTTCATAGAATAGTGAGGACTACTAATGCTATCATCTGGACCGTCACTCCGTTCCCCGACTAGTCCGTGCTACGTTCTCATTTCCTGAAGAGAACAATGAAAGCAAAAGGGTGAGCTCAACTAGCCCAGTAAGAAATATTATGGCTAAGATAATGCGAATAAATTATCGTTAGCCTTCTTCGATGTTAAAGCGATACAATATAACAAACATCAAGTTTAATCTGCGGTGAACAAGCAATCCATTAGAAGAGTCAAGTAGAGAATAAAATCTACTATCTTCTATAATTTAAAAGGTTTTTTTATCACTTTTATCGCTGAGACTCAGCTTATTAAATAAACCACATCATCCCTTCACTACAGCCAAAGATATTCATTAGTCTTACAACCACAAATTATCCATGTACTACGGGCCAAGGATATTCGTGTTTTCATCAATGGTCATGATCATGCCAACAACTGTCCATCAATGCACTATGGGCCAATGAGGACTTTTACCACATCATTTGTAACATTACGGTCATGACTATACCGAATAATCCTTGATCATAATCATACCAAGTCCACCTATGCACTACAGGCCACAGATGACTTTCAATATAATATAAACATGAGGATGACGACCACTACAAGAAATTCAACATATAGCGACGAGATATAGCGACGGATTAATTTTAACCGTCGCTATAGAGTATATATAGCATGACTCATCACTTCCCGAGTCGGTAGATAGACCTGAAGGTAGTCTATTGCGAGGGTCACAAAAGACCGTCGATATAGGAATTTTTTTAAGGATTTTAATTAACGAGGGTCATATAAGGGAGGCGTAGAAAGGATCATATACGAGGGTTAAAGGGGAGTTTTATCAATCACAGATCTCTCATATTCTTTCCCCCAAATCGACATCTTAATCATTCGATTAACATCTTAGTAACTCGATCAAGATCTTGAGCGTTCTCACTCCCTCTCAGATCATCTCGTGTATGCCGGACTTCAGTGGGACTTCGCTCGGACTTCGTCTCACTCCATCTCTCCGTCCAAGCTTGAAAGGATCATATTAACCTATTTGTTTGAGGAGGTATAATTTCATTCTTTAGGTTTTTAATTTTATTTACCCTTAGTTGTTATGATTTTTCTATTTCTCTCCTCCTTCTAACAAGCCCTAAATTTTCTAATTTTGGGACACCCTTCCGTGGGGTATAAATTTTCGTTATGATTGATATGGAATGACTTAAGCGCTTGTTTTTACGTTCAAATTAATGCAAAGTTCTAATTAGTCTTAGCTATTGATCATGTTTTGAATATTCGGTTTGAATTAAGTCTTTTAAAAATTAGATAGCTAGATAGCTAAATTAGTTTATGCAAAAAAAGATAGCTAGATTTAATACTAGAGGTTGAGGGTAAAGCTAGGATGAACACTCACCGATTTATTCATCTAGCAATCGTGATCTTTGATCTTGGCAACTTTGCCTCTCTTGTCTTGATAAGTCCAATACAATTTGGAAGTATATATGTTGGGTTGTGAAAATCCAATACTATTTGGGATTTCATACAAACATTGGTTTTTGTTTTGATGGATTAATTTAGGTAGGATATTTATGTATTACTCGCTAAGTATGCGTATGGGTAAAGTGATGTCGAGTGTGACCTACCGGGATTACTTCATCAAGCGGAAGATCAAAGATCATTGTAAAAATCCACTAAAAACTATTTTTTAAAGTCGATGATGCTTCTTGAGCTTTTCCCGACTATTTAAGTTATTTGTTTCTTTAAGAAACGCAACATTATGGTCACAAGATACAAAATAGTAAAATAAAAAATAAAAAATCTCAACGCACTGTTGTTTTAAGGCTACCTATTGCATGTCCAAAATTAGCAGGAAGTAATTGTAAAGTGTTTATGGAAACAATATTTGGTGGCATTTTAAGCGTTTAGAACCTAGTAATTGTAAAGTGTTGATGGAAACAATATTTGGTGGCATTTTAAGCGTTTAGAACCTAGATAATACTATTCAAGGTTTTAGGAAGCATTTCTGCTTGCTTACATATTAAAGTTATCTAATAGTTAGATTTGTTTTGTGTTAGCGTATCAATATATTGGTCAAAATTCAAGCAGGAACTAGGAATTATCGATCTAAGCTTCAAAATTTCTTTAAAGAATATTGGTTTCCTTCTACTCCATGTTTTCATATGTAACTTAAGTTTTATGCTACAATTTTTATATTCGCCTTTTAGTTTTATAGAGTTAGAGCTGACAATATAGGTTGAAAACCACATATCAACCCAATTAAGTAATCATTAAGTAATATTATCATTAAGTAATATTACTAAGTAATCGACAAAACTTTGTTAGTCTATTTTTCTATTTAGCTATAATTGTATCAGATGAAGCCTTAACTTGTGTCATCCTCTTTCCATTAACAATTTGTTTTGATTAAAGAAAGAGTCTATAATGATTCTTATAGTTCAAGGGTTAATAATATACTTTCTTTTTGATCCGGAGGCGATTAATAGCTCTTTGATAGAGCCGAGGAATTTTATAATTATAATAACCAGATTTGCATGTGTTGGTGCTATCGAATGTTACATCTGTCATGCGCATGTACCTCTCTGGGTGAAGGAAATAGCTAACAAAGGGTCAACTAACTTACTAAACCTTTGTGTCAAATTAGCATCTTGTGTCATTTCAAACTGCATGTCCCGGGTCTTTATTGATGCGATCTATGCCAGATCCCTAGATAATTCTTGTTTTATAGTCATATTTTTCCTCTTCCTTCTAGCATTTCAAATATGCTAGATATTAAATTTCAAATATTAAATTTTAGTATTAAATTTCAAGTATAGGTAAACCCAGCATATACTGGTCATTCCACCAAGTATTGGGTAAACCTAGATAATTAAATTTTCAATGTCATATTCATATGCTTTGTGTTCCTTGGATAACCTTGTAGCCATTTGGTACTTGAAATCGGGCAATATCATTGAATCCTCAATTACCGGCCGGACCTTTAATTGTTCCCACCTACAGGAGAAGCTAATCATTGCTTAGATTTTTTATTGTTTTGTTTTTATAAAGTAATAGTAGGCATAACAACATATTATACATCATTTTGGTGGTATTATCTGTTAAAAGTGACTTTGTTTGTTGTAAAGCTGTTATTTAATAGTAGTAGTTGAACTACCCACTTTAAGCGTATGAGGAGCACTCAAATAGCTAGCATGGCCTAAAAAAAATTATACAAGTAACAAATCAAACAATATCAAAGTCATCTAGTAGTTGGTAAAAATTATACAAGTAACCAAATTTCTCGTAAGGTTTCTAAGGATTCTTGGCTGCGAGGTGAATCGTTAAAACTAGGAAGTTCTCGCTTTTATAAAGGGCTAAATTTCGATTCTATATACGATATATGAAAGTGGGTGAAAAGGAATTGAGTAACAAAATCTTGTACTTGTTTTAGTTGTATGCTTAATTGCCCTAAAAACCTTGCTATTTTAACAAGCCCTAAGTTTTGAAGAGAACACGGTGTCTTTTTCCGTGGTGGTACAATTTTATGGGGTCTACATAAAAGTAAATCTAACACCAAATGTTAGTTTGAAATCTATAGCTTGCTAGTGATTTAGTACTTGTTTTAGTATATTTCTCTCTATTGGACTAGAAGGAATCCAAAGGATGTTAAACCAGCGGGACAAACGTACTCGCAATTAATTTGTAGGAATATTTGAGGCTTATAATTAAAAAGAACTTCCATGTCCAACATTGAGACCTTGAATGTAATGTTTTGGTGTAGTCACCCTTAATTATTACCTACATTTATTTGAAATTTGTTAATTATGATAATTAATATTTAAATTATCTACGACCTTTTTTGTTTTATTTGAGTGAAGCGGGAGTTTGGTTGGCATTCAAGGTACTTAATTATGATAATTAATTATCATAATTAATTATGATAGATTTCTTTACGTAATATCATTCGATGGTTGTTCAATTTGATTTAGGGACATAATATTATGGATAAGATGTGGATGGAATTACCAAGATATTCTAGAGAATATCTTGCAGGCATAGAGATATTTCGGACTTTGGTTTTGAAAAAGTGGGCATAGTATGGGAAGAATTCCTTGCCCATGTAAGAATTGTGTAAATGGTCGATACAGATTCGAGCTACTATTCGTGAACATTTGATTTGTGATGGATTTATGTTTGGCTACACGAATTGGGTGCATCAAGGGAAGATGTGATTGTCGGGGATGTGAGTAATGATGATGTTCACGAAGAACCATCACAATCAGAAGATGAGCATCGTATGCTCGAGATGGTAAATGATATATTTAGGGATCACGGTGTAGATTAGGTAATTTGAAGCTTCAAAATACCAAAAGTACATGTCGAGGCCAATCAACCTTTATATCACGGATGTGAAAATGAGAGCAGATCCTTTCATTCATTGTATGGCTTTTCAATCATAAAAATGTTAGCAAATGGGTGATGTGTCCTTTGATGGATTGCTCAGTAAGTTCAAGTCATCATTTCCATCATTTGCAAACTTGCTCGATAATTTTATGAAATGAAGAAAATGGTTGGAAATTTAGGGTTTGGTTATGAGAAGATTGATGCATGCGAGAATGATTGTATGCTCTTTTGGAGGAGAATGAAAAATTAGAGTCTTATGCGGTTTGCAAATCATCGAGATGGAAGCGGCACCGAGATGGTTGTATCGGAGAAGAAGACACAAATAGATACAAAAACGAAGAGGAGCAAAGTAGCTGTGAAGCAATTACGTTATTTAGCGTTAATTCCGAGATTGCAGAGGCTATTTATGTCAGAAGCGCAAAATACATGATGTGGCATCATGTAAAGCGACGGAAAGATGGAGTGAATCGTCATCCAGCTGACTCTGCTGCTTGGAAGCATTTGGATACAATGTACCCTACATTCTCTCAAGAACATCGAAATGTAAGACTCGGACTGTCCACTGATGGCATGAGTCCCTTTACCCATGGGTCACCGTATAGTATATGGCCAGTGACAATTGTTGTATATAACTTACCACCATGGATGTGTATGAAGCAGGAGTATTTTATCATGCCTTTGTTAATACCTGGTCCAAACTCTCCATGTAATGATATTGACGTGTATATGCAACCTTTAATTGAGGAGTTGAAGATACTATGGAGTAATGGGGTGAAACGCATGATGATGCATCTAACGGTACAAAGTTCCAAATGCGTCGTGACCTTTGTTGTGGACAATTAGTGATTTTCCAACTCTTGCTATGTTATGCGGTTGGAGTACTAAAGGTAAGTTAGCTTGTCCATCATGTCAAATGAACACTCGTTCTTGTAGATTGCAAAGTAAGGAATGTTATATCGAGGCATCGTTGTTTTCGGAGTGGGTCATAGTTATAGGTTTGATACACGAAGATTTAACGGAGAATGTGACCATAGTGAAGCTCGGTGGTGCCATCGAGATTTGATATTCTTGAACAAGTTAATGCTATTAATGTCACTTTTGGAAAGACACCCACTAGCACGAAGACCATTCCCCATGACTCAAAACATAATTGGAGGAAGAAATCTATTTTCTTTGAATTGCCATATTCAGGCGGAACCTTTTGTTGCGCCACAATCTAGATGGAATGCACATTGCCAAAAACATTTGTGATAGCTTTGATTGGGACATTGTTGAGTGTGCAAGGAAAGTCAAAAGATAATTTAAAAGCACGATTGGACTTGATGACAATGGGTATAAGAAGAGAGCTCCATCCAATACCCGTCGCAAGCAAGCAATTCAAAGTACCTTTCACTTGGGGTACGCAAGCTACTCAATGTCTAAGAAAGAAAGACATGATTTCTTGCAAGTGTTGAAAAATGTTAAGGTACCTGATGGATATGCTTCAAATATTTCACGTTGCATCAATTTGAAGGGGGGCAAGATCTCAGGTCTTAAAAGTCACGATCGCTTATATTTTAATGCAACAATTACTTCCAATAGCAATACGATAAAAATCGACTTGCCTAGACATATACCTTTCAACAATAATTGAACTTTGTAACTACTTCAGAGAATTATGTTCCAACTATAACACATCGGAAGATTATGAACGGTTGAACAAAAAAATTCCGTTAATACTTTGCAAGCTTGAGATGGTGTTTCCTCCTGCTTTCTTTGATATAATGGTACATTTGTGTGTCCACCTCATTTGAAGAGGCGAAGATAATGGAAATGTTAAATATCGACAAATGTGGGCTTTTTTGAAGATACATGGGCAAGTTAAAAGGGTATATTCGCAATAGAAGTCGTCCGGAAGAATTGATTGTAGAAGGGTATATTCTTTGAAGAATGTGTTACATTTTGCTCAAGATATTTGAGTCAAAACAATCTTTGCATGGAAACGAGTTGGAAGAAATGAAGCTGGATATGAACAAGGAAAAGAGATTCTCTCTGTATTTAGAAACATAGGTCGATTTCTTAATGTCCCAAAAGTTTGTACTCTATGTAGCGATGATGTCAAGAGTGCACACCTGTATGTGCTATTTAATTGTACAGAGGTTGAGTCATATCTAAGGTGAGTAAATAAAGAATGACATTTATTGTTCGAAATATTAATAACTTATGTTAGCCAGCTAGCTATGACAAAAAAATTTGTTTAATTTGTTTATTTATTTGTAGTATTTGGCAAGATTCATATATGTTGCGACGTGGAAAGCGTAAGCAAAAACCGACGCCAAGGGAAATTGACAATGCTAAGAAAAAGGAATTTCCTGAATGGTTTAAGAATTATGTAAGTACTACATTATTTGAACATAATTTTATGCAAAATTTTGTAATGGTTATTAATAATAAATGGATGGAATTTGCTTATATCGCTACCATTTTGTAGATGGCAACTATGAATAACGATGCTTCAAAGGAAGTTCAAGCTCTTGCATTTGGCCCAAATTTGATAAGGTGAGAGGAGATGGTTATTTGGTAAATGGGTATCGATTCCATTCGACAAGTTGTGAGAGTAAGAGGAGAACGCAGAATAGTGGGGTATATGTGGTAGAACGACTCGTGGATATTCATCTGCTAGAGATCGAAATCCTAAGGAAGATGTAGTTGAATACTTTGGTATTTTGGAAGATGTTGTTGAATTAGATTATTATGGATCGGCAAAGTTGTTCTATTCAAATGTAAGTGGTATGTATGAGTTTAGCACGTGATAGAGGGGTCAAACCGATGACTATGGCTTCACGCTTGTAAATCATCAAAAGTTTGGTTCAACCGATGAGCCCTTTGTAATGCCTTTCGAGTTCAACAAATATTTTATGTTGATGATCAAAGGGATAACAATTGGCGTGTGGTTATACTGAACAAAAGAGAGATTTATGTGAAGATGTCAAGTAGATTACGATAGTGACGATTTACCCAATACCAATGAAGAATTCATCACTCCGATTCTGAAGTTGATATTGAAAACATAAATTGGGTTAGGAATGACGTTGATTTGAATTAGTTGAAAATGGACGAAAAAGACCGAAAAGTAAGCTTAAAACTAGGATCTCAAATTGATACATCTCGTTTCAAAAGACGAATGATTGAACATATTGTTGATGAAAATGAAGATGAGAATGGAGACGAAGACGAAGACGAAGACGAAGATGAAGGAGAAGATGAGGGTCCGAAGATGAAGAGGAGGGTGATAGTGAGGAAAATGAAGATGACGAAGAATGAAGAGGATAAACATCACAATTGATAGATCTGTTTTTTACACTTTGTCCATTTTCTCCAAAAAGAGAAACCGTTACACTTTGATAGATCCGTTTTGATATTATATCTTGGTGCTCCTTGTACTATTAGCTTTTACTTTGTTTTCTACATCATCTTATTAGTGTTTTAAACACACTTCTTTGTCAACATTTCAATGTAAGTAGATTTGAAGATCAAATTAGACTAAAGCTGGAAATTAAATGGACTACCCGCACGCCTCCTCGCCCCCACCTTGGTGTCTACAAATTTCGGTATTAGCTAGCCAACTTATTTTCGGATGTATTTCATTTGGATGTATTTGTTAATTTTGGGGACTTAGTTTTGATTTAACTAATAAGCTGTGAAAACTCTCTTGTTCATTAGATTTAACTAATAACTTTTCTTACGAGTGTCACATTCATATTTTTGTTTCTCGAGGTTGCTTTAATGGCTTCTAATATAACGTCTAGATCTCGTGCTAAGCTGCTCCAACGATGGCCGGAAATTAATGATAATGAGATCCATGCCGATGAACCACATGTAGAGGAGGAAAGTATTCATGAGAATGTTGAAGGTACCATGCATATATCTACACTTATACTTGCATTGTCATGAGAATTAACTTGGTGTTGTGCTTTCTTTCGTAACCTTAATTTGATTAAATGTCCTTGTCGACTCGTAAGTTTTTATAGTTTGAGCATCTATATAAAGTTGTATTATGTATATTTTACTTCATGGTTTTAAAATCTTGCTATCCAAACTTAGTTCATACTTCATCCTTCATCTAGTGAGCTAATAATGTGCTTATATAACTTGTAGATTAAAAAATTTTGTAAGTGGAAGTCTTTGAACCCCAAGGGAATAAATGTATGTTGGACTCCCTGGACTTTAACCTGGTAATCCTCTGAAATGTGTAGGAAGGGGGGGGGGGGACTCGTCATATTATTGATTTTTATATTGAATAATAAAGATATTATATATTTGTTTTTAATTCATAATAAATATATAGTATGAATCATTACATAAATATGTATGACACAAGTAATTATATGAGTAGTTGATCGAACAAAATGAGACATAGAAATTAGACACGAGTTGTAATATTGAAGTTTCTATATGTTCAATTCATCTTTTGTTCAATACATAGTTCTTGATTCTTTCTCTCTTTTAGGTTCTCGACCTAAGAGGAAGCGTGGACCAACGATGGGAGCAAAATTATGGTCAAATAGCGATGCACCCAAAAAAGTAATTTATGATGCAAATGGTCAGCCTGTTGGGGGAGAGGCCAATAAGTTAACCACTTTTCTCGGGTGTCTTGCTTGCAATGGAGAATTTTTTCCAATAAGTACTCCAACATGGTCCAATATAACAGAGGCTAACATGACAAGGGCTTGGGATGAAATTCAGGTTATTAATCATACCATTTTATAGAATTTGACATTAAGCACATTGAAACAAACTAATATATGTGTAAATTTGTTTGTTGTAGAAACGATTTACCATAGATCACCCCAATGCTAAGAGAAAACTGATGACTATCATGAACAATAGGTGGAGAGATTGGAAGTCTAACTTAAAGAGTAATAATTTTGTGCCTGGTGACCGTGCCAAATCGATAGCGAATACTATCAACAATGATCGAGTAAATCCTAATCAATGGGCTAAGGCTGCGTTGGTTGATTATTGGCTAACTGATAATGCACAGGTTGTGTTTATTCTAATTTATGTATTATCAATTCTTACTTATTGTTATATATTATTATTAATTTATAAATACATACAATGCAGGATATAGCAACAAAAAATTGTGAAAATCGGAAAAAAATTGTTGGTAGGTCATACATTGGGCACTAAATCAATTCCAAAAAAGAAGCATGAATTGGTAATATTTGATGTTATTTCAATATTTTTTATCGTTAATCATGTATTAGACTTTTATAAATAGAGTATTATTATTAATTATGAACTATTTTTTGTTTTATTTGTAGTACCAAATAAATAAAAAAGAGATTGATCGAGCAGATATGTATATACAGTCCCACACTCGAAGTGATAACTCAATTTTACCGGGAGCATCCTCGAATGTGGTACGTATTTATCAATCCTCAAACAATGGGTTTTTTAACTCTTTATCCTCGTATGTGTGTGTGAGTTTGTTTTAGAGCATTCATTTACATGAATTTAAACTGGCCTTTTCGGATACTAAATAATCGTGATCCCTACAAGAATATAGTTAAGTCACATTATGGAGGCACCAAGAAATATAGTGTGGCATTTGATAACTTGAACACCAAAATTCTTGTTAATAAGAATACATTATTAAACTTCCGCGTATGTTCAACTAGCTTTTAGCATAGAAGAAACATGAGACCATCCCCTACTACAATAGAAAGTACAAGCCTAAGTTGTTTTAGTATGTGCTTAGTTGTGTGTGCCGACAAGGAAGGCCTATAATGAGTTTTAGATTCTTAATTAGTGTATTCCTCTTGAAAAATGCATCAACATTCTTCGCTAAATTGATGAAGGGCACTTTGCATCACCATGTAGAACAAAGCCACAGTCGGGAAAGCTTCTTGCATGAAGCAAACCAAAGGTCACAGCTGGGTTAATATTCTAAACCCTAAATTGTTTGGTGCATACTAAGTTACTAACCATACATTCCTTTCTGTATATGAATAAATAAAGAAAATCTTTCTCATGAATCTTATGGTTATTTTGTCAAGTTGTCTGAAATTGTGATACTACTAGTCTCTAGATTAATCGAGTCTTGGATAGTGTGATTAAATAATATCAAGAGATTATATTCAAATGGAACATAACTTAAGGAAATGACTTGATAATTGATGCAACTACTTTCTTAAATGCCAACGAAAGTCATTATTTGTAGAAGTAGAAGGGCATCATTTAAAGGTCAAATAGGGTTAAATGTGCCCTTTTGGCGTGCTCGAAGACATCAAAGTCGAGGATCGCCTTTGCTTTATTGTGGGGCTCGTAAACCCATTATTATACGGAATTTAAAAGTCGTGTTGTTGTAATTAATCTATTATTTCTTTGTCGACAACTTGCGTAAACCGTTTAATCTCTTTCATTTGGTGTATTAGTTTATACAATATCATGATGTAGTGTTTAGTTATATCATGATTTTAAATAGGGATTGGAGTGGAAGGCGAGATAACACATACTTGTAGTAGATGAGATGGCTTATCTTGTATTTTGTTGATTTAGTTGAGTAGAATAAAACTTGGAATTGGACTCAAATTAAATCGTCTCACAAAAAGAGTCCCATTTACATTCTAAATTTACACTAGAAAGATTATATAAGTTGTTAGTTAGTAGTGGGTGGAATAATTTTTAATTTTGACAAACGATGCTATTTTGAAACCGAGGGGAGGAGTTTGTTTATTAGCACTTGCACTTAAATTTTAGAATATTATTATTCCAATAGAATAGAATAGGCAGTGTGATGAATATAGAAGCAGCAAGAGGTATATATTTTAGTATATCTTTAACCTAGCTATGAAAGTTTGTCACCATGGTAGGTGGTGGTCTTTGTGTATAGAAAACAATCCAACCTCACGCAATTAGTGTTCCTCTCCTCTCCTCTCCAAATTTCAAATTGACCGGGATAGCTTATTTGCGAAATCGATTTGTCCCTGAAAGAATTGATGATATACTTTTGTTCACATGCCATTTCACAAGTTTGGAGCAAATTGCCCATTACTTTCTAGCCCGAGAAATATCTGAATATATCTAATTATGTAGTCGGAAAACCATAGGAATCAAGATTAAATTGTGATTCCATTATACATTTGTAAAATTTAAATATGAACAAAATTCACTACTTGTGATTCCATCTAGTTACACAATGGTCATAATAGCTTATACTAAGAATTCCAAGAAATGTTGAAAAAATATGAGCTTGGCTAAATTTCTCTCCTTCTCGACTCGGCACATCTTAGGAACTATAAAAGTAGGTTTTTCGCTTTATGTGAAAGGCCGATTCATGTTTTCAAACCTTCTAAAAGCAGACGCACGGAAAGAAACTCATTAAGAGTCACCGTAATCCAAGAAATTGGTGAGTAAGTTTTGCCACCCAAACTGGCTAGGTTGTTCTTCGCTTCTTGCATACTTGCCTCTGCATATACTCTTACAACATCTTACATTCTCGATGGTCGTATAAAACATCTCGCCTTGAGGGTAGTTTCTTTGCGATAAAAGTTTTAGTACAACGCAAGAAGCATATTTAGCACACATTTTAGAAATTGAAGATTTCACAATTTGGGTTAATATTCGGTATTCTTAATGCATGCTCTTTATCTCATTCCATAAATACGGAGATCATCTCCACGCAACCTTAAGCGGCCAACACCAAGTGATGGTAGTGTATTCGGAAAATCAACAATTTACCACCAAGTTGGTTCTCAGAAAAAAAAAGAAGAAAGACATGTTATTCTAAGTCAACGTATGGCAATAGCTTTAAAGATGGTTACTATAAAATCTAAATAATAGTTGATAAAAAAAATAAAAATAAAACATTATTATCAACAATTAGCAAAACAGGTTGTTGTAAACCTGACTAAGTAAAATAAAAAATAAAAAATAAAATCTAAATAATAATTGAAAATGTAAACTAACTAAGTAAAATGGCAGAGGCCTTGAGGATTAACCTCAAGGTTGCTGGCTCCAATCACCATACTTACTTAGGAACTAGGAAATTATCAAGCAATAAGCAAGTTTTACTAATTATTGTTTGAATCTCATTGAAAGTCAACATTATTATCAACAATTAGCAAAACAGGGTTGTTGTAAATAAACTTTATTACACAATTAAGTAGCTAAGCAATTGTTTACACTAGCTCAAACTTAATTCCATTTCTTAAACAACCCAAGTCAAATATTGCTACTAGAAGAATTAATCTAAAAGTCACCAATTCAAACTTAGAAGAAGAGAAAAAGCACAAACCCGATTAAAAAAATCTAGAATCGAGAATCAATCAAAACTAATTAGAGATCGACCTTTCCGAAACAACAAGCCCGCAATCT
Source organism: Panax quinquefolius (assembly GCA_020205615.1). Classification (NCBI taxonomy): domain Eukaryota; kingdom Viridiplantae; phylum Streptophyta; class Magnoliopsida; order Apiales; family Araliaceae; genus Panax; species Panax quinquefolius. Next base: position 60,925,504 of record CM035155.1, read on the forward strand.
TTGGTTTTGTTGTGGCTAGCTACCTCCTCAAATGTGTGAATCTTTGGATCGATGCCATTTTTTCTCAGAATCGCCATTATTTGCTACTCTTCTTTAAGTTATGTTGAATTGCCTTGTATATTTAAGTTGCCTTGTATATTTAAGTTGTGTATAATTTGCCTTATATATTTTCACGGGAAAAAATTATTGAGTTAAAGAAGACTCAGAATCGATTGGTGAAAGCGAAGAAGACAGACGGAATGATATACTTGCACAAGTTCTTGGACCAGAGCGACATGGTAGACTTGACAAGGTGGAGTTGGTGCCTGACTACAAACACTTGGGGCCTCGTGACACAAATAATGAGGTACAACGTGAGAATCAAGAATTGAAAAGTCGAGTTGAAAAGGTCGGGAAAAAGGAGATGATATGCAAGGAAAGTGGATGAACTATTATCAATTATGATGTAATTTATGAAGAATTCATCAGCCCAAATGCTCAATCCAACAATCGTGTGTTGCTCTCTCACTTCACTTATACTTAAATTTTTGGGGCTATCATTATGTTTTTATGGATTAACAAGTTCACTTGATAATTAATTTGTAGGATCGATACGAAGGAGATAATGGTGATATTAGCGGATCAAATAATCCTATAGAGGACCTGTGACATGTCACGTGCTGCTGGAAATTTGTTATATGTAACACTATTTTTGATGAAAATTTGTTAGATGTGATACTAAAAATATGTTAAATGTGTTGTTGGTTATGTCTTTGTTTTGATACATAGTAACAGTATTTTGGATGGTTATGTATATTTAGATGATATTATACATTAATAGACTTTATTTGTTTTATTCTTCTAGTTGTAAATGTTATATTCAGATTGGATGGTTGAATGTGGTTATGTTTCTTAACCGGTAAAAATAAATAAAATTATTGTATAAAAAACAGATTTTTTAAAAATTTGGGAAGATATAGCGACGGCCACCATCAGTCATGATAGCTCATGACCAAATCTCACTATAGCGACGGCTTCTACGATCGTCGCAAAGAGTTTCACAACCAAATCTCACTATAGCGACGGTCGTGACCATCGTCGCAATATCTCTGACCAAATCTCACCTATAGCGATTTGATTTACACGACCGTCGTCATAATAGCTCATAGCCAAATCTCACCTATAGCGACGGTCTCCGGCCCGTCATAATAGATCATAGCCAAATCTCACCTATACCGACGGCCACGCACCATCCATAATAGCTCACTGACCAAATCTTTCTATAGCGACGATTATCGCCATCGTCGGTATATCCACTTTCCTCACCGTTAAGAAAACCTTCAAGCGCGTTTTGTGGAGTTTTCTAGCGACGGTCGACCGTCGCTATAAGAAAAAAAGACCGTCGCTATAGGTTTCAAATGACGGCTTTATATGCGATGACGATGTCGGTGACCGTCGCTATATCCTATAGCGACGGTCTTTTTATCTATAGCGACGATCGGCAATAAAACCGTCGCTATAATTTCGATTTTCAGTAGTGGACAATGACATAATAATTCAATAAAACAAGTTCAAGAATTAAATTTTAAAGATTTATAAGTTAATTTATCACGAACTCAAAACGTCCAAATTGTCAACATGATCATCGCTTTGTGGAGTAAAATTCAAGAATGCTCAGAAGAATATTTCCATGAAAAGATACTGGATGAAGCGCAAATATACAGGATATTCTAATTTCATGGAGTATAGAAGTCAAAACTTTAACCAACTGAGTATAATAGAATATATGAACCTGCAAATGGATTTTTGCCCGCCATGCGATAATCCACGTAGACAGATCATATCCACAATTTAATAAAGAATGAATACAAAGGATCATTCACCATGCATGTGGTAATCCACATAGACAGGTTATTGCAACAGAATAATAAAGAATAGAATAACAGAAGAATTCACCATGCATGCGATAGAGTGCACAGACAGGTTATTCCTGTAGGGATTCGGTAGAGAAACGCACAGCGGAATATAAAACTTTATAAAGAAATTTTCAAAACCTAACACAAGATCCATGCGAAACAAATTTAATTCAGTTGTTTAGAATTTATATCGATATTAGAAAAATCTGAAATTGTTTCGAACCTCCATCGTAATCCGAAAGAACTACGCCTCTACGGTATCCACACGAATGCCCGTGAATCGTCGCACGATTCTCTAATAAAGGGAGCTGCGGTACTAGCCACCAAAAGGAATGGATTTTCTGTTTTTCTCTAGTCTCTCTCTAAGAGCGACTAAGGTTTTTGTTTTGATTAGCTTTCCGAAGACGCTGATATATCATATATATAGCAATAAATCAGAATTAATCAAAACCCTAATCTAATTAAAATAAAATCCGAATTTATATATATATATATATTATATCTTAATTAAGTCTTACTTAATTAATATATATACATATACAAATCATCCTTTTAATTTAAATCCGTGATTTAAATACTATCAATCATATTGATATATTTAAATCCTTACAATTTAAATTAATTCCCTTTTAATAACGTTCTATGTGTGTGACCCTATAGGTTATTATTACGTTGGCAATAATTTTAAAATCATATTATAAAATTATAAACAGTGAGCGACATCTAATAATGCATCACTGCTACCCAAGTAATAATAAGATCGATGATTAGATGCAACCTTTTCGTGACCAATGTTTCAATATAATTTAATCCTTTTAACCTTAATATCCTTGATTAAACTCGAGTCATGGAATGTGTCATACTCTTCATAATTTAATCTGAGTTTTCTTAATATCCTACAGTATTGGCATGCCGCCTTATGAAGCGTTATACGGCAGAAAGTGCAGAACTCCGCTATATTGGGATGAAGTTGGCGAAAGACAATTACTAGGCCCAGAATTGGTACAACAAATAGCAGAAATAGTCAAAGTCATCCGAACACGATTGATAGCAGCTCAAGATAGACAGAAGAAATACGCCGATCCACACCGTAAAAATGTTAAGTTTGAATCGGGTAGTTATGTATTCTTAAAGGTCTCTCCCTGGAAGTAAAAGATCAGATTCGAAAAGAAAGGTAAATTAAGCCCAAGATTCATTGGACCCTTTGAAGTACTGTGAAGGGTCGGAGAGGTTGCATATGAGGTAGCCTTACCTCCATTTCTTGAAAATGTCTACAATGTTTTCCATGTATCAGTTCTACGACCCTACAAACCCGACTACAAGCATGTGATTGAATATGAACCCATACATTTTGACAAAGACTTATCTTACGAAGAAATTCCCATTCAGATTGTCGACCGAAAAGAGCAAGTTCTAAGGAATAAAGTAATACCTTCTGTTAAAGTAATTTGGAGAAACCACAACGCTGAAGAAGCTACGTGGGAACTCGAAGAGAATATGATGAATAATTATCCTCATTTATTTACTTAGATTATTATAAGCGATTCTAGGGACATAATCTTTGTAAGGGGGGAAGAATGTAACGGGACGAATTGTTTGAGTTGTGATTCTGAGGACATAATCCTTTTAAGGGGGGAAAGATGTGACAACTGAGATTTTGTAATTTAATTTTTTATATTTATTGGATTAAATAAATATTTTCGATGAATTAATTATTAGATTAAATAATTAATTGATGAAGTTGTGGTAGATTAATTTAATTATATGTGTTATATTTATTAAATTAATGAGGAGAATTTTTATTATTCGAAGTATGTATTTATGTGAGCTTATTGAATTAAAAAGAAATATTTAATAAGCCTAATGTTATTTTAATTAATTTAATAATTAATTAGAGATTTAATAATTTGACATTATTAATAAATGAGAAATTTAATTATGTGACTATGTGAATTAAGGAGAAATTATTATATGTTACTTGAATTAAATTAAACTAGATATTTGATTTATTATTTAATTGGGTGTGACATTATTAAACTATAGTATAGGAGATTAATTAAAATAATTAGAAGATTTATTCATGTTTCAAGCCAAACGAGGCCTTATGAGGAGTTGGGGGTAGTTAAACCACGTATGGATTAACTGACCTCAACTATGCGCATAAATGACAAGTCTATTTTGTTTTACATATTTTTCATTAAGTGTTCAACCTGAGAGTCAGAGAGATTTCAGAGAGAATTGAGAGGAATTGTGGGAGAAACTTTGTGATTGAAGTAGTATCTGAAAGAGAGATTGTTATCTTTACTCACTCTACGCTCTGCTCCAACCCAATTCTCATTTTTACGTCATTAAGCTTTCATGAAAATGGTTTCTGTGAGACCCCGAATTTTATGAAATAAAAGTATTCAATTTTTCTATTTTGGTGAATAGTTAAATTGATAAAAGTTTAAAGTTAAGAGTGACATTTGAAATTTTTTCAAAGTAAGTGATGATGAAATTTTGTTTTATTAGTATTATTAATGTAATAAAACAGAAATGTTTTTTATATAAAATAGAATACTTTTATAAAGTTATTCGTTTTATTAGCCTAATAGTAAAATCTTTTTATATAAAACAGAATACTTTTATAAAGTTATCTATTTTATTAGACAATAATTAGAATATATTATATTTTATTATGCATAGTATTTGCATAGTGCCTGCATAGTGTTTGTATAGTAAAAATCTTTTTATATAAAACAGAATACTTTTATAAAGTTATTCGTTTTATTAGATTATAAATAGAATATATTATATTTTATTGTAAACCATCAATCTGAATCAAAGTCTGGTTTAAAAGTAAATCAATCTGGACCGTTCATGGATTGGTTACTATTCAGTCCATTCTTCTATAAATAGAAGCTCATTCCTTCATTATTTTTTACGAATTCACTGAAACTCCAGAGAGAGAAACTATAGAGAGAATTCTTCTTCTATAATCTTGAGCATATTTCTTTAGAGTTTAAGAAGTTTTGAGCGTAGAAAACAGTATAAGTTTCTTCAAGAATATCCTCGCCCTACCAGTCGGAATACTCTTCTTTTTAAGGTAAGGGATATAATTGGTTGTACTCGTAAGGGGTATTATTTCTTTTGTATTCATGAAGAGAACTTCTGTTATTCCATTCTTTATTATTATGTTGGAATAACCTGTATACGTGAAGTACCGCATACATGGTGAAATTCTTCTATTATTCCATTCCTTATTATTATGTTGGAATAACCTGTTTATGCGAAGTACCGCATATATGGTGAAATTCTTCTATTATTCCATAGTTTATTATTCTATTGGAATATCCTATCGGTCTGCAATTTAAATGCCCGACTCGGTTCCGTTCTTTATTATTCTCCGGAATATCACGCCTCATGCGTTTACGCCGGACCTGGTTCCATTATTTATTATTCTGTTGGGAATAACCTGTCAGTGCAGTCTATCGCACGCATGGTGAATCCTTTTTTTATTCAATTCTTTATTATTCTATTGGAATAACCTGTCTATGTGGATTACCACATGCATGGTGAATGATCCTTTATTCATTCCTTATTAAATTGTGGAAATAATCTGGTTACGTTGATTATGATGAAAGTCATAATAAAAGCATTGGACTGATGAAAATCATGAGTATATGAAGTATTAGTAAGTGTTATGATGAGTTATGTTGGTTATTATGTGAAAACATGAAAGTTTCTTAGAAATCACAAAGGGTTAAAAAATCAGATTTTGGTAAAAATGGAACATGAAATTCAATTGACCATATCTCCTATTATATTTTGAATTTTTGAGTGTGGTTAAGTTCTAGAGTTAGATCTATGAGTTTCCTAACTTATCCAAGTGGAATCACTGGAAAAGGTGTTGTATATTTTCGTGTGGACTGATTTTAGCAAAGCACAAAAAAGTGAAAAATAGGAAAATAGCTACTGCCAGAAATTTTAAAAGGGCATTTTCGGCCACTTAAATTATGAGAAAAATTTCGGCCTTCTGGGACATGAAAATATATGGTATAAAGTACCTCCTGTCCAAAAATGAGCTCATTCCGACTTAAAATGAGCAAGTTATGACCATTTTAATATTTAGGTTTTTCTGACGAAAAACGCTATAACCGGAGTTCTATAACTCCGATGACCATGAAATTTAAACTGGAAGATCACGTTAACATGTGTAAGATCCTGCCAAGATTTGGGAATTTCTGGAGTTAAACTTGAGGTAGCTAATTTCTTAAGGAATTAATTAGAAATTGATTTTTGAAAAATAGTAAATGAATTTTAAAAATTCCGAGAAAAATATATATTCATTATGGGACTATATTCTGCTAAATCCCAGAGAAGAAATATTTTTGGGACTGATTTGGAATTTTTCATGAAAATGGTTTAGTTACGAACATATGAGTTAAATATGTTATGCGAAGTAACAAAGTTGGAAAATAAAATTTTATGGCTTGGAAATCCTATATAAGGTATATGCATATTTTTGATGAGAGATTTAATCATTGGTGATGAAATCTTATGAGTATGGCATTTTTGAATGATTAAATGCATTATTTGGTAAAGTGTAAACAATTGAAATAAATTATTTATAAGTTTAAGAAGTGATTAAAATATTGTTATGATATTAATAATATTAGATTATGAGTGGTGGATTAATTTGGATAAATTTAAAGTCTTTAATATTTATCCTTCTTTTCGTTTGATTAATACTTATATCATTGTCATCATCCTCATGTATACATTATGTTGAAAGTCATTTGTGGCCTGTAGTGCATAGATGGACTTTGTATGATTATGACCAAGGATTATTCGGTATAATCATGACCGCAATGTTACAAATGATGTGGAAAAAGTCCTCATTGGCCGTAGTGCATTGATGGATAATTTTTGGTATGATTATGGCTATGGATTCTCTTCAGCCAAGGGTGCAAAGATGAATTATTTTATGGCATGATCAGGACCGTTGATGAAAACACGATTATCTTTGGCCCGTAGTGCATGGATAATTTGTGGTCGTGATACTAAAAGAATGTCCTTGGCCTATAGTGAAGGGATGAATTGATGATGTGGATTAATTATTGAGCTGAGTCTCAGCAATGAAATATTAATTCATGGATGTGATAATAATGAATATCCTTGGCCGTAGTGCATGGATAATTCATGGATGTGATATCAACGAATATCCTTGGCCATAGTGCAGGGGTGATTCGATGATGTGGTTTATTTATTAAGCTGAGTCTCAGCAATAAAATATTGATAATAAACTTTTAAATTCATAGAAGATAGTAGATATCATGCTCTACTTGACTCTTCTAAAATACAGTTGTATGTCTTTGGTCTGTAGTGCAAAGATGAATTGTTAATGAATATCTTTGGTAGTAGTGCAAAGATGAATTTATTAGTATATGATTATGAAGCGAGGATTGTGATTAGGTATAACCATAATTTTGATGTTTCGGTGAAGATAGGTGATGAAAATTATCTTCGTCACGGTGCGAAAAGGAATTGTAATCACAATTATGATTATGAGTTATTCATATGATTATGGATGAAATTGTTGATTGATGTTACGAGGATAAAACATTATTGGTGGACTTTTAACATGGAGAAGATAATAGACACGATGGTCTATTTGACTCTTTAATGGATTGCTCGTTTCATTGCAACTATGGTTGAAAAGTTTTATCATCTACCATATGTTCTAAATCTCTGATTTATTATTGAAAAAAGATATTGATAATTTAATTATCTTTAGTTATGATATTCTTTACTGGGTTAGTTGTGCTCACCCTTTTGTTTCACAATTCCTTTCGGGTAATAAGAGTAGTATAAATTTGGGTCGGCGGGGATAATGAGGGAATAAGCGGTGGTCTATAGCTGTTGAGGTTCTCCCTAAATAGTATGGAAATAATTTTATTGAGAACTTTAGATAAGTGTGTCGTATTGTATACGTCATTTGATATTTAATTTTGGTGAACTAAATAGGGTGAGGTGAACCCAACTTTGGAAGGGTGTTTTGTCACTATCATACAAGATGTCTAATGACATACAACCTCGTGTTATCATAAGATAGGATTGTGCACATCCACTTACTGAGTATATCTATGAGCACTACCTATATGATCTTGGAGTTTATTTAAAATATAATTTTCACTTGGAGACAGTGGAGATAGTTATATGTCAAGAGAAGACTCACCATTGGAAGGAACATGATAGTAATCTTCTCGTTTTTCTTTGGGGTCTATTGGGTCAACCAAGAATAATTCTCTGGACATATGATATCTATCATAACTTAGATTCATGGCCTCCTATGTACGAAGGTTTCCTTGAGCACTTTCCAAATATTTTAATTTCTAAAACAGTTTTTGATTGTACCTTTTTGTAACGTACCATTGTATGGTTGTGGTCGAGGCATCATGAGAGTTACATACATTTGTATTAAAACTCACAGTATACATGTCGTCGTATTTTGCACGACAGTTGTATAAATGAAGTTGTTAGTAGTGTATTTTTTGGCGACCCAAGATGGGTGATGTATACCTATTTTGGGGGCGTCACAGTTTCCAATTTCTCTGTTAAATCTCTGTAATTAGAAATTTTATTGATTTTGTGGAAGTAAATGTGATAATATGTTAGCATATCATGTTTTACCATGTATTAGATGATTCCATATCATTTGTCTCATAAAAATTATACAGTATATGGTTACAGAGTATATTATATGGCTATATGACCCTTATACGTGAATTTAATGTGTCAAACATAAATTATTTTGTAAAATTCACACACGTATATAATTATGCATGTTAAAATGAAGAAAACAAAACTTGAATGGATGGATTTGGTATTATAACGAATCCGTAGTGTTAAATTTTATGTTTTATTTTCAAAACCATTCAAGAACATCAAGAACAGTGAAATTGCATGTTTTAATTCTGTGATTATGTGTTTTAATTGGTTAAAATTACTCTATAAAGTTGGGTAATGATTATGTACGAATTCTAGTATATGGGTATGTTTAATTTGATGAATTTAATGACCACGTAATGATAAATTCGCCTGATTCTGTGTTCTTCGCGAACTGGAAATTCAGAAACTGGAGTTTTGCGCCGCGGCGCTAACTCCAAGCCTAAGTCCCGCGTCGTAGTGCCAAGTCTCAAGCCGCAGTGCCAAGAACATGCCTAACAGTGGCACCGCAACGCCACTTAGTAGAATGGTCCAGAAATGGATTTTTAAATGCTCAAGTCTAGCAATGTGTTGGTAACTTAATCTAATGAACATAAAAACAAGTTAGACATATAATGAGGTGTTAAAATAAATTTTTAACATGTCAATAACACATTTATGTGTGAATTGAATGATTGAATGCATAGTTAGCTTATTGTTCATGAAGTGTTAATTGTGACAATGAGTGTAGTAATTTGACTAAGTATAGTTATGAATTCGAGTTAGACAAGAAAAATGAACTTGTGATGATTAATACGCTATAATTGACTGGTATGGTAAACGTAAATGATATATAGGATTTAAATCAAGGAACGAGTATAATTAACGTGTAATATATGCACGAGGCAAGTTTCCTAACCGTACTCGTTATCTTTATATGAGCTTATAAGTTGTCTTTTTACATCGAGCAAATTCTCATTATTATTGATCAAGTACATTTTATTATATTAAAATGTATTCATCTTTCAAAGTATGATTCTGCTATACAAGAATTATTCTATTGTATACCTTTTGAGATTGCTATTCAATTTTAAATTATCAGTTACTATTGAACTTTGTTATACTAGTGAACCTTTAATGATTCGACTAGTCCATAGTTGATGAGCGTTATAAATTTCAGAACCCTTGATGAATTATCCAAACCAAACTTCCTTTGGTGCGGACTCTAATGTCAAACTGAGATGAACAACCCTGTGTAGGGGATTACTTATGCGTTAGCGTTAAAATATTGTGCACAGTATGGTACTAAAGGATGATCCCCCTAAGTACGAGAAGAAGAGTCCATAGTCTTATGACTGTTAAAGGTTTCAAGTATAAACACTTGACAACCTAGGACATAGTTCAAGGTCTTATGACCCTCAGAAGTTCTTTTGTTTCTTGTTATTCATTATTGATTCAAAAGCTGAGTTTTCATGTTTCAGAAGCCTTTGACTTATTCGCATGTTATTATTTCTTTGTTATATTGTTATACTTGTGGGCAATCGTGTTCACTCTTGCGTAATAATAACATTGCAATTAAGAACGAAAGATCAGATGAGCCTTCCACTAGTAAAGGCAAGGGCAAGGTTAACAGATGAGGAAGACTTGTTGTTATTTAAGACTTGATGTGTATTTATTTACAGACTTGATGTTATTGAAGACTTGTTATTATTTATGATTCCGCACAGATGTTTAAGGTTAGAGTGACCTGGGATTGTATTTTATGCAGAAGATGTAACCCCATAAGGGGAGATTTATTTATTTAATTTTATTTATTGCATGGTTTTCTTTTATTTATAGGTAGATAGATGGATGATATTTGTTTAGTGAACACAAAATCCTGCGGAAATGGAAGTACCCGGATTTGGGGGTGTCATAGGTTGGTATCAAAGCTATAGGTTATGAACCTTAGGTGGGGGAACAACCTTAGGTAGTAGCCTTATAGGAGATCGAGAACATAGTGGTGGTAAACTCTTATCGAGTTATAAGAAATGAATTTCTAAATTCATTGAAGATAATAAAAGACTTTATGTGCTTATGTGTTAAATTATGTGTTTAGCTAGCATAGATTAGTAACTAAAACTTAAAATTTTGTTGTCGGGGATGTCGGATGTTGGAGGAGCTAGTCGAAGTGGGAGGAGTAACCCCGAGTACCTCAGAGGAGGAGCCCCGGAGACATTCATGTCATCGGGGAATAGGGAATAGTTGGTACGAGAGAGTCATCTCCTTTGATCACTTGTTGTTGGTAGGAGCATGAGCATGAGGACCGATCGGAGGAGGATTACGATGAAGAAGAAGAGGAAGAGGAGTTCCAAGAACTCCATCGATCTTTGAGATGTATGATGCGCTTTATGATCGTAACATAGAGTTGCAAGACACTGTTCAGGAGCTAAAGGAGAGGGCTGTTATTCAGCAGATTACCATCGAGCAGAAGGATGGGGAAATTGTGACTCTTCACACACGTTTAGGAAACGTGGAGTGGGATTTGGTTCACAAGAAGGGTCAAACCGAGGAGAAGTCCGAAGAAATAGAAAAGTTGAAGAAGGATCTGAAAGAGAGCTCAAAAAGGTTGGCCATAGCAGAGGAGGGCTGGGTAAGAGAGTCACGTCGTGCTGATCTTGCAGAAGAGGATTGTCGTGCGAAGAAGGATAAGCTTGGGGAGACGTACTCTACACTTCACAATACAATGGATGCGGCTCAGGATCGAGTTATGAAGTATCCAATCCAATTTGAAGGACTACCATCATACATGTTAGATCGCAGGACGATGTCCTGCATTATGGAAGAAGAACGTGGCAAGGCTATTCAGCGCCTTAATAGGCAGTGATAGGATTAGTTTACTTATGTGAAAACTATCTGGTAGTTAAAGATGTAAATTCCAATGTGTTTATAAACAAAGGAATATTTTTATGTTTTAAATCCTGTAGATTCTTTATCTCGGGATAGTTGATGTAAATAGCAGTGATGCTATCGTATGATGTTAAAACTTTTGAATTGAATGAAAATGTCAGAGTTTATTTGAATTGATGTATTAAGTGAATTATGATTAAATGTTTTAGTTAAGCCTTAATTGTTTAAGGGATTGAATAAAGACCTAGTAAGCGTATATTCTTAACAGAAATATGCTGCCTAGAAGAAGACAAAACCGTCAACAAGCTCAAGGAGAACCGATGAATAACAACAACGACGCCAATGCTAACCTTGTTCAGTAATTGGTGAACCTATTAGCCGGAGCAATTAATAATCAACCACAAGTTCCACCAAACACCTCATTTAAGGATTTCAAGGCGGTGGGATAGCCAGAGTTTAAGGGTTCCATAAACCCAATCGAGGCTCAAACATGGGTTATGGAGATGGAGAAGGTGTTTGATGTCGCTAGAGTAAGAGAAGACTAGAAAACCGCATACGCAACATTCATGCTAAAGTCTGAAGCCAGTTATTGGTGGCAAGCAAACAAAGTATGAGGAGGAGAAGGTGTAATAACCTGGGATAGATTCAAGGAAATGTTTTTCTAGATGTATTTTCTGACCAGTTCTCAAAACCAAATGGAAGTTCAGTTTCTGGAGTTGAAACAGGGGAATATGTCCGTAGCAGATTATGCGGCAAGGTTCAACGAGTTGGCTAGGTTCGCCACATACCAAGTGCATACTGATGAGAGAAAGGCAAGGCGTTTCAAGCAGGGACTGAAGCCCTGGCTTGATAGAAAGGTGTCAATGTTCCAATTGAACACTTTTGCTGGAGTGTTAGAGAAGGCCATACTCGCTGAAGGTGGAAGTGATGCGGTAACTAAATATAATCAAGATCAGAAGAAGAAGAAAAAGAGTGAAAATAAAGGAACTAACAAGACTGGTGGAAGTAGCACGGGAGGTAGTAATAATCATAAGAGAAAGAGGTTTGATAACTCATCAGTTGGAAGTCAACAAGGAGGGCAGAAGAAGAAGATTGAAGCATGCCCAACCTACGGAAAAAGCTCATCTGGGAATTTGCATGAAGGGAAAATGAGTATGCTACAATTGTGGTCAGGAAGGCCACATAGCACCTAACTGTCCTAACCCAAAGAAGGGTGCTTGCTTCACTTGTGGCTCAAAGGATCATCTTGCAAGGGATTGTCCTAAGAAGGGATCCGGAGGGGACGGGATCGGGGAGGAATAGAGAAGCAATGGTGGAAGCACTCGACTATCACCAGGACCAAGCGCAACAACTAACCAACCAAGCCAGAACCACCGAACATTCAACATACGATCTGAGGATGCGATGCTGATCTCGCGATGTGGTGTCAGGTATATTCCGATCAATAAAGTTAATGCTTATGTATTATTTGATTCGGGTGCTACTTGTTCATTTATATCCGATGACTTTGCTAAGAACTTAGAATTGCTTAAGGATGAGTTAGAATATCCCATGAACATAGAAATTGCGAATGGAGAAATAATCCTTGTTAAGTACGTGCATAAGAATTGTAGAGTGGATATTAAGGGTAATATCATGAACGTAGATCTTATCCCTATTCGACTTGGAGAATTTGACGTTATTTTGGGTATGGACTGGTTATCTAATTGTGGGGCGGTAATTGACTGCCAGAAGAAGCGTATTAACCTTATGACTCTGTCAAAGGTTGTGTTTTATGGTAGCAAGTCGCCTAGACAAGCGAGTTGTCTGACGATGATGCAGGCCAGGAGGTTGTTAAGGCAAGGCTGTGTAGGATATCTAGCTTACATAGTCGATAGTTGTAAAGAGAATCCGAAAATAGATGAGATACCAATAGTGAGAGATTTTACAGACATGTTTTTGGACGATTTGCCAGGACTTCCTCCAGATAGAGCAGTTGAATTTGTGATCGATTTGGCTCTAGGAACGGCTCCAATATCAAAGGCACTGTACCGAATAGCACCGGTAGAAATGAAAGAGTTGATGGTTCAACTACAAGAATTACTAGACAAGAAGTATATTCAACCAAGCGTATCACCGTGGGGAGCGCCGATTTTATTCGTGAAGAAGAAGGATGGGAAAATACGGCTCTGCATCGATTATAGAGAACTGAATAAGGTAACGATTAAAAATAGATATCCATTACCGAGAATTAACGACTTGTTCGACCAGTTAAAGGGAGTGAGATACTTTTCAAAGATAGACTTGAGGAGTGGTTATCATCAACTGAAGGTGAGACTAGAGGATGTACCAAAGACAGCATTCAGAACACGATACGGTCACTATGAATTTTTGGTAATGTCATTTGGTTTAACAAATGCTCCTGCAGCATTTATAGGCTTAATGAATGGAGTGTTCAAGCCGTTTTTGGACAAATTCCTAGTGGTATTTATAGATGACATTTTGGTATATTTGAAAACCAAGGAAGAACATGAAGAGCATTTGAGGGTGACATCAGAGACCTTGAGAAGGGAGAAGTTGTATGCCAAGTTTTGAAATGTGAATTCTGGATTGAAAGAGTACAATTTCTTGGACATGTGATCGATAGGGACGGAATTTCGGTGGATCCCTCCAAAGTCGAAGCTGTGATTAACTAGGATCAGCCAAAGACGCCGTCAAAAGTAAGAAGTTTTCTCGGATTGGCAGGTTATTACAGAAGATTCATTCAGGATTTTTCCAAGATCGCAACTCCATTGACGAATTTGACTAGGAAATCGGTGAAATTTGTTTGGATGGAGAAGTGTGAGGAAAGCTTTCAAGAATTAAAGAAGAGTTTGAGTTCAACACATGTGTTATCTCTTCCGGATGATACAAGAAATTTTGTGGTTTATAGTGATGCATCGCATAAAGGACTTGGCTGTGTGCTTATACAGAACGGCAAAGTCATTGCGTATGCGTCATGACAATTGAAAGAGTATGAGAAGGGGTATCCGACCCATGACTTGGAGTTAGTTGCAGTGGTTTTTTCTTTGAAAATCTGGAGGCACTATCTCTATGGGGAGATGTGTGAAATATATACAGACCACAAGAGTCTAAAATATATTTTTACACAGAAAGACTTAAACATGTGCCAAAGAAGGTGGCTGGAGTTAATTAAGGACTATGATTGTGAGATTCTATACCATCCGGGTAAGGCAAATGTGGTTGCCGAAGCCTTAAGTAGAAAGGGTCGGGAGAAACTGATGAGGTTGACTGAACAGGAGGAGTTAATTTCAGTAATGGAAAAGCTGGAATTGGAAGTGAAGTATCCTATGGAGATTGATGAGAAGCTGTTTCAGATGCAATCTGGTACAACTCTACTAGACAAGGTTAAGGAGGCACAACTTCAGGATGACAAATGTAAAACGGTGAAAAAGAAGATATCCGAAGGAACCGAATCAAGATTCAACATGGATAAGGAAGGAACACTGAGATTTGAGAGTAGAATTTGGGTACCGCCAGTACCAGAGATTAAGGAAGAAATTTTGAGTGAGGCTTATAACTCATGATATTCAATTCACCCTGGTAGTACCAAGATGTACCAAGATCTTCGACAACATTTCTGGTGGCCAAATTTGAAACGAGAGGTTGCAGAATGTGTTACCAAGTGTCTGACATGCCAGAATGTGAAAGCAGAACATCAGAGGCCGAGTGGGTTATTACAACCTTTAGATATTCCAGAATGGAAATGGGAACATATTACGATGGATTTCATGGTTGGCCTACCGATAACTCAGAAAGGCTACGACGCAGTATGGGTTATTGTTGACCGATTGACAAAATCCGCACACTTCCTTCCGATCAAAATTAGATTCAACTTAGATCAGTTGGCAATGTTATAAGTGAAAGAGATTGTTTCGAGGCACGGAGTCCTGGTGTCAATTGTCTCAGATAGAGATCCGCGCTTTACGTCGAACTTCTGGAAAGGTCTACAGGAATGTATGGGTACACAGTTGTAAATGAGCACGACATATCACCCACAGACAGATGGACAGAGTGAAAGAATAATTCAGACATTAGAAGACATGTTAAGAGCTGGTATAATGGACTTTAAAGGAAATTGGGATGACCATCTACCACTCGTAGAGTTCAGCTACAACAACAGTTACCACGCTAGTATTGGCATGCCACCTTATGAAGCGTTATACGGTAGAAAGTGCAGAACTCCGCTATACTGGGATGAAGTTGGCGAAATACAATTACTAGGCCCAAAATTGGTACAACAAATAGCAGAAATAGTCAAAGTCATCCGAACACGATTGATAGCAGCTCAAGATAGACAGAAGAAATACGCCGATCCACACCGTAAAAATGTTGAATTTGAATCGGGTAGTTATGTATTCTTAAAGGTCTCTCCCTGGAAGGAAAAGATCAGATTCGAAAAGAAAGGTAAATTAAGCCCAAGATTCATTGGACCCTTTGAAGTACTGCGAAGGGTCGGAGAGGTTGCATATGAGGTAGCCTTACCTCCATCTCTTGAAAATGTCTACAATGTTTTCCATGTATCAGTTCTACGACCCTACAAACCCGACTACAAGCATGTGATTGAATATGAACCCATACATTTTGACAAAGACTTATCTTACGAAGAAATTCTCGTTCAGATTGTCGACCAAAAAGAACAATTTCTAAGGAATAAAGTAATACCTTCTGTTAAAGTAATTTGGAGGAACCACAATACTGAAGAAGCTACGTGGGAACTCGAAGAGAATATGATGAATAATTATCCTCATTTATTTACTTAGATTATTATAAGCGATTACAGGACAGAATCTTTGTAAGGGGGGGAAGAATGTAGCAGGACGAATTGTTTGAGTTGTGATTACGAGGATGAGAATCCTTTTAAGGGGAAAGATGTGACAATAGAGATTTTGTAATTTAATTTTTATATTTATTGGATTAAATAAATATTTTCGATGAATTAATTATTAGATTAAATAATTAATTGATGAAGTTGTGGTAGATTAATTTAATTATATGTGTTATATTTATTAAATTAATGAGGAGAATTTTATTATTCAAGTATGTATTTATGTGAGCTTATTGAATTAAAAAGAAATATTTAATAAGCCTAATGTTATTTTAATTAATTTAATAATTAATTAGAGATTTAATAATTTGACATTATTAATAAATGAGAAATTTAATTATGTGACTATGTGAATTAAGGAGAAATTATTATATGTTACTTGAATTAAATTAAACCAGATATTTGATTTATTATTTAATTGGATGTGACATTATTATACTATAGTATAGGAGATTAATTAAAATAATTAGAAGGTTTATTCATGTTTCAAGCCAAACGAGGCCTTATGAGGAGTTGGGGGTAGTTAAACCACGTATGGATTAACTGACCTCAACTCTGCGCATAAATGACAAGTCTATTTTGTTTTACATATTTTTCATTAAGGGTTCAACCTGAGAGTCAGAGAGATTTCAGAGAGAATTCAGAGGAATTGTGGGAGAAACTTTGTGATTGAAGTAGTATCTAAAAGAGAGATTGTTATCTTTACTCACTCTACACTCTGGGTAATTCTCTCCAACCCAATTCTCATTTTTACGTCAATAAGCTTTCATGAAAATGGTTTCCAATTTCTCTGTTAAATCTTTGTAATTGGAAATTTTATTGATTTTGTGGATGTAAATGTGATAATATGTTAGCATAGCATGTTTTACCATGTATTAAATGGTTCCATATAATTAGTTTCATAAAAATTATACAGTATATGGTTACAGAGTATATTATATGGCAATATGGCCCTTATACGTGAATTTAATGTGTCAAACATAAATTATTTTGTAAAATTCACACACGTATATAATTATGCATGTTAAAATGAAGAAAACAAAACTTGAATGGATGGATTTGGTGTTATAACAAATCTGTAGTGTTAAATTTTATGTTTTATGTTCAAAACCATTCAAGAACATCAAGAACAGTGAAATTGCATGTCTTAATTCTGTGATTATGTGTTTTAATTGGTTAAAATTACACTATAAAGGTAGGGTAATGATTATGTACGAATTCTAGTATATGGGTATGTTTAATTTGATGAATTTAATGAATTTAATGACCATGTAATGATAAATTCGCATAATTCTGTGTTCTTCGTGAACTAGAAATTCAGAAATTGGAGATTCAGTGTGGCGCCAACTCCAACTCCAAGTCCTAAGTCCATAAGCTTGACATCACTTGTATTGCATAAGTAAATGCTTAAGTCTCAAATCAGAAGTAGCCATGCACCATAACGCCAAACAGAGCCTAACGGTGGCCTTGCATAACTCCCCTTAGCAGAATGGTTCAGAAATGGATTTTTAAATGCTCAAGTCTAGAAATGTGTTGGTAACTTAATCTAATGAACATAAAAATATGTTAGACATATAACGAGGTGTTAAAATAAATTTTTAACATGTCAATAACACATTTATGTGTGAATTGAATGATTGAATGCATAGTTAGCTTATTGTTCATGAAGTGTTAATTGTGACAATGAGTGTAGTAATTTGACTAAGTATAGTCATGAATTCGAGTTAGACAAGAAAAATGAACTTGTGATGATTAATACGCTATAATTGACTAATATGGTGAACGTAAATGATATGTAGGATTTAAATCAAGGAACGAGTATAATTAATGTGTAATCTACGCACGAGGCAATTTTCCTAACCGTACTCGTTATCTTTATATGAGCTTATAAGTTGTTTCTTTACATCGAGCAAATTCTCATTATTATTGATCAAGTACATTTTATTATATTAAAATGTATTCATCTTTTAAAGTATGATTCTGCTATACAATAATTATTCTATTGTATACCTTTTGAGATTGCTATTCAATTTTAAATTATCAGTTACTGTTGAACTTTGTTAGACTAGTGAACCCTTAATGATTCGACTAGTCCATAGTTGATGAGTGTTCTAAATTTCAGAACCCTTGATGAATTATCCAAACCAAACTTCCTTTGGTGCGGACTCTAATGTCAAAAATGAGATGAACAACCACAGTATAGGGGATTACTTATGCGTTAGCGTTAAGATATTATGCATGAAGATGGTACTAAGGGTTGATCCCCTAAGTACGAGAAGAAGAGTCCATAGTCTTATGACTGTTAAAGGTTTCAAGTATAAACACTTGACAACCTAGGACATAGTTCAAGGTCTTATGACCCTCAGAAGTTCTTTTGTTTCTTGTTATTCATTCTTGATTCAAAAGTTGAGTTTTCATGTTTCAGAAGCCTTTGATTTATTCGCATGTTATTATTTCTTTGTTATATTATTATACTTATGGGAAATCGTGCTCACTCTTGCGTAATAATAACATTGTAGTTAAGAACGAAAGATCAGACGAGCCTTCCACTAGTAAAGCTAAAGGCAAGGTTAACAAATGAGGAAGACTTGTTGTTATTTAGGACTTGATGTGTATTTATATACAGACTTGATGTTATTGAAGACTTGTTATTGTTTATGATTCTGCACAGATGTTTAAGGTTAGAGTGACCTGGGATTGTATTTTATGCAGATGATGTAACCCCATAAAGGGAGATTTATTTATTTAATTCTATCTATTGCATGGTTTGCTTTTATTTATGGGTAGACAGATAGATGATATTTGTTCAGTGAACACCAAATCCTACAGAAATGGAAGTACCCGGATTTGGGGGTGTCATATAGACAGGTTATTCCAACAGAATAATAAATAGTGGAACCAGGTCATGCGTAATACACACAGACAGGATATTCCAACAGAATAATAAAGAATGGAATAACATAAAAATTTCACCATGTATGCGATATCAGATAGACAAAGTTATTCAACATAATAATAAGGAATGGAATAACAATAGCTCTCTTCATGAAAATGAAAGAAATAATACCCCTTACCTTAGAATAAAGCTTGATACTTGAATAAAGAGGTAGCAGACTTCTCTTCTTCTTTCTCTCTATAATTTCTCTCTATAATAATTGCTCTATAGCTTTAGTGAATTGGTGAGAAATGAAGGAAGAATGAGCTTTTATTTATAGAAAAATATAGTTTCGATAATTGAACGTTTTGGGCCTCGAAAAATTACAGTACAATACCTCCAACTTTTCTTTCATTTTTAATTTAGTCCTGCAAGTATTATCAAACTTGCACCACCTCCCCTAATAGTAAATAATGTAAATCAATAGTTCAATCATGTGATTTAATAGTTATAATCATGTGAAAATATGAATAATAGTACAGTACCTCCATCTTTAACTTAGTCATGCAAGTATTATCAATCTTGCACCAACACCCCTAATAGTACATGAATGTGAATCAATAGTACACACATGTGAACAAATAGTTATAATCATGTGAAATAATACCAATTAATGTAAGACCCCAACTTTTATGAATAAAGATGAATTTTCAATAAATATCATTTTTTGAATATTATGGAGTAAATTTGATATAATGTTATAGTTGTGGGTAATATTTGAAAATTTTGAAAAGTATGGAAGTTGTTATATAATATTCGATTGGTTGGGAAATATTCGTTTTAACAGGGAATATTCGTACGACTGCACAATCATTGGTGGACCCCACAGCGAAATTATTATCGGATTGAGAAAACGACAAAAATATTTTTATGAAAATAATGGCGGAAGTTTTACCATTAACTGTTGAAACACCCGGTGTTAAAAGATACAGTAATAAGCATGGTTGCATAGTAACACGCGGTATTGATTATTGATGCTTACGTGAGAAGTCACTCAGTTTTGTTCAATTATTGCTACAGTAATTGTTGCATAGTATCTCACGTTATTTTATTCAATTATTGTCGATATTTTATATATTATTAAATCAATAATTGAGATAACAAAGTTAGTAATATTATTATTTGCAATATTAACGATGTCTAGAAGTTCTGCTAAGGAGAGCGGTCACCTAATTACGCGCCAATAGGGAGAAATCCTTATTGGAAAGCCCCCTCTTTCTTGGAAACGATCTGGTCGATTAATATTGTGAATTATAATAATGATGATAAATGTTGTTAAATATATTGAGGTGTCTTTTAATGAAGCCACGGAAGTTTATATATATATATATATATATATATATATATATATAAATTTTGTTTTATTAGTATTATTAATGTAATAAAATAGAAAAACTTTTTATATAAAAATGAATACTTTTATAAAGTTATTTGTTTTATTAGACTATAAATAGAATATATTATATTCTATTATGTATAGTGTTTGCATAGTAAAATCTTTTTATATAAAATGTAATACTTTTATAAAGTTATTTGTTTTATTAGATTTTAAATAAATATATATATATATATATATATATATATATAAATATAAATATATTATATTTTATTTAGCATAGTATACTTTCTTTTTTTCCTATAAATAGGATGCTTAGTTAGAATTGAAAACACACCAGAAGTTCAGAGAATTCTTTTCTATAATCTTGAGCGTATTTCTTTAGAGTTTTAAGAAGCTTTGAGCGTAGTGCAAGTTTTCTTCAAGTATATCCACGCCCTACCCGTCGGAGTACTCTTCTTTATAAGGTAAGGGGTATTATTTCTTTCATATTCATGAAGAGAACTTTTGTTATTCCATTCTTTATTATTCTATTGGAATAACCTGTATATGCGAAGTACCGCATCCATGGTGAAATTCTTTTGTTATTCTATTTCTTATTATTTTGTTGGAATAACCTGTATGTGCGAAGTACCGCATACATGGTGAAATTCTTCTGTTATTCCATTCTTTATTATTCTGTTGGAATATCCTGTCTATGCGTATTACGCATGACCTGGTTCCATTATTTATTATTCTGTTGGAATAACCTATCTGTGCGGTCTATCGCATGCCTGGTGAAGTCTTTTGTTATTCCATTCTCTATTATTCTATTGGAATATCCTGTCTGTGCGTTTATGCATGACCTGGTTCCATTATTTATTATTCTGTTAGAATATCATGTCTCTTCGTTTACGCAAGACCTGGTTCCATTATTTATTATTCTGTTGGAATAACTTGTCTGTGCGGTCTATCACATGCATGGTGAATTCTTCTGTTATTCCATTCTTTATTATTCTGTTGGAATAACCTATCTCTGTGGATTGCCACATGCATGGTGAATGACCCTTCGTATTCATTTCTTATTAAATTGTGGAAATGATCTGTCTACGTAGATTACCGCATGGCGGGTGAAAATCCATTGCAGTTTCATTTATTTTATGATACTCATTTGGTTAAAATTTTGGCTTCTATACTCCATGAAATTAGTGGAATATCCTTGATATTTGCGCTTCATCCAGTATCTTTTCATGGAAATATTCTTCTGAGCATTCTTGAATTTTACTCCACAAAGCAATATCATGTTGACAATTTGGACATTATTGAGTTCGGGATAAATTAACTTATAAATCTTTAAAATTTATTCTTGAACTTGTTTTATTGAATTATTATGTCATTGTCATCATCCTCATGCTTATATTGTGATGAAAGTCATCTTTGGCTTACGTGCATAGATGGACTTGGTATGATTATGACTAGGATTATTCGGTATAATCATGACTGTAATGTTATAAATGATGTGATAAAAGTCCAAATTGGCTGTAGTGTATTGATGGGACGCTTTTTGGTATGATTATGACCAGGGATTATTCGGTATAGTCATGACCATTGATAAGTTAATGAATATCCTTGGCCCGTAAAGCAGGGATGACTCGATGAGGTGGTTTATTTATTAAGCCGAGTCTCAGCGATAAAAATTGATGAAAACATTTTAAATCATAGAAAATAGTTTATATCATGCTCTACTTGACTCTTCTAATGGATTGCTTATTCCGCTGCAGTTAAACTTGATGTCTATTGTATTTTATCAGTTTAACATTGTTGAAGACTAATGATAATTTATTCTGCATTATCTTAGTCATAATATTTCTTACTGGGCTAGTTGAGCTCACCCCTTTCTTTCACTATTCTCTTCAGGAAATGAGAACGTAGTCGGGACTAGTCGGGGAAAGGAGTGATGGTCCAGATGATAGTATTAGTAGTCCTCACTATTCTGTTAAATAGTGTGACAATAAATGTATTGAGGACTCCTTTGAGTGTGGATATTGTCTAGATGACAGTATTCTTATTAAAACTCTCAATTTATGTTTTGTCGTATTTTACACGACTGTTGTGGAATTAGTTTGTATTTGTATTCAGTACCTAGTATCTGATGACCCAAGATGGGTGATGTGTACCTATTTTGGGGGTGTTACAGTTGGTATCAAAGCTTAGGGATATGATCCCTGGCTGAGATGTGAGAGAAGAACTAGGAGGGGAGAGACGGGGAATTCCTTCGCTAGTATGACCTACCTAAGTTTATTTGGTATTTAATTGGTCGGTCAGAGTATAGAGATAATATGTGATATGTTAATTAACCCTAGTTTTGTGGTAGTATTTGAAAATGGCATCCGAAAATGTTGAGATAAGCAATGAAGCACATGAGACCGTTGAGTCACTAACGATCAATGCCCAGGGTAATGTGCAACAGGAAGACAATAATCCTCATAAAAACAATAACACCGATGAAATGGTGAACGATGGGATGTTCAGAGGCTTTATGCAATTCATGCAACATCAGGCGAGAGCGACTCCTGTCCAAAATACAGGTGGAAACACTGACAACTCTTGGACAGTCACCGCTAAGCAGTTCAAGGAGCTGGGACCACCGGAGTTTTTTGGAGAGCCAAAACCACTTAAGGAGGAGACGTGGATAAAGCAATCAACAAGATATTTGATGTCTTGGGATGCTCCGAGGAGCAAAAGGTTCCCTTTGCCACCTTCATGTTGCGTGCAGAAGCAGATTATTGGGGGGAATCTGTAAAGCGTACTCAACCTACCGCACTGAAGATGTCTTGGGAGAAGTTCCAAGAATTGTTCAACGACAAGTACTTTCCTGAAAGTATTCGTCACATGAAGGAGGTGGAGTTCATCAATCTTGAGCAAAACAATATGACTGTGGCACAGTACGAAGCTAAGTTTGCCGAGTTATCTCGGATTTGCGTCCTACTTGGTTGATAATGAGGAGAGAATGACATGAGTGTTTCTAAGAGGTTTGAAACCTGAGATACATCAATACCTTATCTCTCATAAACTGTGTTTATATTCAGATATTGTGAATAGGGCTCAGTTATTGGAGTGCGATAATTAGTCAACCCAACCAAGAGAGAGCAGTCGATAAGTCGATAATACCAGTGGTAGCAGTCATCGAAGCGGTGACAACAAACGTGGAGGGAATCAACATGCCAGAAATGATAACCACTTCGGTGGTAATCATGGCCAAGACAATAGGAGTGGAAAGTTCAAGAAGAGAAGGTTCAGCAAAGATGGAAAGACGTCAGCACCAACACTCGCTGTTAAGGAAGGAGAACGACCGCCGGTCATATGTTACAAATGTGGAGGGGAAGGACATATAAGTCCGAACTGCACGATGCAGTCCAAAGCATGTTATAATTATGGAAAATAAGGTCACCTATCCCGATTTTGTCGTGCACCAAAGTCAAGTCCAGCTAGGATGGAGGCATCCAAGGGTGTCCCAGACAAGACAAAATCGGTAGTTCAAAGGAGAGCATTTGTCGTAACCTCCCAAAAAGCGAGGAATCCGAACGAGGTGATCACGGGTAAGCTAATCATAAACTCTAGTGAAGTTTATACTTTATTTGATACCGGTTCTACCCATTCCTTTATTTCTCCTACTTGCGCTCAACGTTTAAATTTGACTCCGAAGAAATTAGACTTTGATTTATCTGTTGAAACTCCGTTGGGAGAAACCTTCATTACATCCACGGTTTATAAGTCTTGTTTGATTCAAATTGGTAACCGAACGTTACCTGTCGATCTTATTTCTTTGAAAATACTTGTATTTGATGTGATTCTAGGGATTGATTGGTTAACTAATCATCATGCAAAAAATGATTAATTTCGTAAGGTTTTTAGCTTTCATATTCCTAACCAACCTATTATGCGAATTCAAGCAACCAAACCATTAAAATCCATCACTGTCATCTCAAGCCATAAAGCTATTCATTTATTAAAAAACGGATGTCAAGCTTTCTTAGCCCATGTCATGGATCTAAACAAAAATACGTCAGTTTTGAATGATATTTCAATTGTTAATGAATTTCCTGACGTATTCCAGGAAGAACTTCCTGGCCTACCCCCAGAGCTTGAAATTGAATTTTGTATCGACCTTGAACCCAATACATAACTCATTTCCAAAGTCCCATATCAAATGGCTCCTATTGAACATCAGGAGTTAAAGACCCAACTGCAGGAATTTTTAGACATCGGTTTCATTCGTCCTAGTACGTCTCCTTGGGGTGCTCCTATTCTATTCGTGAAGAAGAAAGATGGGAGTATGCGACTTTGTATTGATTATCGGGAGTTGAACAATGTCACTATCAAAAATAGATATCCATTGACTCGCATTGATGACCTATTTGACCAGTTGCAAGGCGCCAATTTTTTTTTTCAAAGATTGATCTTCGTTCCGGATATCACCAATTGAAGATTAGAACCGATGACATTCCAAAGATGGCTTTCAGAACTCGGTATGGGCATTATGAATTCCTAGTCATGTCTTTTGGATTGACTAATGCTCCTGTTGCCTTCATGGATATGATGAACCGAGTATTCAAGGAATATTTGGATCACTTTGTCATCGTCTTTATTGATGACATTCTCATATATTCCAAAAGCCGTGAAGATCATGAGCAACACTTGAGGCTGATACTCCAAAAGCTTCGTGAAAATAAGCTTTATGCCAAGTTAAAGAAATATGAGTTCTGGCTTGAGGAAGTAGCATTCCTTGGGCACGTAGTATCAAGTCATGGAATATCTGTTGACCCAACAAAGATTGAAGCAATTCAAAGCTGGGAGCAACCTAAATCAGTGACAGAAGTAAGTAGCTTTCTCGGTTTAGCTGGTTATTATCGGAGATTCATGGAAAGATTTTCTCGAATCGCTACTCCATTAACTCAGCTGACTCAAAAAGATAAAAAGTTTGGTTGGACGGAAGAATGTGAGAAGAGTTTGCAAGAACTCAAGAGAAGACTCATTTCAGCACCTGTTCTGACAATACCATCTAGCTCGGAGGGATTTGTCATCTACAGTGATGCTTCAAGCAAAGGGTTAGGATGTGTTCTCATGTAACATGGGAAAGTCATAGCCTATGCCTCTCGGCAACTCAAAGAATATGAGAGGAATTATCCTACTCACGATCTAGAGTTGGCAGCTGTTGTCTTTGCACTTAAAATTTGGAGGCATTACTTGTATGGGGAGAAAGTGGAGATCTTTACGGATCATAAAAGCCTCAAATACTTCTTCACTCAAAAGGAACTCAACATGCGACAATGACGTTGGCTTGAACTGTTGAAAGATTATAATCATACCATCCAATACAACCCTGGAAAAGCAAACGTGGTAGCTGACGCATTGAGTAGAAGATCATATGCGGGTACGAGTGCAATATTGTCAACACAAAGGCCCATTTTGTATGACTTACAAAGGATGGAGATAGAGTTAAAGACTCCAGGGACCCATGTGATGATGGCGAATATACGAGTAGAACCGACTTTAATTGATAAAGTTAAAGCCGCTGCAAGCTTCTGGACACGGAGATGATGCGTATGAGGAAGAAAGTGTAAGAAGGTGCTATCTTGGGAAGCAAGAATCGATGAAGAAGGAATACTTGAGTCAACTCCGGACTTTGTGTTCTAATGACTACGATTTAAAGTATAAAATCATGATGGAGGCGCACAACACACCGTTTGCAATCCATCTTGGGAGTACCAAAATGTATCGTGATCTTCGTTCATACATTTTGGTGGAGCAATATGAAAGAGAGATAGCGTTGTTTATCTCAAGGTGTCTAACTTGTCAACGAGTCAAGGCAGAGCATCAAGTGCCAAAAGGTCCATTGCAACCACTTGAAATTCTAGAATGGAAGTAGGAGCACATTACCATGGATTTCGTTACTGGTCTTCCCAAGGTTTCTCAAGGCATAGATGTAATTTGGGTCATTATTGATAGATTGACCAAGTCTGCTCACTTCTTACCAATACGAGAAACTTATACACTTGAACATCTTGCTCGTATGTATATAAATGAGATTGTAAGACTGCATGATATGCCAGTATCTATAGTTTCTGATAGAGATCCAAGATTCACTTCAAGATTTTGGGTTAGTTTGCATAAAGCTATGGGCACGAATTTACGATTTAGTTCGGCATATCATCCTCAGACGGATGAACAATCAGAGAGGACTATTCAAACTCTTGAAGATTTATTAAGACTTTGTGTCCTTGACTTCAAGGGAAGTTGGGACAAGTTCTTACCGTTGGTGGAGTTTTCCTACAACAATAGCTATCAAGCAAGTATTGGCATGGCTCCATTCGAAGCGTTGTATGGAAGAAAGTGTCGTTCTCCAGTATACTGGGGTGAGGTGGGTGAAGCAACATTGTTGGGACCGGAGTTAGTACGTATGACTACAAAAAAGATTCAAACGATCCGACAACGTATAAAAACCTCACAAGATCGACAAAAGAGTTATGTTGATCTTCATCGAAAGGACGTGGAATTCGATATTGGAGATCATGTGTTGTTACATGTTGCTCCACGGAAAGGAGTTACGAGATTTGGAAAGAGAGAAAAGCTCAATCCTCGATTCATTGGCCCATTTTTAATCCTCGATCGAGTAGGAACTGTGGCCTATAGACTCGCTTTACCGCTAAGTATGTCTCGTGTTCATAACGTTTTTCATATATCCATGTTTCGTAAATATGTGAAAGACCCGAACCACATTATTGAGTTAGAACCGGATGAAATAGCGGAAGATTTAATGTATGAAGAGATTCCTGTTTAAATCTTGGATAAGAAGGAACATATTCTACGCTCCAAGGTTATACCTCAAGTCAAGGTTTTGTGGAGAAACCACGATGTTGAGGAAATGACCTAGGAGTTAGAATCTGAAATAAAATCAAGGTATCCTTACCTCTTCGACATATCAGGTATGTACCCTAATTTTGAGGGCAAAATTTCATAAGAAGGGGAGGTTGTAAGACCCCAACTTTTATGAATAAAGATGAATTTTCAATAAATATCATTTTTTGAATATTATGGAGTAAATTTGATATAATGTTATAGTTGTGGGTAATATTTGGAAATTTTGAAAAGTATGCAAGTTGTTATATAATATTCGATTGGTCGGGGAATATTCATTTAACAGGGAATATTCGTACGACGACACAATCATTGG
Organism: Panax quinquefolius; assembly: GCA_020205615.1. NCBI lineage: Eukaryota > Viridiplantae > Streptophyta > Magnoliopsida > Apiales > Araliaceae > Panax > Panax quinquefolius. Next base: position 60,953,326 of record CM035155.1, read on the forward strand.
TGGACCCCACAGCGGAATTATTATCGGATTGAGAAAATGACAAAAATATTTTTATGAAAATAACGGCGGAAGTTTTACCATTAACTATTGAAACACTCGATTGTTAAAAAAATGCGAATCTGGCGTGGTTGCATAGTAGCACACGATATTGATTATTGATGCTTACGTGAGAAGTCACTCAGTTTTGTTCAATTATTGCTACAGTAATTGTTGCATAGTATCTCCGTTATTTGATTCAATTATTGTCGATATTTTATATATTATTAAATCAATAATTGAGATAACAAAGTTATTAATATTATTGTTTACAATATTAACAATGTCTAGAAGTTCTGCTAAGGAGATATTTGGTCACCTAATTGCGCACCAATAGGGAGGAATCCTTATTGGAAAGCCCCCTCTTTCCTAGGAACGACCTGGTTGATTAATATTGTGAATTATAATAATGATGATAAATGTTGTTAAATATATTGAGGTGTCTTTTTATAAAGTCACGGAAGTTTTATATATATATATATATATATATATATATATATATTATAAATTTTGTTTTATTAGTATTATTAATGTAATAAAACAAAAACTTTTTATATAAAATGAATACTTTTATAAAGTTATTTGTTTTATTAGACTATAAATAGAATATATTATATTTTATTATACATAGTGTTTTTGCATAGTAAATTTTTTTATATAAAAGCAGAATACTTTTATAAAGTTATTTATTTTATTAGACTATAAATAGAATATATTATATTTTATTATGCATAGTGATTTTGTATAGTAAAATCTTTTTATATAAAATAGAATATTTTTATAAAGTTATTTGTTTTATTAGATTTTAAATAAAATATATATATATATTTTATAAATGGAATATCTTATATTTTATTGCATAGTATCTTTTTTTTTCTATAAATAGGATATTTAGTTAGAATTGAAAACACACCAGAAGTTCAGAAATTTTTTTTCTATAATCTTGAGCGTATTTCTTTAGAGTTTTAAGAAGCTTTGAGCGTAGTGCAAGTTTTCTTCAAGTATATCCACGCCCTACCCTTCGGAGTACTCTTCTTTATAAGGTAAGGGGTATTATTTCTTTCGTATTCATGAAAGAAATAATACCTGTCTGTGCGTTTATGCATGACCTGGTTCCATTATTTATTATTCTGTTAGAATATCATGTCTCTTCGTTTACGCATGACCTAGTTCCATTATTTATTATTACATTGGAATAACTTTATCATGCATGGTCTATCACATGCATGGTGAATTCTTACGTTATTCCATTCTTTATTATTCTCGTTGGAATAACCTGTCTATGTGGATTACCACATGCATGGTGAATGACCCTTCGTATTCATTTCTTATTAAATTGTGGAAATGATCTGTCTACGTAGATTACCGCATGGCGGGTGAAAATCCATTGTAGTTTCATTTATTTTATGATACTCATTTGGTTAAAATTTTGGCTTCTATACTCCATGAAATTAGTGGAATATCCTTGATATTTGCACTTCATCCAGTATCTTTTCATGGAAATATTCTTCTGAGCATTCTTGAATTTTACTCCACAAAGCAATATCATGTTGACAATTTGGACATTATTGAGTTCGGGATAAATTAACTTATAAATCTTTAAAATTTATTCTTGAACTTGTTTTATTGAATTATTATGTCATTGTCATCATCCTCATGCTTATATTGTGATGAAAGTCATCTTTGGCTTACGTGCATAGATGGACTTGGTATGATTATGACTAGGGATTATTCGGTATAATCATGACCTGTAATGTTATAAATGATGTGGTAAAAGTCCTCTGGTGGTCTTCTGTAATGTATTGATTTGGACGGTTTGTGGTATGATTATGACGAGGATTATTCTCAGTATAGTCATGACTATTGATAATTTAATGAATATCCTTGGCAAAAAAGGCGAGGATGACTCGATGAGGTGGTTTATTTATTAAGCCGAGTCACAGCGATAAAAATTGATGAAAACATTTTAAATCATAGAAAATAGTAGATATCATGCTCTACTTGACTCTTCTAATGGATTGCTTATTCCGCTGCAGTTAAACTTGATGTCTATTGTATTTTATCAGTTTAACATTGTTGAAGACTAATGATAATTTATTTTGCATTATCTTAGTCATAATATTTCTTACTGGGCTAGTTGAGTTCACCCCTTTCTTTCACTGTTCTCTTCAGGAAATGAGAACGTAGCCGGGACTAGTCGGGGAACGGGGTGACGGTCCAGATGATAGTATTAGTAGTCCTCATTATTCTGTTAAATAGTGTGACAATAAATGTATTGAGGACTCCTTTGAGTGTGGATATTGTGTTAGGTTTGTAATATTCATGAACGCAATCAAATTGCATAAAATAAGCGGAAACGTGTAAAAATCAGAGTTTTAAAATTTTACAAACCATATACCGGATCATCCTTTATGTACAATTATTAATTAAACGAAAAGATAAAGAATAAGAATCATACCCTTGAAGATCCGAGCTTCCTCGGGTACAAGTTCACCTCCAATCCTTTCGCGTTCAACTCGAATCCACCGGGTTTGGTTCCTTCCTTTGATCAACGTTAGCCACCCAAGTGTTTGGCCTCTAGAGGTGATCCACCAAGAAAGAATAGAGATTCAAGAAGATGGGTGTTTGGCAAAACCCTAGTTTTTCTATCTCTCATAGAAAATGATGTACTGTCCCAACTATTGGAATTACGTATGTTGTGAAAAAATCAACAACCACTTCACCCATAATAAGACTCCTCTTATTATAGATGTAGGCAACCCTCCTTAACAATTAAGGAATTGGGCTTTATTTTAATTAATTAAACTCCTTTAATTAATTAGGATCCCAAACTTATTAGGACTAATTAATTAAAATCTTTTAATTAATTAGCCTCCTAATCTTATTAGGATATATGAGAGTACTTTTATTAATAAATTCCCAAACTCTTTTAGGAATTAAATAATAGTAATAGTAGTAGTAATAATAATAATAAGACTCCTCTTATTAATTTATATTTAATATTTCTAAAATATTAAATAATAAATATTAAGTTATTTAATTTATTCTATCTCCATAGATTAAATTAAATTTACTTAACTTATTATTACGATTATGCCATTAACTTCTTAAATAATTATTCTTCCTTTTATGGTGTGACCCTTTAGGTTCTCCATATTAAACCGGTTGTGAATAAATCAATTAGAACAATTCTAATCTTATTTAAATAAATATATTAAACTATTAATTTATTTAAATAAATAATAGTTATTCTACAATATGGATAAGCCTCCCTAGCGATCAACGACTTTCCAAATAATATAGATTTCAACATTAATCATAAAAGAACCTTTGAGTAAATAGTTACCGTACAATTCAATCCTTCCACCATATAATATCCCAATTAAATATAAGACATGGAATTACTGTCAAGTCTTATTTTATTTAATTATATGTATTTCGACTCTGAAATGCACAACACCAAATAATGCAAATTAGAAACTCCTTTCTAATTTCATTTCGCTTGCCAAGGACTCTTGAGTTGTCATTTATCGAATCACATAGGACATTTCTCTTCTTTTACTAGAAGTGGTAGATTCTTTATTGATCATACATTATCTCCATGTACAACTTATTATACCCAAGCATACCTTTGATATACCCTAAGGGTCTTAAGGAATAAGTCAAAGTATAACTCATCATACACAAGATACTATGATGATCTCAAGTCCAAGGATCACTCAGACTACTATCACTACTGAGAATTCCTATTGACGAGCAAGTAAAACTCCATTAGGTATTCCTTAGCGAGCCCACGTTCAAATTGAACTTATTCTCTAATAAGCACTTACATACTTGCTTTAGTGTCTCCACACAAATGATCATGAGATCAATCATCCTCATCCAATGAGCAAAGCAACGCGTATGTACCAATCTATCCGGATTCACTAATACCCAATTTAGTAATCCAACGATTGGGAACTATTTTAGTTTTAAGCTTTCTAAGAATTTAGATCTCATTAGAATGATCATCATCATTATTCTAAAAGCATTTCTTAAAACTATGGGTTTATCACATATTATAAAACAAAGCATCATGTAGATAATTGAAAGCCTTTAATAAATTAATACTTTTTATTAATAAATAAATAAGATTGTTACAAAGTATATGCTTTATCATCAAACATGATTGGCTTGTGTGCATACTACTTTCATATTGTCTAGATGATAATATTCTTAATAAAACTCTCAATATATGTTTTGTCGTATTTTACACGACTGTTGTATAATTAGTTTGTATTTGTATTCAGTACCTTGTATCTGACGACCCAAGATGGGTGATATGTACCTATTTTGGGGGCATCACAATTAATTCCTCATTTATCCGATTAATTACTCGATAACTTCCAGACATCAATTCTTATCGAAATAAATGTCGATTTTCACTAACACTAATAATTCCAACACAATAGAACTATCAATTTCATCTTTAATCAATATGAACTTATTCATCATTAATATTATAACTCACAATATGACCAAACCTCTCCTTGACAGAATTTCTAGACATTGTAAATATTGCAATTTAATAATATGAATAACTTTGTCGTCTCAATTATTGATTTAATAATATATCATAGTAGATAGATGATACTGTGACAATAATCAAATCAATAATATGAGGGATATGATGCAACAATTACTGTAGCAATAATTGAGTATAACTGAGTGACTTCTCATGTAAGCATCAATAAACAATACTGTGTGCTACTATGCAACCATGCGTATGACTGTACTTTTACAACTGGGTAGTTCAACAGTTTTAACGGTAACACTTTCGCCGTTATTTTTATAAAAAGATAATTCTGTCGTTTTCTTACTACGACAATACTTCTGTTGTGGGGTCCACCAATGATTGTGTCGTCGTACGAATATTCCCCGACCAATCGAATATTATATAACCACTTGCTTACTTTTCAAAATTTGCAAATATTACCCATAACTATAACATTATATTATATCCACACCATAATATTAAAAAATATATTTTGAGAGAAATTAATCTTTATTCATAAAAGTTGGGGTCTTATAACCTCCCCTTCGTATGAAATGTCATCCTCGAAATTAGGGTGCATACCTGGTATGTCAAAGAGGTGAGGATACCTTGACTTCATTTCAGATTCTAACTCTTGAGGTATAACCTTTGAGTGTTGAATACGATTCTTCTTATCCAAGATTTTAACACGTATCTCATCATACGTTAAATCTTCTGCTATCTCATCTAGTTCTAATTTAATAACGTGGTTTGGGTCATCCACATATTTACGTAATATCGATACGTGAAAAACGTTATGAACACGCGACATACTTGGCGTAAAATGAGTCTATAGGCCACAGTTTCTACTCGATCAAGGATTTCAAATGGGCCAATAAAATCAAGGGTTGAGATTTCCTCTCTTCATCGATTCTTGCTTCTAGAATAACGCCCTCTTAAACCTTCTTCTTCACATTCATTAGCTCTGAGTATTCAGCTTGCACGACTTTAACTTTATCGATTAAAGTCGATTATACTCGTATATTTGATATCACCACGTGGGTCCTCAGAGTCTTTAACTCTATCTTCATCATTTGTAAGTTATACGAAATGGGTTTTTGTGTTAACAACATCGCACTCGTAAATGCATACGATCTTCTACTCAACGTGTCAGCTACCACGTTCTCTCTTCCACAATGATATTGAATGGTATGATCGTAATCTTTAACAGCTCGAGCCAACGTCTTTGGCGCATGTTACGTTCATTTTAGTTGAAGAACTATTTGAGGGTTTAAGAAATGGGTTTTGTACTGGGGTCAATACAAAATTCAATTTCACGCTCTAGGGGTAGGCTAAGAAGTCTTCAAGAATACTTCAAGAAATTTATTAACAATAGAAATATCATTCAAAACTGTGACTCTCATCCCAAGACTTGGATAGTACGTCACATTGATACCTATCAACTTGTCATCGTCATTCACGACGTCCCCTACGGATATTCTAGCTTCGGTTTATTCCAAGACTTGGAAGTCACCAGCGAAGGGCTCGGGGCTCTTTACTTATGGCTTGATATGACAATGACTGACTTTAGTGGTTTGGTTGCTTGAATTCGTATGATAGGTTGGTTAAGAATATGAAAGCTAACAACCTTATGAAAAGCATGATGAATAGTTAACCAATCGATTCCTAAAATCACATCAAAGGCAAGTATTTTCAAAGAGATAAGATCAACAGGTAACGTGAAAGTTTCTATTTGAATCAACAAGATTAATAAACAGTGGAGGTAACGAAGGTTTCTACTAATGAAGTTTCAACCAATAAGTTAAAGTCTAACTTCTCTGAGGTCAAATTTAAACGTTGAGCACAAGCAATAGAGATAAAAGAATGGGTAGAACCGGTAGCTAATAAGGTATAGACTTCGTAAGAATTTATAATTAACTAACCCGTGCTAACTTTGTTTGGGTTACTCGCTTTTTGAGAAGTCACGAAAAACGCTCTTCCTGAAACCACCGACTTTGTTTTGTCCGTATCCGCCTTTGGTGCCACCGTCCTAGCTGGACTTGACTTTGGTGCACGACAAAATCGAGCTAGGTGACCTTTTCTTCCACAATTGTAACACGTTTTGGACTGCTACACACAGTTTGGACTTATATGTCTTTCCCCTCCGCATTTGAAGCATATGATAGGGGGCCGTTCTCCTTCCTTAACAACGGGTGCTAATGCTGACGTCTTTCCTTCATTATTGAATCTCCTCTTCTTGAAATGTCCATTCTTATTGTTTTGGCCATGATTACCACCGAAGTGGTTACCATTTCTGGCATGTTGATTCCCTCCACGCTTATTGTCACCGCCCGATGATCGCTATCGCCGGTATTATCATTTTGCCAATTTGCTCTCTTTGGTTGGGTTGACTCATTATCGCGCTCCAATAATCGAGCCCTATTAACAACATCTGAATACAAACACAATTTATAAGAGATAAGATATTGACGTATCTCGGGTTTCAAACCTCTTAGAAACATTCGCGTCATTCTCTCCTCATTATCAACCAAATGGGATGCAAATCGGGACAATTTCGACAAACTTGGCCCGTCAGATCGCGACAAGGTCATGTTGTTTTGCTCGGTTTGATGAACTCTACCTCTTTCATATGACCGAATACTTTCGGAAAAGTACTTGTCGTTGAACAATTCTTGAAACTTCTCCCAAGTCATCTTGAAGCGGCAAAGAAGTTGAGTACGCTTCTGATTCCCACCAAGTAATCTTCCTCCTGCTCCGCAACATGAAGGTGGCAAAAGGAACCTTGCTCTCTGAGCATCCCAAGACATCAAATATCTTGCAAATCTGCTTTATCCACGTCTCCACCTTAAGTGGTTTTGGCTCTCCAAAAAAATTCGGTGGTCCCAGTTCCTTGAACTATTTAGCAGTGACCGTCCGAGAGTTGCCAGTGTTTCCACCTACATTTTGGACAGGAGCCGCTCTTGCCTGATATTGCATGAATTGGATAAAACCTCTGAACATCCCATCGTTCATCATTTGATCATTGTTGTTTACTTGAGGATTATTGTCTTCCAGTTGCACATTATCCTGATTATTGATCTGTGGAGACTCAACGGTCTCCTGTGCTCCATTGCTATTTTCAACATTCTCGGATGTCATTTTCAAATACTTCCACAAAACAAGGGTTAATTAACATATCACATATTATCCCTATACTCTGTCCGACCAATTAAATAACAAGTAAACTTAAGTAGGTCATACTAGCGAAGGAATTCCCCGTCTCTCCCCTCCTAGTTCTTATCTCACATCTCAACCAGGGATCATATCCCTAAGCTTTGATACCAACTGTGACCTGCATCCAGGACTTGGATAGCACCTCACAATGATACCTATCAACTTGCTACCGTTACTCACGGCGTCCCCTACGGAAAGTCTAGATTCGGTGCATCCCAAGACTTGGAAGTCACTAGATAAAGGCTCGGGGCTCTTTTCTATGGCTTTGATACCAACTGTGACGCCCCCAAAATAGGTATACATCACCCATCTTGGGTCACCAAAAACATGATACAAAACTCAAATACAACTTAATTATACAACAGTCGTGTAAAATACGACAAAACATAGCTGAGAGTTTAAACAATAATATTATTATCTAGACAATATCCACACTCAATGGTGTCCTCATTACAATTATTATCTCATTATTCCGTAGAATAGTGAGGACTACTAATGCTATCATCTGGTCCGTCACTCCGTTCCCCGACTAGTCCCTGCTACGTTTTCATTTCCTGAAGAGAATAGTGAAAGAAAGGGGTGAGCTCAACTAGCCCAGTAAGAAATATTATCCCTTCACTACAGCCAATGATATTTATTAGTCTCACAACCACAAATTATCCATGCACTACGAGCCAAGGATAATCGTGTTTTCATCAATGGTCATGATCATGCCAACCATTGTCCATCAATGCACTACGGGTCAATGAGGACTTTTACCACATCATTTGTAACATTAATGTCAAGACTATACCGAATAATCCCTGGTCATAATCATACCAAGTCCATCTATGCACTACAGGCCACAGATGACTTTCAACATAATATAAACACGAGGATAATGACAATGACATAATAATTCAATAAAACAAGTTCAAGAATTAAATTTTAAAGATTTATAAGTTATTTATCCTGAACTCAAAAACGTCCAAATTGTCAACATGATACTGCTTTGTGGAGTAAAATTCAAGAATACTCAGAAGAATATTTCCATGAAAAGATATTGGATGAAGCGCAAATATCCAGGATATTCTACTAATTTCATGGAGTATAGAAGTCAAAACTTTAACCAACTGAGTATAATAAAATATATGAACCTGCAAATGGATTTTCGCCCGCCATGCGGTAATCCACGTAGACAGATCATTTCCATAATTTAATAAAGAATGAATACAAATGATCATTCACCATGCATGTGGTAATCCACATAGATAGGTTATTCCAACATAATAATAAAGAATGGAATAACACAAGAATTCACCATGCATGCGATGTAAGCCGCACGCATGTGTTATTCCCAATGAATAATAATAAAGAATGGAACCGGTCATGCGAATTCCGCATGCATGAGGATATTCCAATGTAATAATAAAGATTAGAATAATAACGAGAATTCACCGGATATGCGATAGGCGCATGATGCAAAAGTTATTCCAATGAGAATAATAAATAATAGAACTGTGTCATGCTTGCAATACGCACACGCATGTGATATTCCAATAGAATAATAAAGAATGGAATAATGGAAGAATTTCACCATGTATGTAAAAGTATTTCCATGACGAAAGAGTTATTCCAATAGAATAATAAATAGTGGAACCAGGTCATGCGTAATACGCACAGACTTGATATTCCAACAGAATAATAAAGAATGGAATAACAGAAGAATTTTACCATGTATGTTGTACTTCGCATAAACAGGTTATTCCAACATAATAATAAGAAATGGAATAACAATAGCTCTCTTCATGAAAATGAAAGAAATAATACCCCTTACCTTAGAATAAAATTTGGATCTTTGGAATAGAGAGGTAAAGAGACTTTCTTCTTCTTTCTCTCTATAATAATTGCTCTATAGCTTTAGTGAATTGGTGAGATATAAAGGAAGAATGAGCTTCTATTTATAGAAAAATATAGTTTCGATAATTGCACGTTTTGGGCCTCGAAAAATTATAGTACAATACCTCCAACTTTTCTTTCATTTTTAATTTTGTCCTGCAAGTATTATCAAACTTGCACCACCTCCCCTAGTAGTAAATAATGTGAATTAATAGTTCAATCATGTGATTCAATAGTTATAATCATGTGAAAATACGAATAACAGTATAGTGCCTCCATCTATACCTCCATCTTTAACTTAGTTATGCAAGTATTATCAATTTTGCACCAAATCCCCTAATAGTACATGAATGTGAATCAATAGTACACACATGTGAACAAATAGTTATAATCATGTGAATTAATAGCAATTAATTCCTCATTTATCCGATTAATTACCTAATAACTTCCAGACATCAATTATTATCGAAATAAATGTCGATTTTCACTAACACTAATAATTCCAACACAATGGAACTATCAATTTCATCTTTAATCAACTCGAACTTATTCATCATTTATATTATAACTCATAATATTTAACAACCAGGTCATTCCCAAGAAAGAGGGGGCTTTCCGATAAGGATTTCTCCTTATTGGCGCGCAATTAGATGACCAAACCTCTCCTTGACAGAACTTCTAGACATTGTAAATATTGTAATTTAATAATATGAATAACTTTGTCGTCTCAATTATTGATTTAATAATATATCATATTATACAAATGATACTATGACAATAATCGAATCAATAATATGAGAGATATGATGCAGCAATTACTATAGCAATAATTGAGTATAACTGAGTGACTTCTCACATAAGCATCAATAACCAATACCGTGTGCTACTATGCAACCACGCGTATTACTGTACTTTTACTACCGGGTAGTTCAACAGTTTTAACGGTAACACTTCCACCATTATTTTTATAAAAAGATAATTTTGTCGTTTTCTTACTACGACAATACTTCTATTGTGGGGTCCACCAATGATTGTGCCGTCGTATGAATATTCTCTGTTAGAACGAATATTCCCTGACCAATCGAATATTATATAACCACTTGCTTACTTTGCAAAATTTGTAAATATTACCCATAACTATAACATTATATTATATCCACACCATAATATTAAAAAATATATTTCGAGAGAAATTAATCTTTATTCATAAAAGTTGGGGTCTTACAATAGTCCTTGTACGTCATTTCTTTTTAAGGACTTTACAGAGTTGTTTTGCTTATGTAGGATCAACCTAACATATTTGATCAATTCATTCTAAGTCCTTGTACATGTGTTTCTATTATCTACCAAAAGACTTTACAGCTTTTCTTAATGCAAGCATACTTGTATATTCATATATATATATATATATATATATATATATATATATATATATCATAATCAAATCATATATAAATTGGAATATCGTTCACATATTTATTCCTGACAATCTCCCCTTATTTGATTATGACAAAAATAATAAGTGCATATGCATGTTATGAATGAATCTTATATACAGTGAGTAGCTGTATTTCTCAAATAGATAATCATGAATGTCATTTAAAATGATGTGAAATTTAATATACTGACATTTTACATCCTGGATCCAGAACATACCTAACTAGTTAGAGATGTACCTCTTTTGGCTCCGTGTATGCTTCCAGGATATCTGTTGATTAGCTACTCATCTGTTTGATTTGTTTGCTTCTCCTTCTCCTCTTCTTCTGGCTCCCACTCAGTCTTAGGCTCATCATCCTTTGGCTCCCCCTCAGATGATGAACCATCTATTTTCTTCTTCTTGATTTGTCTGCTCTTGCTTTCCTTACTCTTTCTTGAATGCCTCTTACTCTGCCTTTTTCTATGCCTCTTTTTCTCCCCCTTTTTGTCATTAATCACTTGAGAGAGTTGTTCCATGTTGGACATAAGCTGCTCCATTAGATAAGAGGAGTTACCAACTTCAATCTTGAGTTCTTGTTGGCTTAACTTAAGTTGCATAGAGAAGGATTGATTCATGTTGTCAATCTTATCAAAGAGGACTTTTAGTTGTTCTTCATTTACTTTTTGTGCTCGTAGAGCTTCAGCCTTTTGATCATGTATGGCCTTCAGATAGATGTGATCTCTCTCTTTGATTTTAAGAGATACATCTGCCATAGAGGTTTGGATTCTGTCTTGAACTCGGTTATCTTCTGTTGCTGTCAACATCTTTGACTCTTCATTGATTAGAGATATCTTCTCAACCAGCTCAGCAGAATTTCTCAACAGCTCCTGCTCCATAGGAATTTGGTCATCTGGTCTGGTAACTTCTTGTTGAACACTAGCTTGGACTCTACGATTTTCATCCTTGGACAGATTTTTGAAAGTGTTGATAATTTGAAAAATCGTTAAGTACCAATCGGTATTGGAAGATGAAGGGATGTTGGGCAATAGTGCTTGAGCAGATGAAGGCTTCTCATCTTAAACTTAAACACTATCAGTGATAGAGTGAATAGTCTCTACAATTAGTGTCTTGTCCATATTCCTTTTTCCATCAAAGTCCACTCTACAATCATAAGGAATATAATGATTTTCAGCATGTCGATAGACTTTGTAGTGGGGCTTGTCATTTATCATCAAGGTTGCAAACTTCTTTACCCTTGGGAAGTTTTGTGACACCAGCTCTAGATTTGGAAACTGAGAATAGCACCAACTCAAGTAGCTCTCATCAGTATCAGTATGTGCCTTCAACCTTGGCATCCACGGGAAGAACCATCTCATCAGAAGATCTTCAAAGTTATACAGTATTGTTGTGCAGTCTAATTCCATGTTTTTCCAGTTGTGAAGCACTTCATTTGTGGTCATTCTTATAACTCGAAGTTGTTCATTTCCATGATTTATCCATCTTGCTGCTGGTTCAGCTGGTGGTTCATCAAAGACTTCCACTACAATTCTTCTGCTAATTCTAGTTGGAGAGAGAACAGGATAGTATTCTGGTTCCTCTAACAGGGTGTGCAGAATCGGAATCTTTCTCTATCTCTTCCCTTGTTGAACCTGAATCTTGCTGATTCCCTTCATCAGATTTATCAGTGAATTCTTCTTGTTTGTCTTCATTTTCAGAGCCTTCTTCAACAATATCTTTCTTGGAATTGTCTTCTCCAAATCTAGTCTCATCTTCGGCACTTTCTTTCTGTGACTCATATTCCTCATCACTTAATTCAATGACTTCAATAGAGTTGTCAGTTTTCTTTTTGGAGGCAAATTAAGCAATCAATCTGTAGCTTTTTCTTCTCCTTGGAGGTTTAGCTATGGGAGAATTAGACTCTTCTTTTTCTTCAGACTCTGAGGCCTTTGAGTCATCAGACAAGCTTTCTTGATGTTCATCATTGGTAGGGGCAGATATTTCTTTTTCGATCTCATCATCTTTTGATTCATAATGAGAGCTTATTTGAACATTTGCATTTGGAGATTCAGATAGGTCATTTTGCAGCTTCTCTTCAACTTCAAAGTGAGTACTCTGAGAATTGGCCATAGGACTTAAATATTCTTCTTCATCAGCAGAGTTTACATCTTCTTTTATAAATCCAGCTCCACCTTCATTGCTGGATCTGATCTCCGGGGATTCAGTCTTGATATCATCAGTTTCCTTTTCTTCTTTTGACTCTACGTCCTCTTCTTTGTTAGATGTACTTCCTTAGGGATCTGGAACTGATTTCTTCATCCCTTTTGCTTTCTTCTTGGGTGGTTCTTGGAATAGTCTGTTACTCCTTCTTTTTGGATTTTCAGCAGTTGATGCTGATTTTTCTCATGCTCCTTGTTTCTTTTTGTCAATGGAGACATGTCTTGATGAAGCCTCTACATTCTTCACATTCTTAGGCTTCTTCTTCGCCGATGTAGCAGCAACTGATGCAGATTCATCAGACTCAGAGCTTTCCACCTCCTTTGCTTTTCTCTTCTTTGTAGAGACTTTTCTGCTGCTTCTAGTTTGTGTTAGCCTCCTATTTTCCTATGGGTTTATCTTCCAATTCACAAACAGTTGTGGAGACATTACTTTGTGCACATTCAGAGGTTCTCCCTCATTATCCTTGATCTTGCTTCCTAGCTTCTTCTTCATCACTATGCTTAGCAGTCTTCCATGAAATACTTTTGTAAGTGGTTTGTCTGTAGATTTCTTCAACTCAGCTTTCTCTATCCATTTGGAGATTTGATCGAATAGGATAACTCCAAAGTTGATTTGCTTCTTCAAAACTATGGAAGACATAATCTTCAACTGCTGATCTGAAAGTAGTATGCACACAAGCCAATCATGTTTGATGATAAAGCATATACTTTGTAACAATCTTATTCATTTATTAATAAAAAGTATTAATTTATTAAAGGCTTTTAATTATCTACATGATGTTGTTTTATAATATGTGATAAACCCATAGTTTTAAGCAATGCTTTTAGAATAATGATGATGATCATTCTAATGAGATCTAAATTCTTAGAAAGCTTAAAACTAAAATAGTTCCCAATCATTGGATTACTAAATTGGGGATTAGTGAATCCGGATAGATTGGTACATACGTTGCTTGCTTTCATTGGATGAGGATGATTGATCTCATGATCATTTGTGTGGAGACACTAAAGCAAGTATGTAGGTGCTTATTAGAGAATAAGTTCACCGAACGTGGCTCGCTAAGGAATACCTAATGGAGTTTTATTTGCTGTCAATAGGAATTCTCAGTAGTGATAGTAAGTACAAGTAATCCTTGGACTTGAGATCATCATAGTATCTTGTGTATGATGAGTTATACTTTGACTTATTCCTTAAGACCCTTAGGGTATATCAAAGGTATGCTTGGGTATAATAAGTTGTACATGGAGATAATGTATGATCAATAAAGAATCTACCACTTCTAATAAAAGAAGAGAAATGTCCTATGTGATTCGATAAATGACAACCCGGAAGAGTCCTTGGTTATAAGGCGAATGAAATTAGAAAGGAGTTTCTAATTTGCATTATTTGGAGTTGTGCATTTAAGGATCGAAATACATATAATTAAATAAAATAAGACTTGACAAGTAATTCCATGTTTTATATTTAATTGGGACATCATTGTATGGTGGAAGGATTGAATTATCGGTAACTATTTACTCAAAGGTTCTTTTATGATTAATGTTGAAATCTATATTATCCGGAAAGTCGTTGATCGCTAGGAGGCTTATCCTCATTGTAGAATAAATATTATTTATTTAAATAAATTATTTGTTTAATTTATTTATTTAAATAAGATTAGAATTGTTCTAATTGATTTATTCACAACCTAGGTTTAATATGGAGAACCTAAAGGGTCACACCATAAAAGGAAGAATAATTATTTAAGAAGTTAATGGCATAATCGTAATAATATGTTAAGTATATTTAATTTAATCTATGGTGATAGAATAAATTAAATAGCTTAATATTTATTATTTAATATTTTAGAAATATTAAATATAAATTAATAAGAGGAGTCTTATTAATATTATTACAATTATTATTATTTTAATTTCTAAAAGAGTTTAGGAATTAATTTAATATAAGTACTCTCATTTATTCCTAATTGGATTAGGAAGGAAAATTAGTTAAAGGAGTTTAATTAATTATCCCTAATAAGATTAGGGAGCTTAATTAATTAAAAGAATTAATTAATTAAAACCCAATTCCTTAATTGTTAAGGTGGGTTGCCCATATCTATAAATAAGAGGAGTCTTATTATGGGTGGAATGGGTTGTTGACTTTTACTACGACATAATTCCAATTGTTGGGAGAGTACACCTTTTCTATAGAGATAGAAAAACTAGGGTTTAGCCAACCACCCTTTCTTCTTGAATTTTCTTCTTCCTTGGTGGATCACCTCTAGAGGCCAAACATTTGGGTGGCTAACGTTGATCAAAGGAAGGAACCAAACCCGGTGGATTCAAGATTGAACGCGAAAGGATTTGGAGGTGAACTTGTACCTGAGGAAGCTCGATCTTCAAGGGTATGATTTATTCTTTATCTTTTCGTTTAATTAATAATTGTGCATAAAGGGTGATCCGGGTATATGGTTTGTAAAAAATTTTAAACTCTGATTTTACACGCTTCCGCATTTTTTTGCAATTTGATTGCGTTATGAATATTACAAACCTAACATGATCGAGTACAGTGTCATGTGCAGTGTCTTTGCACAGTATACATTTTCCCACTATCTCAGCAAAGAACTCAAATTCCTCAGGAAATTCCTTCTTCTTCATATCCTTCGGACTAGGGTTTCTTTGGTACCGCATTAGCCTCTTTCCTTCTTCAATGTCGACTTCATCCAAGTTTATTAGACCTTGATTGGGAAACCCTAGACATTGATTGATGTTTGATGCTCTTATCTTCAGACTAGATCCTTTCACCTTAGTAGTTGTAAAGCCCCCAAATCCAGGTACTTGAAACCCGAACTCGGTGCTTCACGATACCATTTCTATGAGTGGAATAATACTAATAATAATAATAATAATATAAAGAGCAACTTAATTTACATAATTATCAGAGTCTAGCTCCCAAGTACGTAACCTTTAAATACATTCCTTATAATACATGATAATAAATAGATATCATACTTGTCTTAATAAAGTTAACTATTACATAAAATAGCATTGCACTCATTCAGCAACCTTTCCTTTTCCTTTATTCTTAGCCGAGCCTTCTGCTTGTTCACACTTAGCTAAAAACATTTAAATTAAGCAAGGATGAGCATTTGAGTGCCCAGCAAGTATTAACAATTATATATATAAGCTGAAAGAATTTAAATATTTTCTTTATACTACCCTTCTACAACAAATCAATAGTTGTGAAGTAATCTGAACCAATAATAATAACATAACAACCCTGTTTCAAATTTTTGAAACTACGTACTGACTATAAATAGGGTTAAGGTGACATACTATGAACATTATTTTCATTTTCGAAAAGGTTTAGCAGAACTTCATCCGCAAACCGTCATAACTTACGGGCACGGAGGGTGATCAGCCCGTTGTACCCTGTATTGATCAATACTACATACAAGAACGATGTTATCGTTCACTCTGTCCACCTTGGGTGCATAAAAAGTTTTCCCGTGTAAGGGATGTTCATACTTGTCGGGGTTCCAAACCAAAGCAATTCGATTAGATAATAATAAGGTTTTATCTTGTTCAATAATAATCTATAATTTAACATATATATATATATATATACGTGTAATTAACAAAGGTGTATAAACATGTGATTAAATACAATGATTATCCAAGTGGGGACACTAGTATAACCATTTATAGAAATTAACGAACAGAATATATATCTGAATTACCATATACTAACATGTTGATAATCAATGAGCGTATATAATATAGGGTTAATAATCTGTACAATAATAATATAATTCTGAAATATTTTTACTCATGTCCATTGCATAAATAAAATGCAAAGGTAGGATACTTGCCTGATACGCTGCTTATAGAATGCAACTTAGTTTTATCTTTTATATCACGACCTATCATTAATCAGATCATTCGTTTGAATAGAACAATATACTATAACACATAGTACTGCATTTCACAATCAGCACATAACCTAATCACCTTGTTACACATATCCAACAGTCATTGAATCACAAACAAACATTAATACATTCAAACTATCTAAGTCTAGATCAATTTCTAAAATATGTCGGTGTACCGACAGCCTTATCGGGTAATTATCGAGTCTAAGACTCTATTCTGTAACTCAATATCTGTAAGTATCAGTCATACTATTTTAAATGACTTATAATAATTTTTAAACATTTATCATAATTTATCATGAATTTTTAAACACCGGAATCATTATTAAATGATTTAAATATCAAACAATTCTATTATCATTAATATTTAATTAATATTAAACTATTAATGAAACCATTGCCAAAATATTAAAGTTATTTATAATAACTTAGAATATTTTTAAAGTATTAATATTATCCTTAAATGATTTTTAAAACATTTAAAATAATTACCATTAACATTCAAATATTAATGTAATATTCTTTAAAATATTAAAAGTTATTAAGTATAACTTAAAATATTTTTAATTCATTTATATCCTTTTAAAATGATTTTAAATTAATAAAACCATTTTTAAACCATTTATTTAATATAATTATTAAATAAATTTAATATCATTAATATTAAATTAATATCATTAATATTAAATTATTAATGAAATTATCCTTTAAATATTAAAAGTTATATTTTATAACTTAAAATATCTTTAAACACTTTATTTTATTTTAAAATAATTTTTATAATAATAAAATTATTTTTAAACTAAATTATTTAATATAATAATTAAATAACTTTAATATCATTAATAACAATTAATTAATGAAATTTACCTTTAAATATTGAAAGTTATATTTTATAACTTAAAATATTTTTAAATGCCTTATTATTATTTAAAATGATTTTAATATAATAAAATCATTTTAATTTATTTAATTCATTCATTCATTAAATAACTTAATTATCATTACTATTAATTTATTAATAAAATTCATCACAAAATATTAAAAGTCATTAAAAATAACTTAAAATATTTTCTTATTCCATAATATAATTTTTAAATGATTTTTAAAGTATTAAAATCATTTTAAATAATTTATTAATATATAATTAAATAAATTAAATACTTTTAATATTTCAAAAATATTAAATATTTATGAAATATATTAAAAATAATTAAAAACTATTATTCAGAATTTAAAATAATTTTTTATAATTTATTTGGTATTTTTAATAATTAAAAACTAATTTTCTAAAATTATATAATAAAAATATAATTTTTATATTTAATCTGTCGCTAAAGACCACCTATAGCGACAGAACCGTCGCTATAGGTGTTCTTTATGTTCTTGAGCATTCATAAGGCAGTTTCGACTTGCCTCCTTTGACCAAGTGTAAACTAGTGTGTGTTGTGTTTCTAGGCATGTTGTTGAGCAGATCATGTAAAGCTAATGCAAGACTACAATATTCAACAACAAGTAAGTTCATAAACATATATTCAAGGAGATCTGAGCCTCCAAAAGTGTTGTCAGGAATTTTTCTTCATTTCTGGGTTACCTAAAAATGAAGAACAGATCATGGGTCATACTTTGAGCCTTCACTACATGCTATCCTTTGTAATGTTTTTGTGATATATAAGCTGCAGTGTGTAGCCAACATGTAGTACTACAGATTCAGTACATAAAATCATCAAAACAACAATACAAAAAGAAGATACAATCCGGTCAACTCATGTCAGAAATAAGATACAACCAGTTTCTGGAAATTCCCAGAAACAGAGAATATGGTCGGATGGCCTACTTTGACCGGCCACTGAATCCAACCTACTTGATATCTAGATGTACTAAAAGCATAGATCAACAGTTTACATAACATACTACAACATGTGTTCAACAAAAAACTCATAACACATAAAACCTTCAAGATCCGAGGCTGCAAATAAGTTGTCAGACCTATCTGAGCATATTCTGGGCTGCCCAGATTTCTTCCGGTCAATGTCGGTCAATGGTATTTGACCATTAATAACTACAAATCTAAACCAGATATAAGCTTTATTCTTGTTCCAGATCACAGACCACATAACAGAATACACGATCCAAGCTTTAAATAACAAAAACACATAACAAAGAAGGATCTATGGGCTCTGACATTCGTTGTCAGACAACCCAATTTTTTTTTTCCCAGATTTTTCAAAAACTTGATTTTGAGCATATTAAAGTTATGGATGTAGTATGTGTCAACCCAGATCAGCTATATGGACTACAAACAACATATTCTAACACTTAAACATAACATCTAACACAAGATTAAAGTCAGATTTCATGGCTAGGGTTTATACCTTCTTTGATCAATCTTTGATTCTATGCTAAAGATTTGCTAAGGGTGATTGTGGGGCTTTGTTTGTGACTGATATCTTGATATTTTCGAAGGTGTGGGGCTTGAGAGAGTTAGTTTGAGTGTTGTGCAAAATTTAGGCTAACAATGAACTTTCTCTCTCTCCAATCTTATATATACAAGTGTATGATATATGTATTGGCTGATTTAGAGCCCATGTGCTGGAAATTTAAGTCAAGGGAGTTGTTGAGTTTGGTGAACAACCTCTCCTAATGTCAAAACCTACTTGTTAGCCTCTTTAATGCACAAAAGGGCAAAATAGTCATTAGGCTTGCAATTTTAATGGCACATTGGTCAATTAGCAAACCCTTAGGGTTTGACTCTTAGGCTTTAACTCTTAGGGTTTAACCCTAAGGTTTAGCACAAAGTATTTGCAATATCTAGCAATTAGGGTTTGCACAAAATAAAAATTTTAGTTTCTAAAATTTGTAATTAGGGTTTTCTTAATTAGGTTAGGGTTCTAATTATACATGAACATTAGGGTTTAATATCACTAATTATAATTAACCTTGTTAATTTAGCAATTAGGGTTTATAATTTTGGTAATTAGGGTTACAAAATCACAATTAGGGTTTATAATTCAAACATTAGGGTTTTTAGAAATTAATATATTCAAATGTTAATTAGGGTTGACCTAATTAACCATAAAATCATATAACACAGTTATATAATAGTCTTAAACTCACAATTGATTTTCAATTTAGGGTTTTCCACAGTAAAACTAGGGTTTTCAAATACTGCACCATAATTTACCAACCATTGACAGTTCACATACATACAGTACATATTTATACATATTTATAGCACTAAAAAATCAAAATACAATTAATATTATATTATTGTTCTCATGCCTTGATCAAAATCCAAAACTAGGCACTACAAAAAAATGAGGCTTCAGCAACAACCGATTTTCGTTGCTAAAGGTGCCAAATTTCGTTGCTAAAGGGTTTTGGCAACGACTTTTATTGTCGTTCGTCTTTTCATTCAAGAACGAAGCGTTGCTAATTGTTCCGCAACGAACGTTTTTTTTTTCGTTGCCAAAAATAATACATTTTGCAACGAAATTTGGTTTTCGTACACAGACATCGATCTTTTAGCAACAAAATGTATTGTTGCAGAATAATTAAAATGTCGTTAAAAACCCCATTTCGTTGCAAAAGTCTTCTAATTAGCAACAAAATGAACTCTTTTTTTTGCAACGACCATGCATTTTTGTTGTAATTGACACCATTTTGCAACGACATTTTTCGTTGTAGTAAATTATGAAAATTGTTACCTAAGCTTGCTTTCGTTGCGGAATGTAAACTTTTTAGCAACGATTTTCGTTGCTGATTATATTATTTGGCAACGACATTATGCTGAATCAGCAACGAAAATGTTAGTTGCTGGTTATTTTTCAATAGCAACGAAAGTCGTCAATTAGCAATGACATTATATATTGTCGTTTCTTTATATGTGCAACGAAAGTTGATATGATTTGCAACGATAAAAAATGTTGCCTTTTATTTTAATATTAGCAACAATATCCTCTCCATTGTTATTAGGTTAATTTTTCGTTGCCAAATATTATATTTTTAATGCCATTAGCAACGAAAATTTGTTGCTAAATGTATAAAAAATTGTTGCTATATTAAAACTTGTTCAATGCTTTGGTAACGAATTATATTGTTGCCAAATCAAAATTTGACGTTCTTTTTGTGTACCTGGCTGACTCAATGTCCCCATAGCAAAGAATAACAAAAATACAAAAAACTAAAATATTATTAACTTAATAAAATCATCCACTACATAATCATTCATTATCTTTACAATTAACCATCTAAAACTACCAAAGTTATTCAATCAAAGTATATATCTACATATATAGAGAGAGTACACTTCATAATTTCGTCTTTGAACTACAGGGAGAGAATGCTTGCACTTCTCCAACATGCTCACTATCAAATCTTCCTGCAATTACACATCAATTCGTATTGATTGCTATTATATTATTTATAATCCATGAACATGTCTATTAACTTAATTAGAAATTAATAAATAATAAACTTTCAGGTTAAGATCTAGAAACAAACTAATACCAGCTTTATTGTTCACCTGAACTGTTTAAACTTTTACGCTACCCTGTGACAATATCAGGGTATCCTTTTGTTGTGATAAATACGTGATCTTCAGTCAGGCGCTGGAATATTGCATGCTACAAGAGACAGTTGTCCAAAATTATATTGAAGCATCAATAGCAAAGTCATTACAAACAAAAATGAACAAGCATACCTACTCCACCACGAAAATATATTGAGTATCTATCTTTATGACCAATTTCTCTAACAAATTCGGTCACCAAAAATAGCATAACCAGAAGATCCACATGTAAATCAGTCTACAATGTCAAGGCTTGGCTCCTATTTCATAATACTTTAGATGCAAGAGACTAGCACATGGAAAACAAATTGGTAGGTTGAATTTGTTGCTTCCAACTCACTACTAGAAAATCGACCTATAGCGACGGTCGCCGACCGTCGCTATAGGCTTTAGCGACAGTCATTGACCGTCGCCATAGAAGTCGTCGCTAAACTCTATAGCGACGGTCTTTAGGCCTATATCGGTCGCCGACCGTCGCTATAGACGTTTTAGATTTCAAAAAAAAAATTAATTAATAATGCACATCTATTCAACAAACACAAGTACAATATAAAATAAAACATAAAAAATATTATATACATCATTTAAAATCATTCACATTACAACATTACAATATAATAGTTGGAATATATGAGAAACTCCCTCCATCTAAAGACTTGGTCTAGAATATATGATGATTTGGAAGATAATGCAGGCTTAGGCACAGCCCTGCAACCAGCCAAACTAGTTGACTTTGGAACTTGAGTCCCTTTTCCTCCAACTACCACAACATTCAGTTCAAATTAACAACATTTAAGATCAAGGCAGAAAAAACTTGCACCAAATAAATCAAATCTAAATAAAGATGTGTATTACTAGCCAATGTACCTTTTGCATGATCAGTTTCAGTGTTGTCACAGTTGACGCCCAAGGAAGCCGCCCTTTTTGTTGTTATGTTTGATATGGGTCCAGGCCTTCTGGCAGTCGAGCAACTGATGAAGTGGAGTTTCCATTTTGCAAAACAGGCTAAAGTAAACAACAAATAGTCCAAAAACCAAACAGTTTTCAGAGTTATTCCTATGGCATCAAGAGAATTTCATATAATGTCTACACATTTAAATTTTGAATAACACAACTTAAAACCCCAACTTCTCTCTTAAATAGAAGTTATCAAGAGCAGAAAAGTAACATGCTAACAGTTATATAGATCTAGACCAAATCACATAGAAACACTAGTCTGTATGACATGAACATATAAATCAATTCCTTTTGATATACTTTTTTTAATAACAAGCTTCCATGGAGTTTGAAGATGACTGCTTCACAACAAGGTGCCAAATTTTCTAAGAATAATTTATTAATTTTTGAGTTAATTGCTATTTCGGTATCAAAATTCCAAAGAAGAACAATTCTTGGATTATTTATTTTTACTCTTCTAAATCTTGTTTCTCATCATGGAATTTTGTGCAGGAGTTCATTAGAAGATGCACTAAACTCAAACAGCAAAATCAGGTATTAGCTTAACATGACCATTATGTCAATATAAAAAATTATACTACTTCACAATAGCAAAATTCTCTCAAGTACAAATAACCAGATCATACCATAAATAATTTTTCAACGTCTTCTCAAATCCTAATATTAAGTTTGTTTGATAAGTCTAATCCTACCAATAATATTAAGGTTATAAGCGTGGCTACCTCATGATGTTTATAGTCTCCCAAGTACAAAGAATACCAGCGACATCTCAGTGAAGAAGATTGTGTTAATTAGATGACAATCAACTATCCATCCAAAAATTGTAAATCCACCTGTGTTGGATTGCATGTATGTAACTGCAAAATCAAGATTTAATATAAGTATTAGATTGAGAGATCTGTGTTGGTATCCACTTTTGACATGAAAATTTGACTTATACATGCAAGTAAAATAGATTGAGAGATGGCATCTTAGGCTGCAACCACATAATAACATGAATTATTATTTAACATGCAGCTAAAAGATGAGACAGGTTTCTTGAAATTTACTCTCAATTTTGATACACCCTTTCACCAGAAAAAGCACTTGAGAACCCTTTTAGGATCTAATCCATTAGGCACATTTACTAAGTGATATAATCAGTTTAACAAAGTTGCAATAATGTGGGGAAGACAACATTACGAAAGGTTATACAGCGACAAGATTCATGTCTCCACCATTCATGAAGTTATGGCTTTAAAGTAGAATGGAAAAAAACAGAATGCACATACATAGCTAATACCAAACCGTTACTAGCGCAGTGGTAGCATACTCTAGATGCAAAAATTCAATAGCAAATCTTATTATGTCTTTTGTAGTTGCCCAAATCAGATGCACTAGGTCAAGATTATGAGAAAGTTAACATTGCCTATATAACCAAAATTCTATACAAGAAACAAAAGATATCTCTGCACTGCACAAGCAGAGATATTATGCATAGAAAAATTAAGGTTTCAATTGAAAAGGGTAACGTCAATTCCTTTTAAGAAGAAACTCAAAATTAATTAGCGACTACTATACCATTATTTATGGTATAAGAAAAACATGTAATTGTAATTTACCTGTTTATAATCTATAACTAAGAAGGCACTCCCTATAACGAAAGTTGCAGAAAGCAAAATTGCCATGGGAAGGAGACCGAAAAGCAATGATATTTGCCTTTTAACCTGCAAAGGCATCTGTGATAAAAAATTTATTAGTATTATGCAGATTAATTCAATAAAAGTTCTGAAATATCTACACAACGAGGTTTTACCTAACGAGACAGAAGCCAGGGAAGAAGCCCAAACACGGGCATTCTTTCCACCGCAAAGTAAGTTACTGGTTTTGCATAGTTTCAACTTGGTCCAAATCCTCTTTAAATTGATCATCTGAAGGACACGTCCCAATATTTGGCTCGTCTCTCCAAATATCCTCAAGTTCAAATGTGGTCCATATGACACCCACAAAGCTTTCAAGTGTAATAAGACTTTGAGGAAAATATATATGAATACAATTAAACAAAGAAATAACAGAGAGACTACCAAGTAAGGTTCCCTTCTTAAAATCTCATTCAGTGATGAACCTACCCACGATTGCATAACAAAATCTCTGCTGCTTCCAAAATTGACAGGTTGCTCCATAGCAACATAATGGACTGGCTCCCATCCTAAAATTTTTAGCAATCAGTTGAAGAAAAGTCAATTAGTCATATTAGTCTCATTTCTCAAGGCTTCATCTGTAAGCAGGGAGCTATGACAGACACAAAACACATTAGTGAATAAAGGGAAACGATTAAACACAACATTAGGCCAGAAAAATTTGTGCTAATGCATATATACCCAAGTGTATGCATATGCTATTCCAGAAGGCAGTTGCAATTTTATATGAGTGCCAATAAAACACAAAAGCTGCCACTAAATATCAGGTAATCAAAATTACTTTATTACAAGTAACAATCGTGTGACCACATAGATTTTTAAGCAAAAAGCTAGTGCCACGCAAGATACCAAGAATTTAAGCACAACATTGATAAAATCACCTCAATAAGAGTCCCCATATCAGTATTACTGCCATGGTAATAGAGATAAAATTCTAGGGGCAAGCTCGCTAGAGAATCACAAGCCCTGCCAGCACCTGGTCCTTCTGATCCCTGGTTTCCAGATTACTTATCAGCGACTGCATCCAAGCGTCCTCGATTTTCACTCTCAATTATATGGTCCCTACTTTCCTTATCTCCCCACCTTTACCACTGCTTAGATCTTCTGAGATTGATCCATAACTCTGGATGATTTTCCTAGCTTTCTCAGCAGTTGCAATGGCATCCTTAGCAGTACCAGCATCAGCTGCAGCCTTTGCCTGGCGCTCCTCTTCTTCAACTACAGCTCTTACTCTCTCAAGAAACTTGTCATCCTCCTCGGGAAGAAAATGGCATGCATGATTAGAGAGTCTCTGATGATGTTACAAAAGGTGTAAAATAAAGGTCTACAATAAATCTAACTTTACCGATATTTACTATAATCAATATCAACAATTAAACATACACCGGTTGAAGCAGAACATGTTTAATCAAAACCATGTACATCCAAAAAATTATTAATAGCACGATCAGGTTGTGTGTTTTCAATTCCCTTCTAATAAAATACTAAATACTAGATATAATTTTCTATTATTTAATAATTACCTTCTTATATAAGTCTTCCTCTGTCAATCCGTTCTTCACCCCCAAAGAAATTCTAGGGTTTACACAGCGCTCCAACGAATCGATAGAATCTGAAATTCTATGGTTCAATTTCTGGATGTTGTTGTGTTAATTCGTTCGATTTGGCTGAGAGATAGAGAAGAGGTAGAGAGAGATAGAATAGACTTGGGGATGAGTTTTTTTGTCGTTTATACAGACGACCCATTTTTTGAGACCCGCGTTGTTGTTTTTTTGAGTTCGCTTTTGGTCCGTGTATATGGTTTGCTTTAGGAAACCTATATATATATATATATATATATATATATATATATATATATATTAGTAATTATTAGATGCGTAAAGCGCACGTATATAAAAAAAAAAAAATTAAAATTAGAAAAATACTATATTACCTAAATATTTTTTTCAACTTAAAATAACTTACAATCGTATACATACAATTATCATAATTTATAACACTATTTCACAATAATTAATTTTCCTTTAAAAATAGATATCAAGAAAAATATAAAACATGTCCACAAAACATACAATCATCAATAATAATTATTATAATTCATTACACCACCACAATAATAATTATTATTATTATTATTATTGTTATTGTTGTTGTTATTATTATTATTATTATTATTATTATTAGTATTAGTATATTATTATTATTATTATTATTATTATTATTATTATTATTATTATTATTATTATTATTATTATTATTATTATTATTACTACTATTATTATTATAATAATAATTATTAATATTAATTTTATAATTATTATTAATTTATTACTATTATTATTACTATTATTATTATTATTATTATTATTATTATTATTATTATTATTATTATTATTATTATTAGTATTAGTATTATTATAATTATTATTATTATAATAATAGTACTAAAAATATTCATCTCGTTGTCAAATTTGGTGAATAAATATATATTATTGATAATTTTTGGAAAGAATTTAAAGAAGCCACGTCACATAAATTTATAAATATTTATATGAATATTTGTTATTATTATTATTATTATTATTATTATTATTATTATTATTATTATTATTGTAATTATTACTATTACTATTGTTGTATTTACTATTATAATTACTATTATTATTATTATTATTATTATTATTATTATTATTATTATTCTCCCCATTTCATTTTTCTACACATGGGCCCCACGTGTTCCCCTCCCACCAACATGTCATCATCACAGGTGGGTCCCACCATATTACATATATATTGAAAAACTTTCTACCGATTATTTTGAAAAATGGGTAAATGGGAGTCCATAAAATAAGCAAAATTTACATCAAATACTTCATAAAAATTTCCTCAATATTTTTAACAACATTTATTATCATTATTATAACTCGCAATATTTAACAACCAGATCGTTCCCAGGAAAGGGGGCTTTTCAATAAAGATTTCTCGCTATTGACGCGCAATTAGATGACCAAACCTCTCCTCGACAAAATAATTACCACCGAATATTTCAACAGTTAACGGTAAAACTTTCGCCGTTATTTTCATAAAAAGTTACTTCTATCGTTTTCTAACTCCGACAGTAATTCCGTTATGGGGTTCACCAATGATTGCGTCGTTGTACAAATATTTCTTAATAAAACGAATATTCCCCGACCAATTGAATATTTTATAACAACTTGCATACTTTGCAAAATTTATAAATATTACCCACAACTATAACATTATATCAAATTCACACATAATATTCAAAAAAAATATTTCGAGAAAATTAAATCTTTATTCATAAAATTTGGGGTCTTACAGCAGATCTACGTGGCGAATATTGAACTTTATCCCAAAAAATATGTTGATGCACAGATTCAAACCCAAGACCTCCAGTTTGGAAAATAGATCCAATAACCAGCCAAACACATGGGCCTAGTTGCTATTATTTTGCAAGGATTAGTATTTATAACTGAACAAATCATTTCTTCCAAATTAAAATAGATCCCCTTTCCTTAGATCTGTTACGTACATACATAAATGTACATAACTAATTGCATGATAATAATAATAATAATAACATTCATAATAATAATAAGAATAGTACTAATAATAATAACAATAATAATAATAATAATAATAATAATAATAATAATAATAATAATAATAATAATAATAATAAT